>OX465101.1:30792125-31124625 GCA_949987565.1 Luidia sarsii
GCATGTAACCATACAGACAATCTGGATCAGTCAAATAGACTGATTGCTCGACCAATAGTTACATGCCATCACGTGACATATAATGGGTGTTTTTTCCCTCTCGTTTGGTGCAGAACAGGAGTGGAAACGAGCAAAGAAGACTGTCATATTGTCCATACTCTTCAACGGATGTTTCCATTACTGCTCTGCGCCACACGAGATCGAAAAAATGCCCACTGTAAGCCACGTGATGGCATGTAAACAGTATAGTGGCGCAATCGGTCGCGCAATTGTATTTCAAATCAAGATGCTGTGGACAGAGATGGCGTGGAATGGACAGGTTCAAAAGGCACAAGCTATAGTCAGGCAGATATAGATACAAAACCTTTTAACATAGCCCACATCCGCAGCAAATAGAACGACAGTGTATTTTAACCATCAAGATAATTATATCCATAAAGTGATATACAAAAATGTTGCAAACTGCTTACTGACTAAAATTACCAAAATGCAAATCTCAAAATGTTGTGGGCCTGACGTTTCGATCCTAGCAGGACCTTTCTCAAAGGCAGAGTGACAAGGACAAAACAGATACATGTACACGAAGGAAGGGTGAAAATAGTGAATATGACACGGATGAGAAACAAAGGACAAAGAGGAAAGCTGTTAGTGAGTGTTAGGGAGAGATATATCCATGTGTAAAGGCTGTAGTCAAATTCAATCCAAGCTTCCCCATGGTAGGCATTGAGCATGGGCATAATAGGGAGAGGATTTCTCCCCAAAGTCATTTAGTGATGAATGAAAAGCAACTGGAGTCATGTGAAGGATGACTTAGTCAAACGGACAAAGGAAGACTATAGATTACTATATTAAACTGATGACTAGGCCCTATATCAATGAAACCAGCAATATCCACCCGCCGAAAAAAGTACAATAAAGGCTCTGCGTAAGCATTCACCATATAGACATGGCGTCCGTTGGTGACAGGCATGGATAATTTATTCCAGATAAATTAAGTAATTTAGGATAGGGCTAGAGTTTGGGGAGCCATTTTCGGTCTTCCAAGGCCCTAATGTCCCTCATTTCCACTCTATAGCTTTACGGTGATAATGAAGATATTATAATTCAATCGCATGCAGAAACATACACAACCTGATTACCATGGAAATTAAACAGCGAAAACATTGGAATGGTGTGGAACATGACAATGCATAATATCAGTCACCGCCATTAATATGGAGACCATGTTGCCGACTTCTATAGTTGGTGGGCCCTGTAACTGGTCTAGTTCTTCTGATTGAGCCCATGCAGGTGAACGACAACAACCCGAGATAGCACCACCTCTAATTGCTGCTTGCCTCATACGCAAGAAGAAGAAGAAGACAACCATTTTAAAACTATATAATATAAAAACACTGCAAATAATTATGTTTAGTGACTTTAATTATTACACAAATGCAAATCTTACCAAGGTTTCGATCCGATTTTGACTTTTCTCAGGGGAAGATACTATCTTATAAATACATTTAACTGTTTAACTCTTAGCTAACCATGCACTGAAATGGTCTCGTTTTGCAGCTACACTAATCCGTATTGGCTATGAAAAAAAAAACCCACAGCAAATGAAGCCAGGAAGCAAACGAAACTCAATCCGTAAAAACTGAAACTTAATCATTATTATGTACAAAGAAAAACTGCTAAACCAATGCTAAACCTATCGATTCGCCCCCACGACCTTTCATACACGCAGGCATATAGAGTTCCGCCTGCGTGAAAGGTCCTACTATACTGCTATAGGATCGAAAGTCAACCTCGCGGGATCGCTAAATATTGGGGATCTGCATTTGGGTCATGCAAGTCAGTGAGCACTTCGCCAAAAAGTCCAAAAGGACTTCATGATTGTCTTAAATCATTCAGAGAGTGGAAGGTGATTGATGGTGAGGAGGAGGAGGAGGAGGTGGGGGAGGAGGAGGAGGAGGAGGAGGAAGAGGGGGAGGAGGAGGAGGAGGAGGAGGAGGAGGAGGAGGAGGAGGAGGAGGAGGAGAAGGAGGAGGAGGAGGAGGAGGAGGAGGAGGAGGAGGAGGAGGAGTCAATATCGAGATGATTTGAGAGGGTAATCCGCACGGAAAAGACACAAATCACTCCATGCCACGGAGATACACACCAAAAGTCGTCGGAATACCGCGAATGCCGCAAATCCCAGTGTGAATTATAGCGGGCGGTGACAGCAATTTCAGTTCATATTCCAACAAAAGGCAGCCCCACATGTGGCTATTCAACCCCTAGGGCTTGGGAGCCGCATGGGTCTCCGATGCCTCCACGTGGCACACGGCTGGCCCGTTCAACGGATAAAAATTGCCGTGCAAAATTAATAAATGGCTTAAGTTGTCCAACAATTGCTTTTAATGCAACAATTGGCGGTAATGGTTTCAGCTATTAGACTCATAGTGTCTAGTAGGGGGTGAGTTTATTTTTATTTTTTTTAGTTTTTCCCAGCATAGCACTGAGTAAAATTGGAAGAATTTGGCCCGAAAATGCAGACTTGATCAAATTAAAGTCCCTGCATTCTGCGGTGGAATTCATTTGCCAATTATGACCGTTCGTTCACTGCGAGGTCCCTGGACCTGTGGACATGACCAGGATGACCTTTGCCAGCAGAATAAGGGAGAGGAACAAAGGGAAAGAGGGAAACGGGACCCTTTTTTTGAGCAGCAAACATTTGGTGCACGTATGCTACAAACTTGCTTAAATTAAACAGGGGTTTGTTTTATCAAGACCTTCAGCAGAGCGCAAATTGACCGATTGCGCCCTGTACTCCCTGTAAATGCAAACGAGTGACTAATTCACAATCTCAAGGAGTGAAAATCTCCAAAAAAGCTCCAAAATGACAAAACTGCTCGAAAAGGGTGAACAAAAAAACCCACTGTAAAAGATGTGAACACCGCTCAGAGTGGAGTGAAATCCCACTCTTGTAAGGAAATTTCACTTTTTGTGCGAGTGGATTCACTCAGGTGACCTATACGCTATAGGCCTATAGCCTATAGAGTATAGGCCTATAGGCCTATACCCTATAGGCCTATAGAGTATAGAGTATAGAGTATAGAGTATAGAGTATAGAGTATAGAGTATAGGCCTATGGGCCTATTATAGGCCCATAGGCCTATAGCCTATATAGGCCTAGTGGGTATCAAACAGTCACCAAACATGGCGGTCCCCAGATCAAGGTGCCGCTTTTGTAAAGTACACGAATTGTAAAGCCTTTGTAGATGGTACGCAGCAAGTCAGCAATTATTCGCAAACAATACTTTATCTACTTCTCAAAATTTAGTGGGCCTGACGTTTCGATCCTAGCAGGACCTTTCTCAAAGGCACCTTTCTCAAAACAGATACATGTAAATGAAGGAAGGGGGAAGAGTGAATAGGACACGGATGAGAAACAAAGGACAAAGAGCAAAGCTGTTATAGGGCGAGATCAAAGGGAAGGGCAATGAGTAGGGTAAGGATTAACGAGAAGAGGGGGGAAGATCAAAGAGAGAAGTGTGGAGGAGTGAACACAAAAGAAGGATTATCAGAAAGCTGCATGGTGTTAGTCATTACCCTGCTAGAAAAACGAAAACAAAAACCCACTGGTCCTTGATAAGTAACAGTTAACGGTGGCATGCAGTCGTGATCTGCAGTGAAAATGAACGGGAAGCTATAGGCCTACGCCGCCTACCGTACCTATGTTCACTCTCAAACTTCGTCCATGGTTATTGCTCCCTTCATCGAGAAGGCAACAAGTTGAACTACAATATCCATTCGATGAATAGAAAGAATGGACGAGAAGAAATAAGGATGATAATAGTAATGATACATGGGATTTATATTATTATATACAGAGCAGATGCTCAAGACGCACAGAAAAAAGGCCAAGCAGACAGAAAATGGAAAGGATATAGAAGGTGACATGAAAATCAATCAGCATTAATCAACAATGACTTAAGATGGGTTTTATAGGATTCCTGTCTGATATGATGAGGTTATCGGTTCCAGAGAGTGGGTCCTGCACGTGCGAAGGCACGTCTCCCTAGGATGTCCTATATACATTGGGGGGGGGGGGGGGGGGGGGTCGGGGTCAACTGAGGAGAGGAATTCCCACAATTCACAGATGGATTGTACAGAAGAAAGAACCAAAGTTGTCAATTCTTGGCAATGCCCTCCCACTGTGACCCGGGCCGCGATATTTTTTTTCCGTACCACATGAACGCTGTGGGCCCATATCGGTTTGTGCAAAGACAGAGTATGAAGAATTGAGTCTCAGGTCACTCATGCTCAGATTGTTCAAGTACGTTGTACTCGCTGTGCAGAAAGCCTTTATTGGCTGTGCAGAAAGCCTATCCCTAGCTTTAACTTCAACTGGTATAGCCCTTTCCCCTCCCCTCCCCCTGCCATCCACCCCGTAAATTGTTTGTGCACAAAGATATGGGCCCGTAGCGTTTTTGTGGTACGGGAATAAAACGCACCCGGGCCACACAGGTTATGCGTCCAATTCTAACCCAACGTGCTGACTGGATGGTTTTTAGGCAGCACTGCATCGCACACACGTACAATAGTACGTGCGGAATGCCGAATGTCGTCAATCCGTAGGCCGACATAATAAACAATTCCACCAACTGTTGGACATGGCACAGGTCGGGGCCCCGCGCACTGGAGAAAACCGGCGCATGCCCGGTGAACTTGGACCAGAACCTGGAAACAAGCTTAACAACAAAGTGTAGCAGGCAGTTGATGGCATAGGCAGATGTTCTGATGCCCCTAGATGGACAGTCTTCACCACCCTCTCCCTCCCTGCCTGCCTGTCAGACTGCCTCCCTCCCTATACCTGCCTCCCTGCCTCCCTGCCTCCCTACCTGCCTCCCTGCCTCCCTGCCTGCCTCCCTCCCTTCCTATACCTGCCTCCCTGTATTCGTCCGTCCGTCCCTCCCTCCCTCCGTCCCTCCCTCCTTCCCTCCGTCCCTCCCTCCGTCCCTCCGTCCCTCCCTCCGTCCCTCCGTCCCTCCGTCCCTCCCTCCGTCCCTCCCTCCGTCCCTCCCTCCGTCCATCCCTCTCTCCACCCCTCCACCCTCCCTTCATCCCTCCACCCCACCTCACTCGCATTCTCCTCAACCATCCAAGGCATGCAATCGAGGCCGGTTCCGGTTCCACGGAAATTCCTCGGTATAGCCCCGTTGTGCTTCTGCCTGCATTCCCCGGGACCGGTCGAGACTGTGCAGCTATAGGGATCGAGGCTTCCCACTGCTTCGTGTGATGGAGGTGGCTGAGGATCTGAGGCAACCGAGGAGTTATGTCAATGGCTGTCGGGGCAATGGATCTCTTCCACAGTGCATACATGGCGGTGTGCTCCTGGAGTCCTGGTACAATCTTAGCACAAAAAGATGGTAAACCAATGCACACCAACAACGTCGGATCAATGGCCTTCTCATTAGTGATGAGGAGTTGGTAAATGATGCTCTAGTCTAGTATTAGTAGTTCACATTGGAGCAGAGTATAGTACCAGCATTCAGTGATGAAGCATAATTATGTCAGTGTGCTAATGCTAGGAAACTAGGAAAAGTCAATGTCTAGATAAGAGAGAGAGAGAGAAAGAGAGAGAGAGAGAGGGATGAGAGAGAGAGGGAGGGGGATGAGAGAGAGAGAGAGAGGGAGAGAGAGAGAGAGAGAGAGAGAGAGAGAGAGAGAGAGAGAGAGGGAGAGAGAGAGAGAGGGAGAGAGAGAGAGGGGGGGGGTGTAGATCAACAGGTGTCATATAACCCCAATAGCTCATAATAGTCATTGTTACAGACAGCCACTGAAAAAAGTCGCAGGTTTCAGGAAATGCTGATGTTGGGGGGAAGAGTGATGTTTAACTTTTAATTATCTGAGGCTTTCTCAAATATATAAAAAGTTGCATTTCAACAAGTTGGCTGGTCCAAAACCTGAACCCCCAGAACCCCTGACTTAATGTCAGCACTCTTAACCGACTGAGTTATTCACCCCTTAGTGGCGGCCTTCCAAAACAGTTAATTATCTCAGTGCTAGGAAGGAGTCTCCAGTGAGTATTTTAATAACTATTAGGCCTAACTGATGTAGGGTCCTATATCTGCAGGGATCACACCCCCTTTTCATTCAGCATCAGCTTTTTGCTCTACTTTCAAAAGTTATGCAGAGTAATCCAACCTCCATACCCATATGCTATACAGTGTGGGCTGCAGACTGTGCTGTGGTGGCGACTGCCAAGCCACCGTGCACTGCAGCCAACCTGTGATCACATAGCTCTGGCTGACATTCAGTCCTCCAGCACTCCTGTCAATCGGGGTATTGATCTGGCGATCGAGTTCGTTCCTCCGAGGACCGGAGCTCTCTCCGCGGGCGGACTCCGGGCGGTGATCACGATTCGGAAGCGCCCATCGCCACGGGAGACCGCGGCAGCATCTCTTGTATCAATGGAGAGGGGCTCTTCAGTATTAGCGCTCGCTGATGCGAGGCGAATTCTTCCCACCCAACTCCCCAACCCCCTTTGGCCAGTATAACATCAACGCCAACTTGATTTGAGTGTGTAGAGTATATCAATTGGAGGCGGCCATGCAATATGCCTGCCTGGCCACCGGGAGAACACTCATTGCTGTCACCGCTCATCAAGACATTGGTATGCGAGATGAGCTGAGGACGCCCTCACCGCATCCTCTCGAAACCACAAGCGAGAATGGCTTGGAGGACCCGGAGGAAATAACATATCGCGGCCTCGAGTGGGAGCTGGGACGGACAGTCCTGTACCCCGTCGGCCAGTGTCTGCTGCTACGCTAGACACTGCCTGCTGGCAACTCCACCATCTGATGCATTACGCCAGCATACCTCCGTTGACTAAAATAACATCTCCCACATTATTGTAGCTTGCGCTTCACGAGGCACACACGTAATGGAATTTGGCGAAAATAATGCACCCACCGATGTTCTTCGAAGGTGATTGCGATCAATCTGCGTAATGATCTGAGCACATTCAATATCTTCACCACCTAGGGGAATAGTCTGACAAGAAAACTTGCTTTTGATTAAGGCTTCCTCGGTGCCAACCTGTTGGTTTAGGCAGTGTATGCTTTCAGTATACGGAGGACGGAGGATGTCCAGTATTGATTTATTCATTTAGTTTTTAAAGAATGAAGAATGAGCATTGTTTGGTAACCATGTTATTGGATGGCTCTTTGTGTAAAGCACACAATCGTTGGGCAGGTATTGATTTATGGGAGATGTTCAAAGCCGCATTATCTGCCAAGACAGTAGACACAGTAGCAGTGTTGGTCCTTGCTCCTTCGCTAATCTATTCCGGATTGTCGAAGGTTTCGTGTTTCGTGTGCGTCACAGTGGTGTGATGCCGTGGGATCGGCCGTGTAATCATGAAGCCTGCAATCACGAAGACACCATTTCCACCAGACAGCTAGATGGCTGCATGCTGTTTCTGATATATCCATGGCTATTATTCATTTCCTTCTGAAAGGGAAAGCTTTGGAAAGGGAGCTGGTGGTGATTGAATTCTTTGCGGTACGAATGGTTTCGTGATCACAATCGGGTCATGCGCTTTTGTTGGGTTGATGATCATGTAATCGTACGGTTGTTAACTTCCTTCTAAGTTCTTTGAAATGTTCACGACCCAAACGTGGACAGTCAGCATTCAGGCTAGCAGTATTCGTCAAGTAACTTAACAGAGCCCTGTTTCAATTCCAAAATGGAACTCCTGAGGAATGGTGTAACTATATGCAATAAACATTTACATAATTTTATATTGGTGTAAAAGCACAGCTAGGAAAACATTTTCAAACCCCCAAAGTTGATGATCAGAGGTAGGGGGCCTATATTGTGTTATGTTGAATGGATGTAATTGTAAAATATTATGACAAATTGTGACAAAGCTCAATGCGGGGTAATTGAAAAACAATTTTGTAACTTGTTTTGGTTTTTATCTTTGTATTTAGCGCTTTGAGGCCTGTTTGGCAATTTGGGCGCTTTATTAATATCATTTTATTATTATTATTATTATTTATATAGGTAAGTCTAGAGTTTGTCTCAAGTTTCCATCCTTCAGATTCATTTTATCCTCTGTGTATAGTAGACTGGTCCCTGGAGATATACGACAGTTAATGGTTGAATTGCTTCTGACTGGCCGGCTACCCCACCCCGGCAAAGACTAGTTGACTATTTGGGAAGGCCACCATCTAAGGGCTGGATAGCGCAGATGGAAGAGTACTGGTACGTTAATCCAGAAGTCTCGGGTTCAAGTCCCGGTCCGGTCAGTTTTCTTTGCCAATTCACAGTAGATAATTATATTAATGGCAACACAGGAATGGTCTGGCTTTAGACTCCCCGTCCTCCACTCATCGCGGGACACTCACATTTACATCATGTTGACCTCTGACCCAGCCATGCAGTCTACCCACGTGATTCATTCTGCCTTTCCTTTTTCTTAATGCACCACTGCAGGCTGTATATAGCAATTCTCGGCGCGACCGACCGGGGAACGCATCCTGTTGCGCCCCCACCCCGTGTCAAAAATAGCCAGCGTTGATGTACGGGCCGGGCTCTCTCTCTCCCTCTCTCTCTCCCGGCCTATTTATAGATTACTGGCTGAGTCAGGTTCCTGAGAGTATTTTGCTGATCCAATGACTGGGTACATGTACTTGACGTGCCAGCGCTCTCTGCTGTCTGACCGTGTGTGTGTATATGTACGGAGCACCTAAGGGGACACGAACAATGCGATTTTTTTTGTTCCCTCGAAATATTATTTCGTTCCCTCGAAACGTCATTTTCGTTCCCTCAAAATATTATTTCGTTCCCTCGAAGTCATTTTCGTTCAGTCCCTCGAAATATATGATTTTCTTCCCCTCAAATTATGATTGCGTTCCCCCGAAGTCATTTCGTTCCCTCGAAATATTTCTTCGAGGAAACGTAATAGTATATTTTGAGGGAACGGAATACCTTATTTTGAGGGAACGAAATGATTTTGAGGGAACGAAATAATATTTCGTGGTAAAAAAACTATTTTTCGAGGGAACAAAATAATAATGTGAGGGAACTAAATAACATTTAGAGGGAACGAAATAATTGTTCGTCAGAACGAAATGAGTTCGAGGGGACGAAATGATAATTCGAGGGAACGAAAAAAAAAATTGTGTCTGTCTCCTTAGGGGCTCCGTATGTATGTGTGTGCCGAGCGTCAGACGAGCAGGCCAAATGACACAATGCGTTACATGGGTGAAAGGGGGGGGGGGGACACAGCAAAGCCGAGCAATGAGTAACTCGATAGTATGAAGGGCAGGGTTGAGGATGCCAGCTCGCCTCTTGTCCAGGCTGCTAAAGTTGCCGTCATTAGCTTATAAGGGGATGATACCAGGGATGACAAAACTGTCACAGGTAAAGCACTGCTCAATGCGTAATGATTTTGGCTGCGATATTCGTGTGCCAACGTGTCGTCTGATTCACGGCTATAGGTCATTGCAGTTGCCGGTTGAGTCAGGATGATTCTTAAAAGACTGGATTTCGAAGCTTTGGCTTGCTCTCCGAGATCGAACACGTCACACGAAGATGAGCCAGCAGACTGAATGTTCCCGAAATGTATGGACCATGAGCTGTAATATACAAAAATGTTGCAAACAGCTTACTGAGACAGATACCAAAATGCAAATCTCAAAACTGAGTGGGCCTGATGTTTCTATCCTAGCAGGACCTTTCTCAAAGGCAGAGTGAACCATGAGCTGTGTTTGATGTGGTCATTCATTAGGTCTACAAATGGTCGTTCACACCTTTAGAGCGATGTGAAACACTTCAATATATAGCATGTAATCTCTTTCCTCGTTTTTATAGCCGCTGTTGCCTTCAACTGAAAGATTTTGTACGTGGTAAGACTAAAAACAAAAGCTCCCAAATTTACACAACATTGGTAAGATCGAAAAACGGGAATGTTCACAGATTTAAACGACACTTAAACAGTTTGAAGAAGGTTATAGTAGAAACCTCTCACTGAAATATTTCTGTCTAAAATGTTGTATTTTGGTTGAAATGAGTAAAAGAAATCGTTTACGTCTCATCGAGATCTAAACTATTTTTCGGAACAGTACGGCGTTGAATGCTGCATTTTCGCGAAACAAATGAAGCGGTTTTCACGATTTTCTCGAGACTCGGTTGGCGGATTGAGCTGAAATGTTCACAGGTGTGCTATTTCATGCATATGTTGGATCAGACAACGTATGGATGCTATTCTTTGACCTCGACCAATGTTGTGTAGGGGCTTTAACTTAAAGTAGTCAAATGGTGTATTGGAACATGGAGGAATAAGGATCCTCCATGATTGGAATAAGAAGTCATTTGATATACATGTTTGATTTTTGTTGCCTGTATATGACACCCTTGCCCTTTTATATCATGCTCCAGTCACCTATGGTTGTCAGGTGCACTTTCTAGTTGCTTATCTTGAAAAGTCTGCGGGCCTGACGTCGTTCTACTTCTAGACGAGTCCCTTCTCAAAGACGGACAGGAATGCGGATGAGCCTACGATAACAGTCCCGTGTTACAAGATGCCAGGAATACTTCACTTAAAATGCAACACATGCCTCACTACATGTGCAGTAGTAGACATTTAATACATACTTATATGTATAACACTGGCCTGGCTTAACACATTGACCGGCCCAAGATTATATTTTATCGTCATCATTGTTACTATTACTTTTGCTAGCAAGCTTCATTGAAGCTACCAACCACTCTGCATTGTACGTTGTCATGTTGATTTTTGATTTGATGAGTATGCAAATAAATGTAAATGTTAATGTAAATGTAAATGTAATATCCCAGAATTTCTACACTTCTTAGACCCATGCGCTTGTAATAATAATTTTGGTCCCAATTTTTTTGCCACTGCGGAAACACCGCGTTCCCATGTACTGTGTACATTATAGTAGCCTATACAAGTGCAAGAGTTGTCCCCTTCCTCCCGAACTAAATGGCGAGTAACTTCCAGCACTCACTACCCGCGGGTTTCACCTCAGGATAAAACCCATTGAGAATCAACTGTGAAACCTGTTGAAGATCCGTGTCAATGGGACAACACGTGTCTTCCACAACTCCCTCCATCGGCCATTGTGTTGGGCCATCTCCGTACCGGAAACGGTTTATGAGGCTCACCCAAATCCATACGGCTCTGAATGCAGTCAAGTGTGCACTACCCCACCTCCCGCACCCCACAATGGGCCGCTCTAATTACCGTTTGCGCCATAACATAAGTGCAACTCAAACAGGTAGGAAAAAAAGGCATTGTCCAGTGACATTACACTGCCGGCCGGCCATATCTCACGTCCCCGATAAAGAACTCCCCCTTCGAAATGTGGGATTTGCACAGCCTCTTCGGCCCACCTTGCCATCCTATTCATTCCCATCGCGGCTCAGACGGCTCCCAGTCAATAGCCAACAGGAAATGGTCGATGGAGTTGTTTTGTTGGCCCCGATACTTGGGGGGGGGGCATCTTGCCCCCCCTTCCCACCCTTTGTGGCGGGTGGGGGGCAAAACCACTTGAGCCCCTTCGGGCACTAAGGGAATGGGCCTTCCTACTTCGTCCGGGGCGAAGGGGATTAGACCAGAAGCGGGGATCCTGGAGGAGTTGGCTAAAGAGGGCCGTTCTGCAATTAGTTTATGTTACAAGAGAGGACCTTTAAAGACCAGTAGGAATTGTTCCGTAAATCTCACGGCGAAGATCGGAAAAAACATCGATGTCCACATATTTCCTTCTAATTTACACAGTTTGTTGAATTCTTACGGTCAGGGATGCTGTACTTTTCGAGAAACCTTCGCTCAAACATTGACAAATAGTTATTACTCGCGAGTAATAAACTAAGTAGAGTCCTCGAAACCTCATACCCCTAAATTTAACTTGAGTTTTTACAGGAATACAAATACATTTATGTTGAAAACTGCTTACTGATTCAAATGACCAATTATGTTACATGCACTTAAGACACAAAATGTGACAATGATATGCCGTGATCATTGCTGGACCTTTCTCAAAGGCAGAGAAAGGCACCAGCCTTCGAGGAAGATCCTGCAAAGTTTACTTCCAGTTCCACCGTGGACTCGGAAGGAAAAGGCCATACTTCTACGTATGGCTTCTCCACCACTGTGTCTTCCCTTGACGGCTAACTTCCAAACCACCTCGACCGTAACACTAACAGTAACAGCCCCTCTATTCATTCAAGCTTGGAACGGATATGGTGTAACAATAACCCCATGCTTTAGAACAAACACCACGTCATAATAGGTTTTGAACTGATCTTTCACTGCAGAGTGCCCGAGCGCAGCTCTCCAAAGTAACCCCGAGCTAAAGCCGGGCAGTTTCAAAGGTGGCCCCGGGATTTAAACTGCTTATGAAATTGACCCTGGATTTGACTACGGGTCAAGCCTCTTTGCTAGGGTCATCGGGGCGCGCTGAAGAAACCGCCACTGCCCATGGCAAGACCCGAACCTCTAACCTCGGGTGACCTCAGCCTTGGGTTTTGAAGGCCTATAGAAGCGGTGCTCTTGGACGAGGTATGGAAACTGATATCTGAGTCATCTTTGGAAGTTTTCTTCAGAGGGTCGGCCTTTTTAGGTAATCCATGAAGGGCGGTTAGTATATTATTATTTGCATGGAGGAAGGCCGTCAGACCAGCCCAGCGAGACCACCACCAATAACTACGGCCAGACAATATATAGGCAGGGACCATCCAGCGCCTCCCAACGCTAATGTGGAAATCTGCAAGACACATGCTTCCTAAAGCGGCACAAGCCTGGAAGGAATTAATGCAAAGGGCAATGCACAAGGGATTGGCGATCACAGGAAGGCAGCTTTTTTTCCCCTCCAAAAATAGTCCAGGGATGATGAAAACGGCCTACCGTAAGTCAGGAGATTGTGACAGGGGCTGAAAAACTGACGAGCACTGCCAGACGTGACTAATGCGTCTATTAAAATATCCTTGCCCGTTTCAGCGCTTATAGTTATACAGTTTATCAAAGTTTGTCATCGTGGCTTGTAGTGCGAAGGGCCTAACTCACAGTCACAACTGCTCTCTGATGAATAGAAGGGGGGAAAAAGAACCCCGCGCATCCGAACCCCGGAGAGACATCTTCTAGCACCTTCCTAATGGCCACTCGATTCCAAGAAAGACCAGCCGGGCCATATCCCCTCCGGACAACGGACTTGGATTTATTGGGGATCTGCGATTGGGGTTAATGTCGTTTACTCCCGGCAAGATTTGGAGGGTCAAAAAGCCATTTGGATTTCAGGTTGTCCCAGGGTCAGAAGGATGACAAATTGGCAATACATCAAGTTTCCTTGCTTCAAGTTGAGGGTGCTGATTTGGCTACAGGATCTCAGAAGGCTAGTTCAGTTGCGCCTCAGTGTTCAGCGTGAACAGTTGCAGAAAAAATATCCAACGTACCTCAAGACGTTATAGGAACTCCCCGGGATAAAAAACGACCACCGAGGTCGAGGATAGATCTGCAGTGTAGGCCTATGACTCGTGACTTTTGACTCGGACTTTATGGAGTAATTCTTTTCCATGACTCGGACTCGATATGAGTGACTTATGACTTGATCGGGGAAATAATTGGTCGTTTTAATTCTAGCTAGCAGCTTATTGTGGAACTGCGTATACGTGGGTTGATGAAACGACTTTCTCCCCTTGGTTTAATTGACTAGGCCTATAATTGCATTTGGTATACTGTGCGAGTGGGCATATATGCCTAGGTCTATTGCTAAATACATGTACAGGGTAATGCGATTCGAGAAAACTGTGAACAAATTGATTGCTATACTGTTGGATTTAAAAGTCAAAGGTGACTCTCGGGACCTGACTGACTCGGGATAGGTCTCAGACTCGGAGAGATGTGACACGGATTTGGACTCGGGCTCGATATTGTTGTATGACTCGTGTACAAGTCTGGCAGGGGATGCATAGCCCTTTCGCAAGGCTTCCTCCGCGGTTCAAACAACTGCAACAGGTGTCTCGGGGTGGGCTTTTGCCTCATGGTCATGTGCTGCTGACAATAGGAAGCGTCTATTATAGCTAAGGTTGTACGCGTGAGGGTCTTACTTCTAACTACCCGGTACGTACCATGGTACTACATTGTACTTACTAGCACTACACTGTACTACTTATTCGAGGAACATCTAACTAGTGACTTCTTGGGCTCCATGAATATGCTTTCTCGATCCTATCCTATTCAGCATGGCAGATTCCAGTTCGTTAATTCAATCATAGATGGTTAATATCATTCAGTATACCTACATAAGTACAAAGGTGACTCCGCGACAACCACGCTTACTAGCGTTTCCTTAAGATGATTGACAAAGGGTCTTAATCATAAGCCTTCTGAGTGACAATCACTTTTTTACATTTAATCCGACCTTCCAGAGGACACGTACTGCTGATATTAATTTCACAGTCATCTATACCATGGAGGTAGAGGCCCTCTACATCCATGTCTACCATCTTTCTCTTGCCCTTATTATACCGTGGATACCCACTTCTATCCGGCCAACGGTTTATGCGATTACGGAGGCATTTTTCGCAGGCACTAATTACGTTAACGCCCTTTTCACCAGAATGTTTACTCGTGGGATTATGATACGGCAATTAAAGACCCCCCCTCCGTGTCAGTGAGCCTGTAGGTCTGTCCTCTTTGGTCTTTCACACACGGCCAGTTAAAGGTGATGTGGGTCACGGGGGGCCAGCGAGATTGGCATTCCTGCGTCGTCTGTCTCCGTTACCAATGCGGCGAAGACCAGACCGAAGCTGAGGTCTGGCCCGCGGTGATTAGCGGCGATTGTGGTCTGCGCACGCTGACCACAGACCCGGAAACGGTCCAGAGGTGGGTTTTTGTGTGTGAACAATCCAGTTTCGTTTGGACAGTTGGGTAATCGTGTTTGGTGAGTGTAGAAAGTTGACCGTGCAGCGACCAGCCCGTGTCGTGCAAGACGGCCCGCCATCACGCCTTGGATAAGGGCATGCACAACCACACTGATCCGAACATGGACCGTGTAAGTAAAACAAAACAAATTGCAAAATCTTTGCAGAGACTCTAATATGAGGTCTAATATGAGGTCTAATAAATAATTATGTTGATTTTCTGAAGTTCACATTCTTTCCTCAACTTACTGAATGATATTGTGAGAAAAGTATAGTCAAACCATACAGCGAGGGTCAAACAAACAAAGGGGGAAAATAACTGGGAACTTTTGAACGAATTGAAAAATTGGCAAAGAAACCTTCGACTGGATAACACATTCTACAATATTCTTTTTAGACTTCCTATAAGTATAACCTGTTAACAGAGCTTTCCGCTGTTGGTACAGTAACGACACTGGCTGACTAATTATTTTGCATTGTAGGTGAGAAAACACTCCACAAAGGCACCGACAGGAGTGGACGGGAAAACCCAGTGAATCAGAAAAGCAAATCATTCACCAGAGGAAAATCATAAAAGAAGGAAAATAATAGAACATGAACAATGGGTACACCCATACCCACATCACGGCCACAGATCTATACTTCCCTTGCCCTTTAACAACAAAAAACCGGCGGTCTTTTTCGTCCCCCTTTCTCCCCCACCTCCCATGCTCCAGCGGGCTTGTGGCCACAGACAAAAAAAAGGAACGGTGAAAAGGGGATTGGTTTCTACATTCTATTGTCCATTGTCCAGACTCATGACCTGCGGCGTTCCTTCAACGAAAGCCTGAATATCAAGAAAAGACCGCCGCTAATCCTGTGGAAATTGTGGCTTAATCCAGGTGCAACAACGTACCCCGGAGACGGATCGTTGCATTCATTCATTTTCATGTAGCGATTACTGTCAGATTGCGATCGCACTCTTTGCGACAATTTCTGCGATTGTAACCTTTTCTTTCCCTTTTCCCCCGTAATGTGAAACACCGTTGAGCAATTTTTTTGGGGGTCAAAATTGCATGTTCATGGTTACTACTTAAAGTGGGGACAAACTGATTTGAGTGATTTATGAAGCTTAGAAATTGCACAGGTTGATAATAAACCATTATGTTAATCATGATCTATTTCAAATGTGTAATTGATTTGCCAAGGAACTCAAAGAAGATGAATATCCGGCAATTTGGAAATTATGTATTGAGTGATTAACTGTATGACTCTTATCCTTGTTTTCAAACTGGCCTATATACAGGCTACAGAAGATTAGAGTATGACTATGGACAAACTCTATAGTATTACTCCTAATCTTCCAATTTTTCCCGCAGGGGGCCGACTTTATCCATATATCGAAAAGATGATTCTGATGAGCCTATAACCCCTAGTCTCATCTGATATTTTCTGACCAGTGAAACAACACAAAAACTTCATACTCTTGGCAAAATGGCACTGAGAAAACTTTGACTGGACCGGGACTTGAACCCAAATCCTCTGCTTTTGCGTACCTCCTGCATGAGCTATTCAGATGATGGCCGTCCCAAACAGTCAACTACCGGTAGTCTTTGCCGGGGTGGGTGCGCCAGTCAGAAGCATTCAACCATTAACTGCCGTATAACCACACTCACAGGGATCACGCCATCTGCTTTCATTCAGATGAAAACGACCAACTGTTGTAAACCTGTCCTCAACAGTTCGGGGTTCGGGGACAAACTTGCATGCAGCTTTTTTTTTAATCATCAAATAAAGGAAAAAGTGACTGGGATTTTTTTTGAAAAAAAAACCCTTTAAAGGCAATGCCTCCTAGTGATGGCAACACAACTCGACTATCTGTATATACAGTATTATATATGGCTGTGGTTGACCATTGGTGCATCGTCCATCCATGGGTGCATCAAGCGACCTTCTTTTGTTTGAACACTCACAGCAAAATACACATCTTTATAGACGTGTCCCTTGATTGTTCGACTGTCTGAAGATTATGTATATATACACATGCAAATCCACACTATTCTGCTGTTTGCTGTGTGCCCACATATCGTCCCACAGTGAGAAAGGATCTTGTATGTGGTACGTTCAGATACGGTGCATGGTCATGGTTCATGCACATAGGAGGGGAATTTCAAACTAAAAGTTCTCCAGTTAACACGGCACAGCTTTCTCAGGTTGTTGTTTTTTTGCATCCAGTTTGCTCATCTTGAAATGAATCTGCTCCCTGGTTTCTGTATGGTCATCGTTGTCCATGCCAGTCTTTGGAGTGCACTGCTTCCAAAAATGGCGATCCCCTTAGTTCGTCGCGGAACCGCGCAATCTCGCAGACCCATCATCTGTGCAGGATTATTGACTCAGCGAACTCTTCTTCGCTTTCTACCTTTTCCAAACAAACCTCTCATTCAAATCCATTCCCACTAAAATAAAAACATATAATGAGCTTCCGTTAGTTGGACCCTCTGCCTCTGTCCTTTCCTATGTCTCTGTATCTGCCCCTGCCTTTGCCTTTGACTCTGCCTTTGTCTCTGCCTATGTCACTACCTCTTCATCTGCCTCTGACTCTGCCTGTCTCTGCCTCTGTCTCTAACTCTGCCTGTCTACCTCTGTCTGAATATCTCTGTCTGTGCCATTGGCTCTGCCTCTGCCTCTGCCTCCCTTTCTCTGGCTCTGCCCTCCCTCTGCCTCTTATATCCGTCTGCCTCTGCCTCTGTCTGTCTTTCTTTCTCTGTCTGTCCCTCTATATATATTTGTCTCTCTGCCTCTGCCTCCGTCTCTGCATGTGTCTCTGCCTCTTTCCTACTTCTGTCTCTGTCTCTGCCTCTGCCTCTGCATCTACCTCCACCCTACTTCTGTCTATGCCTCTGTCTCTGCCTCTGCCTCTGCCTCTGCCTCTACCCTACTTCTGTCTATGCCTCTGCCTCTGCCTCCTTCCTACTTCTGTCTCTGTCTCTGTCTCTGCCTCTGCCTCTGCCTCTACCCTACTTCTGTTTATGCCTCTGCCTCTTTCCTACTTCTGTCTCTGTCTCTGTCTCTGCCTCTGCCTCTACCCTACTTCTGTCTATGCCTCTGTCTCTGCCTCTGTCTCTGCCTCTGTCTCTACCCTTCATCTGTCTTTGCCTCTGCCTCTGCCTCTGCCTCTGTCTCTGCCTCTACCCTACTTCTGTCTCTGCCTCTCTCTCCGCCTCTGTCCCTTTCTATTATGCACACTTAAATTGACAAACTACCGCGTACATGCATACAGAGTTACAAATCACACAGGGCTTGGTCACAGCCTGGTCCCCCCTTCAATTTGAAAGTCAGATTTCAATTTCTCCATCCTGTTTGTTTCCCCTGTGTCGGCCTGAACTTTCCATGACCCTTATCATGGCTCGACCAGCTGCCATCCGTCATTTTAATCACACCCCTCTTTAATCGTTGATAATTCACTTTCATCCTCTAACTGGTCAATTAAGTGGTCTCACCATGACCTCAACTTAATGGGCAGGGATGTATTATCCCTTTTATACCACTTGATATTTCATGTGCATAATTGTGTAGGTCCATTTCGTTTTGCATAGGCCTATTCTTGGCACCACTCTATATCAAGGCCGTATCCCCGAGGTTTGACTTCCACTATTCCCACTTAATATTTCGGTTGTCACGAAGGTCGGCCGAGTAATAAAGATGAACCAGAAACAAAATTGATTATGGATTAGTCAAAATTAGATTGACAGAGAATATTTGATAGGCCTACTGTAAGTGCTAATAACCATTTTGGATCCCCTTAGGCCTTACCACTACCAATTGCGGTTATAGGAATGGAAGCATTATTAGCTTATGTAAAACCTTGACCTTGTTTTACATCAAGATACTTGTTTTATTTTTTTCATTTTCCATTGTCATAATTGATTTCTCACTGTATCAAGTCAAAACATGATATAAGACTAGAGACACACAGTCACAGAACAAAGTCATTTTTTTATCAAAAGTTACTGTACTTCCCTCAGAAAGTAGCAAATCACAGCCAGATCCGCTTCCTCTTTGGTGCTGGTCCAAGTGATGTTAGCTTATCTTTGCCCGCCTCAAACGCGAATACAACCCTCGGTGCATGACTAGGCCGAGTAACTTGGACCCGACAAGTCACCCTTTTTGTAATCGAAATTTGAAAAGGGTCGGGTGACTGTAGGGTCCAAGGGTCAAATTTCGATTAAAAAAGGGTGACCTGTCGGGTCCAAGTTACTCGGACTAGGTGCATGACCTGGCAGTCTCGGTAGAGTCCTCGGTATCCTATAGTCTGGCCACGGATCCACCCGTGCACTATGATGAATTGTCAAATTGAAAAGAACCAAAGCATATCGCCTAATACAGACGGGGAAACACCACGAAAAACCCACCATGGACATGTAACACTAACAGTGAAAGTTATCACAGCGTATATATAGCAGGCGGATATTATCGTTATGAGCAAACCTGCTCGATTTGGTTTACGACTTTGCAACGCATTCACTTTTTGTCCTCGCTCATGCGTGATTTTTTGTTGTTGTAATCAGCCATTTTTTCTGATGATTATCAGCCTCCTATTCCTCCTAACAAAATTGCGAATCCTGATTGGGGGCCTTTGGGGCTATACCGGTAGTCGATCGGTTGCTAATGGAAACAAAATAGAATTGCCTTAGTCTCCCCAGCCTTAATCGTCCAACTTGTTGATGGAAGTGAAACAGTGTTACCTCATTATAGGGTTGACTAAATTCACTCTCAGAATTGTTCGGTCTTGAATATTATCATCACATGTTTTGTATACCGAGTGTCAGAGCGTTGTCCATAATATGCGAACTATCCGAACTCTGTCCTTATTGTCAGTCGTTTAGTGCTATGTCTAGTGCGTATGGATCCAATGGCATTGTGCGTCCCATGCATTGTCATCAGAAAGTCACGGTCAAAATCCTGTTCAGTCCCTGCCACACAATGTCCCAATAAATGGATTCCCGTCTAGTAAAGTGTCCCCCATCACTTATGCTAGTATTTTGCACAGAGGGCGAAGATAATTGCATCCAGTTCCTGGAGTTGCAGGCATATAGCCACACAAAACACGGCGACACTGTCCCATGCCAGTCACGGTGCGATGCCTCTTTTGACAGAAACTTTTGGAGTGCCCTGTGTACAACTTTCCCCTGTGTGAAACTCGGTCCAACGCCAGCGAGACGGATTATTGTGGCCAGGTGCAGTTGGGAGATGGGGGCGGTGTTACTCCCACAACCATCCCTTTCAACCTCCCAAATAATACAAAAGAGAAACAGCTATCAAAATATGTGATGCAAGCACGGTTTATCATTTTTATTTCCCCACCCCATCAGCTATCCCCTTTGTCCTCTGTCCGTCATCCGTATTCCTATTGCTCTCCCGTCCCGATTTGCTTTTGTCCTTGTCACTCTGTCTTTGAGAATGGTCCTGGTAGTATCTAAACGTCAGGCCCTCCTAATTTGTTTTTTCTTCTATAATTGAAAAGTCTTATACGGTAAATATATGGTTGTAACATACAATTCAAAACAGTACTATAAGGATGCCATTTTCAAACGTTGCTGCATGCGAAAGAGCTAAACACAAAGTGAGAATGTAGCATATTGTGCAGTGTGCACTATACGGGGGCTCTATAGATCCATGCCTGTTCATCAATGGGTATTCTGGTAAATGCCAAAGAGAGCAAGTCAGTAATAATTGCGAAACCATAGCTTGAACTGCCAAAAGAGGAAGGGTCCTGTTTTGTTTTGGTCTTTGGAGGGATTGTTCTCTCCCCTTTAGTGAAGGTTGCACAACAAAATGATGCCCCGCATCTGCATCTGCGTATGGCTTTCCCAACCATCCAAGCAAGCAAGCAACCAGGCAAACAAACAAGCAACCAAGCAACCAAGCAACCAAACAACCAAGCAACCAAGTAACCAAACAAACAAGCAAACAATCAAACAAGCAAACAAGCAAACAAGCAAACAAGCAACCAAGCAATCAAGCAACCAAGCAAGCAAACAAGCAAACAAGCAAACAAGCAAACAAGCAATGAAGCAACCAACCAAGCAAACAAACAGCCAACCAAGCAACCAACCAACCAAGCAAACAAGCAAACAAACAAACAAACAACCAAGCAACCAAACAACCAAACAACCAAGCAACCAAGCAATCAAGCAACCAAGCAACCAACCAAGCAAACAAGCAATCAAGCAACCAACTAAGCAAACAAACAGCCAACCAAGCAATAAAGCAACCAACCAAACAAGCAACCAAGCAATCAAACAAACAAACAAACAAGCAACCAACCAAGCAAACAAGCAACAAGGCAAACAAGCAAGCAGCCAACCAAGCAAACAACCAACCAAGCAAACAAACAAAACGGAGACGCCAAGACAGCGAGACGGACTTCGGGAGATCCTCCAGGGCTGAACATTGTAAATGCCATCGACGCAAATCCAGGCTGATACGCTCCAGAAAGACAAAACAATCAACGCTAAACCCGACATGAGAAATCCCCGCAAAAAAAGACCCCCGGGCCTGAATGATTTGATCACCTCAATCAATCACAAGCAACAAGTCCGGTGTATGTTCCGTCTCCCCTCTGTCCACGGCCTGTGGACATCCTCGCAGACCACTAGTTGCTGAGAGAAGGCAGGAGACACAAGTCTTCATTGGTCGATACCTAAGGCCTCTCTGCATACTTTGTGTTCACGTCGATGGCCACGAGGTCGCTGACCCTGACTGTAACTTAAGGGGGATTTGGGGGTTGGGGTCACGTGCAAGATACCCCCTTCCCTAGGACACATACCAGAAGCTTCCTATATATAATGATGAAAAGTGAATCATATTTGCTGACGGTGAAGTTACCTCATTTTTTAACAGTCTGTTAAAAGTTCAAACCACCCCCAAATAATAATAATAAATAATCAAGTGCCACTTTAATAGACATCACTGGCACCCCTGGTCATTACGCTGGTTCTCCTGCTCATCACACTGGTACCCCCCCTCCTCCTCACATTGGCGTCCCTGGTCATTACACTGGTGCCCCTGCTCATTACACTGGCACCCTTGCTCATGACACAAGTATGCCTGCTCATTACACTGGCACTCCTGCTCATTACACTGGCACTCCTGCTCATTACACTGGCACTCCTGCTCATTACGCTAGTACCACCGGTAATGACATCTGTACTCATTACACAAGTGGCCCTGACCATTACAATCTGCCACCAGTGGCTCATCACTGCCATGATGCAAATTATTACAGCACCTCTATTTACGACTCTGATTCCCACAACCAGGCCCCAATCATCCCACTGATGTCCCTAATTACTGAAACCCCACACAGTCAAAATCATCTCTGAACTGCAATAGAAAATGTTGAATTCCACAGAAGCATCCACACAAAGAGTTTTCGAACAACAAAACAGAGCAAAAAAAGTGAAAAACCTTGATTATTCCAGAATACTTTCCCCTCCTCGCTGCACCTTTGGGAAAACAAAACACGCATTACTGTAATTCAGTAGTTGCACTACATTGCAGAGTGCACGCCACTGATATTGATAAAAGTACTTCCGATTTTTTTTTTGTCAAATGACTGTGAATTGACTGCAAACTTTTCTCATGTTTCACCAAATTTACTTCTTCAGCAAAAGGGATTCCAATAAAACTACAATGTAAAGTATGACATGAATTAATAGTTGAAATCACCATCCAACCCCTATTTCACTGCACTTGCCCGAACCTGTCTGCTGTCATTTCATATGCAGCATGGAAAGAGAACGGTTTATCGCTGGCGGACTTAAATCAAAATTATTGACTTCATTTATTTCAATTGAATGCCAATTTGTACGAGAGATATAGACTCCCATAGGTTTTTAAATTTGAGCACAAATGGAAAGAATGTCACGAATTCTCTTTGGTACTAAGAAAAGATGATATTGAGAGGCACAATAATCTGACTGAACTTTTGGCACGAAACCTATACACAGAGGTCTGAAGTTAACAGATTTATCTTGCCTGAGACCAGCCAGATACTTGTCCTGCTGGGAATGTCTCTTTTGGCCCACAAGCTTATCGTTAGAAAAAAAAGACCCTGACAAACTGTATCTCTTTGAAAGGTGTACGCATGATATGGGCGTTTGGTCTGGCTGATTGCTGTATAGTGTACACCCACACAGTGGCTTCTAAACGCATCTGACAAGTGCCGTGAGCTGCATCATCCTGCCCGACGTATGACGACAGCGTGGGGTGGGGGAGGAAGGGTTGGGGACAGGGCAGTGGGGACCCGTGCAATGCCAAGGTTGCTTTCCTAACCAACCCCACGGCACGGGCAATCATGGGAATGGCATCCGACTGGGTGGCGGGGCGACTTGGCAGGGGCGCTCGGCAGGAGGGGAAGGGAGGCGGACGAGAGGCTCCCAAGGCAAGCTGGGATCGGGCCCCAGCGCAGACGGGCAAGAGGGAGAGAGGGGGAAGATGGAGACGGGCGGAGGTGTATCCATTGCATACTCTTTGACAGCCACGTAGCCTTCCTGGCATCGGGTACAGTCTGTAATCTGACATTAATAAGACTGGTCAGACCATACCTCCTAGGTCAGACTAACCCCTTATTGACAGTGAGTCAAGTCATGCAGTCTTCAGACTGTCACACGTAAATGCTCAAATCGTAACGGAGTACCACACAATGAATCCTGCGTGTCTGCGCACATTTACCGCTCACCTCAATCGACTGTCGCGGTTTTGTGGTTAGTGAAAACTTGCTGTAGACATATCACATCGACTTCAATTGATCCGGTCAGGTCTTATCCCGCCTTTCCCCCTCGGATGTAATTTTCACAAATAAATATTTCTTATTGTGATGAGTAGCCTAGGTCTATAGGGCCTATCAACTCTACAACGCATGATGAAAAACAAATTTATGATTTGTCCTTATACCTCTGAGAATACACAGCTACGGAAACCATGCTACCCCACCCCCGCATGGCGTGATCTTCTTCGAGCAGTGCGCAATCTATACCATATCAATAACACCGCATTAAAGAGATGTGGCAATGTTTATTTACAGTCTGTGGTAAGAGCCATCCACAGTGACACCGATTCAATCCAGGCGGGGGCCATCATTCATTTATTCCTTTACTGCATGTCAGTACTGTTTCCATCATGACAAGGCATTTCGGTCTTGCCAGGATTGAAAAGTCAAGTTGTCAAACTTTATTTGTTCCTGTTTGTGTATATCGCTTTGTTTCGGGTCATTTGATTTAATAAGCAGTTCGTAACATTTGAATAACGCTGTACAAATTATGCTCAATAAAAACGGGAATGTTTCTAAAGTAAAAGGCCACTGTTAAAATATCAGGGCTGGATTTCACAAAGCCTCAACTTACGATGAATAACCCGTCGTAACTTTCTGTAGGCCGTATGTTGTCTGTGCATCACTCATCGTCTTGCGATTGATTGTAAGTTACGAAGGGTTTCATGAAATCGACCACAGGCTCCATAAAAAAACCCAGAAAACCAAACATGTTGAGCCGAGCACTGACAATATGAAAAATTGATGTCTGCTGCCCTCTTTCTGCAGATTTCTTAGGTAATCTCCAATCCGTGTTGCTGTGAAGAGACCTTTCGTCCGTTACAGGATGCAACCCTTTCCCCTTGCCCGAGGTTCTCTTGCAGGAAAGAATCCAGCGGTCTAGTCCGTGCCTCCCCAAAGACCACCAGAATTAGAATTGATGACACTGGGTGTGTCTTATCGATCCTGAGCATCGCCTTGGCATACCCCTTCCTTCTCCCTCTAGATTTCAATTCTTAAAAAAAAAAACCACCAAAAGATGAAGGACAGGTTCATAAGGTTTCAAAAAAAGAAAGGAAAGGGAACTAAAAAAGATTGGATGCAGTTATTTCAGCTGTGGTCGTTTCGTATAGGAAATTCTTGATTTTGTCTTTTCAGCCAAAGGTTCTCCGCAGCATTATATGCACACCTTGTCTGAGGAGATAGTAACTGTAATAGTCCTTGCTATTTTCCAACACAATTTCCAACTGTCATTTCTGCAGGAAATGGTCTCGAGAACTGCGGCGTGTGTATCGTGCGCTAGAATCTCATTTGCATACTTAATAGAAATAAAATATGTCAAGGAGTGGGGCACACAATACATGGCTATTTATACTGGCACACATTCAGCGAAACATGATGATGGCATTGATGGGCATCGCAGTATCCGAGTTAAGAACAGGAAATGGGTTTCGGAAATTGTTTCGTGCGCAATGAACTGGGACGGGGGGGGGGGGGGTTGAGGCTTGTTATTGAAATGTTAATGAATGATCTGCCAATAGTCCTGAGGACCGTAGAGACAACCATTATCAATGGATGGAGGGATGGGGATGGGGATGGGGATGGGAGGGGGAGGGAGGGAGGGCAGGGAGGGAGGGGGAGGGAGGGAGGGGGAAGGGAGGGAGGGAGGAGGGAGGGAGGGATGAAGGGAGGAGGGAGGGAGGGAGAGATGGGTGGGTGAATAGAGGGAGGGAGGGAGAGATGGATGGGTGGGTGAATAGAGGGAGAGATGGATAGGTAGGTGGATAAGGGGAGGGAGGGGAGATGGATGGGTGGATAAGGGGAGGGAGGGAGGGAGGGATGGGTGGATATGGGTGCATGGAGAACCTTAAGCAGAGTGTGAGTGGGTTATGGGTCTATTGTTTTGTCATTTTTTGGTGCTTGGAGTTCAATAACATTATCTTTTTGCAGAATGGGTGGTGATTGAACTCGTAGGCTCACATCCATTTGGCTTCTACAACTACAAGATCACTCTTAATCCCACCTCCGAAATGCTAGAGGCTGAGGAGCAAGATGGAATATGTATGAGTCGGAACACCAGGGAATAAACTACCCACCATTCCAACAACATTGAAATGCCAAAGACTTGGATGAACGTACCAAACAAACAAAACGTGCACCTGTAGCAACTTTACCTTTAAAATGCCAGAATGGGGGGCATATGGATGAAAATAGCGCAGGCGGGAATTGCGAATGCCGAGTGCACGTGGTGGCAGGGTGGGTCGGGGATGGGAAGGGAAGGGGTGGGGAGGGGAGGGGAGGAAAGGGAAGGGGGGAGGGGAGGGGAGGGGAGGGGAGGGAAGGGAAGGGGAGGGGAGGGAAGGGGAGGGGAGGGGAGGGGAGGAGAGAGCCGGGGGTCGGCGGATGCAAACGATACGATAAAAGGACAGGAATTCAATCTTCCTGAGAGTGCTCTCGCTCAGCCATGGGGTCCCGGCAAATCATGCACCGGGCTTCTTCCCTTCTCTTCAGAAGAGCAAGGTGTGGGGTAGGGAGAGGAGGGCAGGGCAGCGAGTAATCTATGTAAATAGATTTTTTTCCCTGGGTCGGCACTGCGGCTCGGCTGAGGAAATATTCAATTTCCATTGATTTGGGCAGACCTATCTTTTGGAGGGGAGGCGCTGCCTGCATTGGTGGGAGGGGGGGGGGACAAACAAAAGAGAACGGCCGGGGGAAGCCCGCAGGAGAACATTACAACTCCAAACCTGGTAAAAACGTCTGAGTGTAAGCGTCTGTGTAATAATGGGGAGAGATTGAGGCGGTGGGGGTACCTATTCCTGGCCAAATGGCAGACAGATTAGATTTCGCGAGCACACTCGGCCACCAACAAACCCTCACTCCCACGCAGCCCGTCCACAACGCGGTTGCCAAATTGGAACCGAGAAGAAAAGGGCGACCTGCTAGCGTTACTGGGCGCGATCGAATCTCTTCCTACCAACCATGGTCCCTTTTCAGGTTGGTATACGATCGCCAGAGAAGCAATCGTTCTCAAGCAAAACCCACCGTCAGATGCGAGACAAATAGCAAGCCCGTGCCTCTCTCGGCTACTCACGACACCATCGGCAATTAACACGTGTTCTGCGGAATGTCACTTAGCAGTATCACCGGCAAGAAATATAAGAATGACGTGCAATAATTTAAAAAAGAAAATTGGTATACACAAATCCGGATGCCTTATATGATCGGGGGGGGGGGGGGGGTGGGGTGGTGGGGGGGGGGGGAGGAAATGAGAAGCGTCCGAATTCAAGCTATTTTTGAGTATCCGAGCGTTGAAAAGATCTCACTGGTGGACAAGAGAAGCGGAACTATACGATACTATACCAGGGACTTTCCAAAGGGTCTCTCAGTCACCTTAAATGGACTTAATGAAAACAGGAAACGCAGGATAGGGATAAAAAAAAAACATTCCCCAAACAACAGGAAATGTAATCGACACTCCAAGAGGAAGAAATTGACATTAATAACCCACAACAGGATAATGTACAGTGTACAATAAACACCTTTGACACCAAAATCTTATCACAAATATCAGAAATAACGGTCAACTAATGTGAGGACATTTCTTGGAGACAGAGAAAAGGTTTCAGACTTCAGGTTTGGATAATTTCGGTTGCTGATTCACACATCCAGAATTGAAGAGGGGTTAAAGAAATGCTGCAAACTGTTTGCCGAAACAAGTGACCTCAAATATACAAAGTTTACAATCTGTAACAAGTTTGAAGCCATGTTTCGATCACAGGAAGGACTCTTTTCTAAAACAAAAATAAACGGAGAAAAAAACCCGCTGCCCATCCAATTCATGGTCCCTTTTTCCTAAATAGTTTCGATTCAGTCTGTTATTTGTATAAAAAAAACCCAAAAGTATTGCACATCTGTACGTATAAAAACGACACAGCATTCTTACAATTATCCATCTTGAAATGATCCATAAAAATAAAGAAATCAAAATGAGATGAACCGACAAACAGTCACAAAGAAACATGACTCAATGCAATGGAATTGTAGAATCTACGAGAATTTATTATCAGTTCTCCATCGATTCCATTTGCCTGGGGAAAATGAAAGGCTATCTACAATCTGGTTGGGGAATTGGTCCAGGGATGCCAGCCAAAATGTAGTGTTCCAATCAGATCAGGTTTCTTCTTCAGTAACTGACCTCTCCACAGAAGGGAATCGTTCGTTAGGAAACTCGAACAACACAGCCCAGAATGCCAGTAAAATAAACCATTACATTTGTGAATTTCAAAAAAGTCTGCTTTGAGCATGATTCCAGCCACCTTTTTAGGTTTTCGTAACAAATTCTGTTATCTCAAGAAATTTAAATCAAATCAAAAGAGCAATGAAAATATGAATGAATTGGGATAAGAGCCCACAACCCACATCTCTATGTAGCACTCCTCTACCTTAGGTGGAGGCCTTCCCAAATAGTCAACTATCTCTTTTCACAGGCTGACTGTCAGAAGCTATATTGACAACCATCATATATCGGTATAATATACATATTTTTTATTATTATTATTTTTTTTTCCATTTTAGGGAGACCAAGTCAGCATGCACAGATGAGAGAGAGGGGGGGGGGGGTTTATAACAATTACTGAAAACCTTGTTTGGTAGTATTTTGATTAAACATGACTGAAAATTCAATGATTTAGTTTGGACGAGACAAAATCAACTCGGACTCTTAGGCACACTCACACAGCATTGTAAAAAATGAAAACCGGTGCACTGATTTCTGTGCTGCACTGATGTCTGTGCTGCACCAAACAAGTTGCATCCAATTTCAAGTAATTGTCCATCATTTGTTTCAAAAAATGAAAACAGCATCTGATGACAAAAAATAAATTCAATCATGATAAGGTACTTCATTTTTTTTTTCAAAACAAAAGAAAACAAAAACAGGGTCATTAAACAGCAAGCATTACCACCACATGATCGGCAATCCTACTAGGTTATGAGTGACAACGGCTTTTGAAATATTCCGGTGGGCTGCAAAAAATGTCACGGGAAATCTGCAAGAGAGGCAACCGAATCTGATCTACAAGAATCTCCTGTTACCAAAGGTAACTGCATTTGCATTTATTTATTCATTTTAGAGTCTACCAAAGATTTCCCATCTGAATCACTTCCCCTGCCAAGGCATTTGAAAACACAAAAACACTGCTACTGCCATTTTTTTCCCCCAAAGCCCAAATTCATTCAGAAGTAGCAAGTCCCACAAGAAAATATTGTATTACAAAATTAAAATTTCATAGAGTTCTCTTTACAGACGTCTTATCAAATATAGATGTCTATCCCTGCTTGGCTTACAGATTTACATCTTATGAATTGTCACGTACCTGACCCAGCTTGTGTGGTACTACTAAGGTTCAGAGCAGGATATTGTTTTGGATGAAACATGTTTTATTCCACTTCCTTATAAGCCGACAGGCCTTAAAAAAAACCCTGTGGAACAGCCAAATTGCTTCCCAAATGGGCTTGAAGGGACAAAGACAGAGTCATGTATGTATGAAGGGGATACACAAGGTTGCTTGGACCACCCAGAACAAACTGGATATTAACAGCACTTTGTGAATTTGACATCTCTTCTTTTGAGTGACAATAGCATGCCACAAAATACAACCGACTCGGTCACGGGTTAACTGAATTTGAACTTTCACTGATATTTGGATAACGGTAGAATACTTTTTGCTGCAAGGTACATGCATATTGAGAGTGGCACAATTCTTAATACATGTAATTCCATGGAATAATGAACTTTGAGAATGATAGATCGCTGAGTCAACAGATGCCTACGTGTCGCATAGCAAGGCGTCATCATCGGTGCTTCAGGTTGTCGATTTTTCCCCCCACATGCGGTCATCTCACCTCACGAGGGCGCCCTCCCCACTGGCTCTACTCCATTCCCCAATTCCTGGTCTCTATTTCATGACGGGCATGGCCACGGCAGCCTTGGTGTGCGTGACGTCCTCAGCCTTCCACAGCTGGGTGACCGTCTTGATCTGCGTGTAGAACTGGACGCCCTGCTTGCCGTAGAAGTTGGTGTCTCCCCGGAAGGATCCCCGAGACCCGGTGAAGGAGAACATGGGCAGGGGGACGGGGATGGGCACGTTGACGCCAATCTGTGGAGCAATGGAAAGGAAGGAAATAGAACACCCACCCTATATCTTAAACAAGATACAGCCTTGAAGATATAGCTTCTGACTGAGGTCCCCACCCCGGCAAAGTCTAGTTGACTATTTGTGAAGGCTATCATCTAAGGGCTGGATAGCTCAGATGGGAACAGCGCTGGTACACAAAACCAGGGGTAAATGTTTTCTCTGCAATGTTTAGAATGTGTTCAATAGTTCCCAGTCAGTTTTTCATCGATTTCTTTGACAAGATATAGCCTTTAAATCAAACAAACAGACTAAAAAAGATCTAGCCTTGAGTAATAATTATTTCAAGACATTTGGGCAAGCCCTGCTGTCCATTTGGCCATCTTTATTGTGGTGACCTGGCCACACAAGAAGTAAAATTTTGACTTCAAGTAAAACAAAAATACTTGCTACCTTTATCTGTTTGTTTACTAACTAAAATGTTCAAAATAAAAAATCTCAGAGATGCAGAGGGCCTGATGTTTGATCCACGAAGGAATCGTCAGTACTTTCAGGGTGATTCACAACAAATTGTGGGGAAGAAACCAGGGGCTTATGGTCGGTGAAGGGAATCCAACATGTACTCCTTTTCACTGTGTGAAAATCTTGCCTAGATGTATGATAACCTTCGTCCGTCATACTTGCTAGCAAGAAGGAAAGAAAGATCAATTCCCAAAATTTACAGTGATCACAGCTCCAGCTGTGCTGTACACTCACAGAAAGGTTGCGAAAGACACGTGGTGATTGCAAGACCGAAAACCACTTGGGAAGTGGTCCAGCTATGGAAATTTACTAGGAAAGCAAAGCAAGTGGAGAATTAACAAACTCCTCTTGACAGAATTCTGAGCACGAAAAGAAGTGCTGCCCTCAGGGTCATATGTGGTAAAACTGGGCCTATGGCCACTGCAATCACAGCACTGACATCAGTACAGGGAAAACACTGTTTGGACTCGTTCACATTCAAGAGGCCTCCCTTTAATGGAAAAAACAACCCACCCCGATAACATGAACTGCCATCCACCAACAGTGCTCACAAAATCCTTCCGCCAAGAACCGGGCATCTCGGTCCTCCCACCGAGAGGGATCCCACCGTCTTAAGACTCTGCGCATCCCCAGTCAAAGCAGGGGGCCGTGTTTGTGCAAGGAATTAGGGGGAGCGGGCCAGCGAGGAAGAAGAGGGGGAGATGATGCACTAACCCACTTAGGGAGGAACGGGAAGACAAACAAGAGAGTGCCGTCGAGAGAAAAGGTTGATCACTCCCCGCACCTCCTAAACGTTACCCTGACCTTCTATCAACCCGATTAAGGACTAGACCAATGCACATTTTGAGGATTGAGTTAATGCAGCTAGGTTCCAAACTGTGCATCATTTGGTCGGCACTTGGCAGAGCAAAAGACACAAACCATCTGAGTAAAAAAAACCACATCGATTGAAAAGACAACATGAAGTGGAGAGGGAGAGTGCCAACTTATGGGCGAAAAAAAACCCCACAATCTTATCTTCCTTGCAACCTTTTATAAACTTAACAGCTGGCCCACTTCAGGTTTTCACATTATGGGGAAACGACTCATTTTTGCATTGATCCCTTCAGGAGTGACAAGACTGATTGATGAGATGATCACTAGAATGATCAAGGATGTTCCGGTATCCATCTTGACTATTAAGCATATACTAAAAGCTCTGTGATGAACAGGTGACTCTTATAAGGCTACCTCCAAAGTCTTGACACGTGAGGCACAGCGATGACTAATGTGACCACATGGCTGTCAGACAGGGGGAAGCACCTGCATCTGTACTACCTGAACTTGAATAGTCTGGCTACAAGATAAGGGCCAGAACGGCTTTGTCCACAAAATGATTTCCATATGGACTGCTGTATTATAAGATTTCATATTGAGCTTACTTGATAACACACTATGAAAACATATGTACAAACTGTACATGTATAAATGTATTATGGCTATTTTGCAGACCTATGTGAAATTCACATCAACCTCAGATGTTACAGACAGACTAACCCAAGGCAAGAACAATTGGAGCCTGTTTTCCAAGCACAACTGACCCATTCCAATTCAGGAGCCAATCTAAATTCGTGATGATTTCAAATGAACCATTCAAAAAAAGTGAAAACAAAAGGGGGAAAAAGGGATCCACTTTGATAGAACGTGTCAGGAAATGAATTTATAACATTTTGGGAGAGAGCAATGTTCCCTTGGTATTATACATAGTCTCTCCTGGGGAGAGGAATACGTTTATTTGCATAAGTTCATCTCTGGCAGTACTGCTATCATCAATCAAACCCCTCTATACAGTGATATATGGGTTTTTAGTAACCTCTCTCTTCTGGGTTTTTTTCCCCGCTGTAAATGCCGGATATGCCCTACATCATTATACACCGACAGGGAAATCAACAATGGAAAAGTGCAATGTCTGGAGTGGGGCCACATGAGATGTGCGTGGGAGTAGGGGGAGGGGAGGGGAGTGGAGGGGGAGACACAAACAGGCTGGTTCAAAAATCTGACGGCCGCCGTAGACCATCTGTTTTGGGGACTGCGACAACACAGGGGGGTGTGAATGCCCCATTCAGATGGCGGTGTATGTAAATATTGATTCCTACAAGGTTTGTGCCAACATTTCCGGTGCTGACAAAACAGCTGCAAGGCAATCTCTGCCATTCATCACGTAGAATTCATCACAGAGTCAGTCATCGTACGCAAAATGAAAGAATCTATGGACAAAAATCATAATTCTATTCTGCCTTTGAGAGAGGTCCTGCTAGGATTCAAACGCCAGGCCCTCCTCATTTCTGATTTTTGTCATTTTGGTCACTGTAGTCAGTAAGCAGTTTTCAGCTTTTTTGCAATATCAATTCTACTTTGGCATCAACTGGCATATTTCTCTAGAATTGTGATTTTGATTGATGGATTAATAATATCAATGATAATGGATCGTATTTATACATGCATGATAATGATCATATTCACATATTAATGAAAATGGATCGTATCATGCTTTTCTAAACACTGAAAACGAGAAATGAGAATGTTCAAGGCATTAAGAATGGCTGAAGGAGTCAATGAGTCTGTATTCTATGAGTCAATATTTGGTGCTTTGCGGATGTACACTGGAATCCTTTTCCAAAAAGTAGGTGCACGGGCAGGGAGAGAAAGCATGATCACCATAGAGAGTTTGTGTTACATGCATTCTCACCGCAAGCTGAATGTGTCATGCTGAGTCAGAATGAAGATGTCTTGGCCAAGGTAGCCTCAAAAACTTACGATGGATAACCCATCGTAAGTTGTGATAGGCTGTATGGTTTCTGTGCATCGCTAGTCATCTTGCAATTGATCGGAATTTACGATGAGTTTGGTGAAATCGACCGTGGGTCTTGCGAGTATGAAGGAGTGAAGTTATGATTTTGTTCACTTGAAAACCATTCCCTGAATAGAAAATTATCAGTAGGGGATTAAATGAGAGATCCAAAAACTACAAAGTGAGGACCCATGCAAAGAGTCACAAGGCCAACCAGCTATCTTGTATGGATAGATGAAGCCTAAGCTGGATTCTAAAGAGGCTATGTATGGGTTTGGCAAAGCGCTTAAGAGAGTGGGACTTGGCCTTGAGACAACCCCCGGAATGGCAGCAAGACAGGACCGGGCGGAGATCCTTGTGTTGCCTCAAGCACCAGACGGCTCAGGAGTGGACTGAGGGAGTTAGTGCGGGCTTTGGCTACCACTGTTGCCGTAGGCACTTCTACGCACTTCCTATGCTGCAGTACAGAAAGAATGAGCCCTTGCCCGTGGCGACAGCCACAGCTGCGCAGCCACCGGTTCAGTCAAATGTATCGGACCAAAGGGACACCTTGAGGTTTCTGCACATCTTACCTGGCCGACGTCGATCCTTTCCGTGTAGCGCCTTGCGGTGGCGCCGTTGGTGGTGAAGATGGCAGTGCCGTTGCCGTACATGTTCTTGTTGATGAGGTCGACGGCCTCGTCCATGGTGTCCACGGTCATGACGAGAAGCACGGGCCCAAAGATTTCCTCCCTGTAGCACTCCATGTCGGGCTGTGTGCGGCCGATAGGACAAGGCAAAATGCTCAAATCAACAAGCAACAGGATTTGCTCGTCACTTCGTCTTCCTTGAGTCAACAGTTTGTTTGGATTCTAACAGGATCTTTGTTCAAAGCCAGAATCATTCTAATATTGAGAAAGGGCCTGTTATGATTAAAGTGTCAGGTCTCTAAAATGTTAAGCTTTGCTTTTTGGTAAATTAAGTCAGTATAAGGCTGTTTGCACGATTGTTGCCGTACCTTAAAGGGGAATGAAACCCAGAGAAAAATGTTGGCTTATCTGATTGCATGTAAAAAAACCAACCTACAATTACCTATGTGCTACTCACCTACGAGTTTCATAAAGAGGGAAAAATCATGGAATTCGGTGGTTGAATTTGCGATGCCATACCCCCCGCAGTGACTGGCGGGCCATTCGAAAAGATAGCGGTTTGTGGGAACGCGAATTTCACCACCGAGTTCCATGATTTTTCCCTCTTTATGAACCTCGTAGGTGGGTAGCACTTGGTTTGTAGGTTGTTTTTAACACCCAATCAGATAAGCCAACCCTTTTCTCTGGGTTTCATTCCCCTTTAAGTCAAATGACATTCTCTTGTGTGGCCAGCCAAGCCACAGCAATCAACTTTCATGAGGCTGAATAGACTGCTGTGGTGAATATTACCGAAGGCTACATTTTATGTGCCAAAACATATTTTATCAAAAATTTGGTGGGCCTGACGGATCAAAACATCAGGCCCTCCTAATTGTTGAAAATATTTGCATTTTGGTTATTTGAGTCAGCAGTTTGCAACATTTTTGGATATTACATATACACAAATATATCTTAAAATCAGTTTTGTCTTTATTGTCACAATCATCCCCATTGCCTCACTATCATCATAATTCATGAACACAAGTATTGGCAGTTTTGGACAAGCACAGTCGTTTGTCCAAATTCATTGGTAACGGCCAAAAAATGATACACAGGTCTATGGAGAGCTGTAGACTCAAGTGGCCTCCATTGACCCGTGGATGCGGATGTGCGATTTTGGACAGGCAACACTGGCACTCACCTTGATGTCTGACAAGAGCGTGGGGCCCACAAAGTTCCCCTTCTCGTAGCCCGGCACGGTGATGCCGCGCCCGTCCAGAAGCACTGTGGCGCCCTCGTCCACTCCAGACTGGACCAGACGGCAGATGCGGTCCTTGGCGGCGGGGGAGATCACCGGGCCCAAGTCAGCCCCCGGCTGGTCACCTAGGGGATGGCCAACCCCCCCCAAAAAAAGGAGGTTTCTTTGGTCAGATACTGAATGGACTTGTAATCTACTAAAATGACAAATTAGGAGCGCCTGACGTTTCGATCCTAGCAGGACATTTCTCAAAGGCAGAATGACAGGGACAAAACAAATCAGAAAGGGAGAGTAACCGGGACACGGATAACAGACTGAGGACAAAGCAGTTTGCAACATGTTTGCATATTACTACCCCCGGTACTAAGATTAGCACTAAGGAATGATTTAACAGGTTTATCGAAGCACTGGAATATAACTGAAATGTAAAGACTGCCATGAGACAATACCGAACACATTTGTGTATGCATCCATTTTCATGAGACAAAAAGCGGGGTCAAGAGGTTTCAGAAAAGTAAGATTTGGAACTTAGTACATAAGTACATAAGTAGGATTTGTTGGAATGGCACGTGGAGTGTTTAGACGAAACCTTTAGCCCTTTTCACATTACAGGGCGAATCCCCAGGGATTAAATACCCGGGGGAATTCCTGGGGATTTTTTTACCCCACCAACAACCCCGCAACCATTCACACTGGACCCATTTGGAAACTCCCGGGGACCCTATTTCCCCGTGGAAATCATAAAAACCCCGGGGTTTACTCTACCCCCGAGAAGGGGTAAAAAATCCCAGGGGAAAAGCTTTTCTTCCGTAGTGTGAATAGCCCGACTGAAATACCAGGGGAATTTTCGAAAAATCACCGAGGATTTTGTCTAGTGTGAAAGCCCCTTTTGAGTGAGGATGCTCTAGACCTCCTTAGGAGGAGTGTGGGTTTTAAAATTGCTTTTTGTAAGCAGCTGCCCATGTTGGCAGTACACATCTGACTAACTATATTTTTGCTCTATTGAAAAACTACAACTACATGACATATACGGTGATCTAGTGATTCTCAAGCACCTTTATGAATCATTCATTCGTCCCAAAAAGTGTATTATTGCAAAATTCGAAGGATGGTGAGCCCGACATATCAATGCCAGCAGGACCTTTCTCAAAGGCAAGACATAAAAGGATGAAAACAGACAGGAATGGAAAGATGTAATAGGATGCAAAAACAGGAGACGATGGACCCAGGCGAACTGCCAGACAGACCTACATGTAGGTAAGATCAGGGAAAAGTGAGCAGGGATTGAATCTTTGTAAATTGCTGGGCATCGGTGGAAAACAGTATGGGCTGAAATGATTTAACCAAGGGTAATCAAGAATAAACAAATACATTTCAAGGGATGGATTTTCCTTCGGATACAAAACTGCAAAATGAAGAGCAACTATGTGAGATCAGAATGGAGCACAATTACTAGGAATCACTCACGAAAAGGAAACGCTTTGGAGTCTACGGTCTTTTACCAAAACCTGACTTAACCCTTTAAGCTCAGGCCCATTTTTGTGAGTTTTGCATGTGCTGTGATTTTGTCCTCACAAGTCCACTTTTCTTTTCAGAAACCTCATCACATTATATACTATTCTAAAGCTTACATATTGAGCTACATTTCTGTGCAGAAATAAATCCTCCAGGGGCTTTTGGGAAAAAATTGCGGCCATTTTTAATCTCTCATTTGAATTTGAAATTTTCATTTTTTTCCATATTTATGTAAATTTCATAATTTTAGAAAAATACTGAGAAGGTTTTGACTTCATTTTTGTATTCTACGACTAATACTCTTTCTATCCATATAAAAATATGTAGGCAAAAGTGAGTATTACCCCCCAAATGATGCCATTCAAATGATCTATTACCATGCCTGTAAACGTGTATTGGTCAATGTACATGTAAATGCATATGTAGATAAACAATCATACATCCAGCTAGTATGCCACTTCAAGATCGTCTTTTCTGCGCTCTCATCGAAGAAATTCAACATTATCTGAAATGTCTTCTCCTCCATATGTTGTCCTGGAACACTGGCCAATATGTAGTGTCTTTTCAGGCTTCTTTTGGGGCATTCTGAAGCTGTAGTATGAAGTATTTGATGCGATAATTCAACCGGAAGTTGTACACTTTCGGCCGAAACTCGCGAACGCTTGTGAATGACAGAAAAAGGGTTGGTCTGGCTTCTTTTTCATCCCGTATTTATTTTTGTATACATCTGACATAGGGTACCATACTATGGTTAGAAAGCTTGTTTATTCACCTTTCCAATGGTACCACTCTTGACCAACAGAGGGCGGTAGATAAAGAGTTATAATATAAGTGATTTATTTTAGCGGACGCCGGCGTCCGTTTTTGTGCAGGGCTGAGTTTAAAGGGTTAAGCTTCGGCGCCAGCTTCGTATGTCATCCAAAAGCTGAAAACAGGGGTTTGGGGTTGTTTGTTGAAGTTGAAGCTTGAGAGTCATTTTAAAAACGGATCGCAATCATTCAAATTCGAAGCCACATGTCACCCATTTTTGTGCCTTATACACTTTAAATGGAAGAAAGAAATGTGGACAAAGCCAGAGCCCGAGCCTGAGCTGGGTTTTAGAAAAAAGGAGCAATTGTAGAAGCAATTGTAGGATATCTAGTCGGCGTTCGGGGGCCAACTTACCTGCATTGACGTTGAGCTTCTTGGCTCTGGCCACCAGGTCAGGGATCCAATCCTTGGATTCGCCGACAAAGACAGCAGTGGTGAGGGCCATGCAACGCTGGCCGGCCGCGCCAAAGGCTGCACCGCACAGCTGAAACAGACAGCCATTCGTCAACACGTCAAAGGAGCCCAAACACTCAAGAGACCCCACACACAGTCGTAGTATGTGGAAGGTCTCAGGTGGGGTTAGAGCTACAGAGCTATGGACAAGTCTCTACTTGATTGATAACCAAATCTCTCTCAAAAAAGCAAACAAAAGTAGAGAGCCCAAGTTGTTGATCCTAGCAGGACCTTCCTCAAAGGCAGTGAGGCAGTTTACAACATTTGAGTACATTACTGAAAGCAACTCTGCAATTCAAAAGATGCGGAAACTATCTGCTACCAACTGTGAGTGCATTCTAAAAAAAAAACAGGGAGCCAGCCTATATTCTACCTTATTGCGTGCTATTAGTGAAGTACAGAAGTTGGTGCATGATACCGGCAGCGCTGGGAAGGCCGCGCTGCAGACTGAAACCAATTGATAACGTGGACCTCCCCCCCTTTTTTTTCACATCCGATTTTTTTAAAGAATGTGGAAATCGGTGGAAAAGTTGCATGCCTGTGAAAGATAAACAAGAGCAGTGCGATGACCGACCTGGTTGAGAGTGTTTTCCTTGTTGGCGTCTGGCATGATGACGCCGTGGTTCTTGGCACCCATATTGGCCTGCACCCTCTTGCCGTTCTGGCTTCCCCTGTTGTGGATGTAGATTCCGGCCTGGTCCGAGCCCACGAACGAGATGGCCTTGATGGCGGGGTTGTCACAGATGAAATTCACAGCTGTCGGCAGAAGTCGGGAATTTTTCTTTAAAGGCCCAATACAACATTGGGAAGATCGGAAAACATTGATGTCCACAAATTTCCTTCTAATTTACACAGTTTGTAGATGGTCATGACAGAATCCTCATGTTGAAATCTTAAGGTCTGCGATGCTGTACATTTCGAGAAATCTTCACTAAATTATCAACAAATAGTTTATTACTTGCGAATAATAAACTATTTCTTACACTACAGAACGGTGTGAAAACTGTGACTTTTTTTGCCTTTTTCTACTTTCTCAGATTAACATTTGAGCTAAAACCCTCGCTAAAACCTTAATGGTTACACACAATCTTTTGACTTTTACCAATTTTGTATAGGGCCTTTAAGTGAAAGCGATTGATCTGCCAAAATCCGAGATCCATCCTACTAGAATCGGTAACAGTCAGCCTCTAGATCACATGTATGTCAGACTGCAAGCACAGTTGTGCCCTGCTCATGACATAATCCAGAGTCTGTGTGGCTCCATGAAGAACCATGGAACATAACAGTTCAGACACAGTGCAATCCGTCCATCCTCAACAGACTGATTGAAAATGGGGGTGCGGTCTCTGGAGATTAAAGCAAATAAACGCTTAGCTGGTTCTGACTGGTGTCCCCACACCGGCCAAGATAGTCAAGTCCTTAGGAAGGCCCAAAACTATGGTTTGGATAGCTCTGATAGCGCTGGACCCGGGTTCACATCCAAGTCCAGTCAAAAGTTCATTGCTATTTGGATACTTTATAAGTATAAGCCTCTGTTATGATACACTTTAAATGGAGTAAAAGACACAGCCACACCGCAAGCCTGTAAACTAATGGCCACTTAGTGACCATTCCTCAATGCAGCATGGCGGCGGCCTCAGCTACTGACCGTCGTGCTGTCCGTGGATGACGTTGACCACACCGTCAGGGAAGCCAGCCTGCTTGGCCATATCCACCAGCATCATGCAGGCCCCGGGGTCACGCTCAGACGGCTTGATGACGTAGGTGTTGCCGCACACTGTGGCCACGGGGAACATCTAAAAGGCAGTAGGAAGACCATTAATACACAGCAACTCCTGGGCTCTATTTCAGGAATAGTCCTATCTGGGATTTAGGTAGAAAAACTATTTGAGCGTCAAACAGTGAGACAGATTTGTAGTAGTCGATTTTGTGAAACCCATGGCAACTTACAACCAATCGCAACACAATGAGCAATGCACATAAACTATATGGCATTTAAACACTTTCGACATGGGTTAATACACATTATAAGTTGTATTACGATGCATAATATGGCTTTGGGAAATCCACCACAGAACTGTTCTCAAACTCAGTAGGTACCCTGGTAAGTACATGTACCACAAACCTGGGTATCATGTGTTACCATTACTCTTAATCCTTTAAGCAGCAAGCAGTTTGTGTCACCTTATGGGCACTGGATTAAAAAGAAAATTGAAATTCCAGGCAGCAATGCATACTTGTGCAAATTCCCTGAAAGTTCATGCCTATGTTAGCTTATTTGTAGCTCATACAGATTTAAAGAAGAAAATAGGAATTCAGACTTTAGTTGACAGCGTTTTCGGCTCTGAATGGGAACAACACTCACCCAGAGTGGGATCATGGCAGGGAAGTTGAATCTGTGGAATAAAGCACAGGAAAAGGACAAAAGAGTATTACTCACACAACAGATGACCTTGTGATACATCAAACAGATGTAAAATTAAGAAAAGTTCTTTATGAAAAGAGTGGTGGGAAATGGCCATTCAAAGCATTTTGTATATGGCCAAGAAAAAAACATTAATTAGATTCTCATCCCTGCTTGCATCCTTTTTTTTTGCCGCTGCACCAATCTTTTTATCAAATGATAAAAAGACAAAATTTCAATTGATTTTCACTGTTTCCAGCCATTGAAACTCGCACAAGTGACTGGAAATTAGACTACACGTCTTTTTAATAGTGGGTAAAATTATTTCTGGAAAACGCAAAAAATAAAATAAAAAAAGAGTAAAATATGCCACAAACACATGTATTCCACTTTATATTTACTGACAGAATTGTCTCCAGCTTTGATAAGTGAGAAGTTTTTTGATGATTTTCATCTCCATTCCAGCTGTCCTTGCAGTCTCTAATCTTGTACATAGACGACAAAAGCCATTTATCTTACGGAGTGATTCCTGCGCAAACTCCGAGTGGTACCCTCATGGTGTATGTGTCCATATCCTTGGCAATAGAGGGCAGTGTCTCACCGAGCTGTAGGGATGTGATGTTACATGTGTGCTCAACAACCTCTGTCCAAGGGGAAAGGAGATGAGGGTAAAATCACTGAAAATCCTAGATGTCTGATTCCATTCATTTTACTCTAATTTTGTTGACACATGGTCCTTTCTAAATTATACCAACTCATCATGACTTGCAGTTTAATATCAATGCCATATGAATGTCGATCTGAATGACACCACTGAGTTTCATGATACAAACTGGGTGAATGTGCAGCATAGAATGATAGTTTGGAATGGATCCAAACAATGTCGTAGTAAATCACAAGGGTATTCTAAACTTACGCAGGCCCCTCGTGACATCTCCCTCGGCATCCACCAAGGTCTTGCCTTGTTCCAAGGTGATGGACTTTGCAAGGTCACCCTGGTGAGAGATTTCAATCCAGCAAAGATATACAATGACAAATCGGTAATGGAAATCTCTTCCGCAACACCGATGTGGGAATGGACTCAACAGAGATGCACATGACAGTGGAGGCTGATCAAAGCATTGACGTCTCCTGGCTTCTTATGCCAAACAATTTGAGAAATCACAGATGAACTAAAGTGAGTCATTAAGTGTTGTCACACAATACAAAGGAGTTCTCCTGGAATGTTGAAGGTCGGAAGTGGCAACCGATAAGTTGCTGAATAAATAAGTTTGGGTATATCCTGGATACACTTGATCATATGGTGACCATGGAAAGCTCCCTAAGGTATTAAATCTTCATACACTGCTGTTCCTTTTGTGTTCATATTTCTAGCAGGATTTTGACCCCTCTGCTGGCAAGTTGAGAAGGGAAATACCTGAGGTGGCCCAAGAAAGTTCTAAAGCTGGACCACCTTCAGTTGAATGACATTCAGAAGAAACCATGGCTGTATTAAACACAGAACAAGTAAATAAGGGCTGGATAGCTCAGATGATAGGAGTGCTGGTACGCGGGTTCAAGTCCCGGTTCAAGTTTTCTTTGCTAATTCTTCAAAATTAATGTTTAAAAAAAAAAAAAATCCTGGGATTCAGACAAGCCGTCGTCAGTCGTCACTCCGTACCATGTTGTCCTTGATGATCTGCTGGAAGCGGAACATAATCTGCTGCCTGCCCATTATGGACATGTCCGACCAGATGGGGAAGGCCGCCTCGGCCGCGTCCACTGCCGCCTGCATCTCGTCCTGGGTGCACTTGGGTACGCGGGTCACCACTTCGTTGGTTGCCTGATTGAGTGAAATGGACGACCGAATTCATGCCTCAACCACTGTCTCACAAATCTCAAAAATCTGGCGAGCATACAGTCCCCCTAAAAAATTGTTCTGCTTCGGGTTACCTGACTGACCCTGGGCTGCAACCCTAGAAATCTTATCGGGAAACAATGATGACATTTTTTTTATGCATAATTTAAATAGATAAAGAACAGCAGACAATGCATTACGCAGGCCACAACTGGATGTAATCCTTTAAGGGCATAAATTCTACATTCATTCGGATCGAATTCGATTGCGCGCTGCCTAGCTTTGGCCGTATGGCGTGATCGAAATTCATTCCCAAGATAAATAAATCAGCCTACTTTTCTTGAAAATTAATGAACATTCTAGAAGTTGTTATTTGGTAGTCTTGTGTCTGAAGCCTTGACTAAGATGCGGATCAGCAGATACCTCCATATGATTTTTTGCTCCCCTGCCTACCTACCTACCTACCTACCTACCTAACTACCCTATTTTGAAATGCCATGTAATCGGAAGCAGAACTTCTTTTTTGGGGGGGACCTATTCTTTGATTCTATCACGACTTTTCTCAGAGGAAGAATTCTGCCTTTGAGAAAGGTCCTGCTGGGCTCAAAAAGTCAGGTATATCGGTATATTTGTGTTTGTTACATAGCAACCTTCCACTGTATTTGAGACTCAACATTTACTCTTACTCTTCGAGAAGGCTTCTGCTAGTCCTGATCAAAATGCAAAGCCCTCTAAGTTTTCGACTTCTGTTTTTCAATTTTACTGAGGAGACTTGTCACTGCTAAGCAAATGTTTGTGCTTGGGAAATCACTGACATGTAGGGGTCCATCAAATTGCCTATGAATTCCTATGGATAATGGCTCTAGTTACATGCTAAGCTTAAGGCAGTCATTCACATTCACATGCTGCCACAAGTTAGAGAGCTGTCATGAATGAATTAGCAAGCTGATTGAGGTGGAACAGACCTCAGGTCTGATTAAGAATAAGAGCATCATTGATCAATCATCAATGGAACTTTCAAAATTTAGCATTACTACGGTGACCAAGGGATTCTATGCCCAGTACACTCATATCTGATATCGAATGATCAGGGAGATTGAAGTGATACCCAACAGGGGTGTCCATTTTACCGGTTTTGATTGTAGACCTATGGCCAATTGGCCATAGATACATTTTTTGAGGGGGGTTTTGGTCTCGCCAACATACTGAATATTACAATCTCTACAAGAGATGAGGTATATGATGTTTGAGGTAGTGCATGTGATAGAGCCATAGGTCGTGTGGGTAGTTCCAGAAGAATGTCCATTGAAAGAGTGTATTTCCTTGACATGTGTCTTGCAAACAATGAATTTCAAGGTACACCTAAATGTACAGTACCAAATTTAGTGGGAGGTGAAGTGTCCAAAGGGGGAACCTCTGCTCGGACAATTAAGTCACGCAGGATACGGGGGTGCCTGAAAGCTAAAACAGGCGAATTTGGAATGGCATCAGCCAGACGATCTGAAGTGTGGAGAATATGGTGGTTTTCCTTAGTTATCTTCCTGAGAGGAGGGAGAGAAGGGAGGTAGGAAGTAAATAAGGGAACCTTGGGATTGTCCTTGGGACCTGGTGGCTTTTGTTTGAGTGCCGAACTTCTGGAAATGGAACAGACTTTAGCAATGGAGTTCTACACTTAGAGAACTATAGCCTCTAGCAACCAAGTTACTGGCCAATACACGTGTGGCGGCGAAAGTCAGACTCATGGAACTTACTGGGTTGTGTAAGTCGATCCACTCGTTGGTCTTGGATTCCACAAACTGCCCATTGATGAACATCTTGGTTGTGGGCTACAGAATGACAAGTGGAGGTGGAGAGTAAATACCCTAGGAGATTGTGCACACTAATCAACATAATTTGCTAAAACAAAAAATTGCAATGTCTAAAATGGCCAGGGCCAGATGTGGGAAGTTGCAATATGCTGAAAACATTTTTTTCATTTTGAATCTATAAATCCTTCCATGCCTGTTCCACTTATGGGATTAAGCCCCATGCAAATAACTGCTTACAGAATCAGTTACATGTACTGGTATGGAAACTCTATACCAGCCCATTAAATAAATAATTGTCAATAACATTTGCATTTTCACAAAGAGTATGATTTATCAGTCTAGATTACTCATAAAGCCATTCAAATGTTATCAACTTTACATTTGATTGGACCCCCTTAAATGATCTATAGTATCTGTCCAAAAAGACACAGATTTTAAATGAGAAAATCAAACAATTCTATCAGACTTCAGACCAAACTTGATCCACCAAAAAAGGCAACAACATGTTGCATTCAGCTATACAAAAAAATATAGAATTCTTTGCTTTGGTATTAAAAAAAATCAAGAGTTGGTTTTCATCCACCATTTCCTTTTCATCCTTTTACTTTCAGACAACATTTGATAAAAACTCACTGCATTGTGGCAGCAATGTCTTCTCAGGCCACCCACCAACTGCAAAGGAAAAACATTATTTGTCAGAAGTCATACATGTGCTATGATTATATTTTAATACCTCCAAAAACCAAATCTGGAACAAGCCTTTACCAAACACCATGTTACTTGCTTTAGGAAGGAACAAGTAATTGCTCATCCATAACTCAGACTAGCACAAGTGTTCCGATTCTGCTACGATCGAAACGTCAGGCCCTCTAAATTTATGAAATATGTATTTCGGTCTTTTTAGTCAGTTAGCTGTTTGCAATATTTTTGCAAAATGTTTGGCACTACCTGGATGATTACATCCCTTCCATCTTGTGTTGAGCTCATAAAAGCAAATTTAAAGATTGCAATGCACTTTGGGAGTTTTAATCCTACATGTACATATCGTTGAAAAACTGCATCAGAAATGCCAGCCCGGCTGCTAATGCAGATCATCAAAATCCCAAAGCTTCAACTGAGTTTCTTTTCTTGAGGGTAAAAGACCTTGGATTGAAATTTCAGGTCCTATTTTTCTTATCGTTTAATACCCTCACTATAAAAGTCTTGAAAAAAGTCCACAATAGAACACCTATTGTTATGTGGACAAAAGCCATTGCGTAGAACAATCACTTGGAAAAATCATGATTTTGCCAGTCGTACAATTAGGAAGGTGGATATTACAAAATAAGAAATGGGCCAAAATTGTGTATGATTTTCCGTGCGGCGGAAGCATGACAGCACAACGCAATACTGTCATCCGCCTTGTTGCTTGTATGATAATGGAAAGTGTATTTTTCATCACTGGCGCGCATACCGTACCGTACATAATTAAAAGGGTTAGGAAAACTACACAGTTTTTTTTGCAAATGGTATGGCCATGCATTATTCTAGCTACAGTTAAATACCCTTATTCAACATCCCATCCCAACAATGGAATCATCCATTGCAATCAAGCACCATCCACATCATCTATGCAACAGATCTAATTACTCATATTATAGGCAAATCCCTGCACCAAATGTGGAAGGTCAACGATGGATTCATCGTTTCAACCTTTCAGAGTGCTCAGCAATCCCCTACCCCCAGAACTGTGGGGTTCTACGTCGTCCGCTGCTCTCCGGACCGGAACCCCACAGATAACTAGGCTTTTTCCCCATAGGCTTCTGTGTAACGTTCACAAGTGCTGTGGCATAGGGATCAGCAGGTTCAGCATAACTCATAAAATACTACTTCATTTGGCCAAAGATTTCTAGCAAATGTGGTTTACATACCACGCACCTGTGTGCAACTGTCCATGTGGCGAAAATGTGTCGATTTCCCCCACAAAATGGGCAAAAACCTCCTGGTTTGGTCGCAAGATCCAAACGGCAGCGCCGCAACTGGCAGTCTGGTCCCCTGTACGTCTTCGCAGCAAGGCGCTATACCGTACTACAGGGACCAGACTGCCAGTTACGGAGCTGCCGTTTGAATGTTGCAACCGAACCGGGAGGTTTTCGCCCATTTCTTTTGGGAAATCGACACATTTTCGCTACATGGACAGTTGCACACAGGTGCGTGGTATGTAAACCACATTTGCTAGAAATCTTGGGCCAAATGAAGCAGTATTTTATGAGTTATGCTGAACCTGCTGATCCCTATGACACAGCACTTGTGAACGTTACACAGAAGCCTATGGTAAAAAAGCCTAGTTATCTGTGGGGTTCCGGTCGGGAGAGCAGCGGACGATGTAGAACCCCACAGTTCTGGGGGTAGAAATCCCCCACAGACTAGAGATATAGGCTGCTGGAGATAAACTGCAGTGCAGACATTCTGGTGAATCCTGGATCAAACTCCATGAGGTGCACATGGAGACAGAACAGTCGGAAGAAAACAGATGAGACAAGGAAGCAGGGAAGGAGATAGGGAGAGGGCAGGGACATAGAGGGAGGGACTAGGGAGTGCTACGCTAAAACCATTTTTCGGAGCGTTCCAATTCCAATTTGGTTTTCAATTTTAGACCCCCTCCTACCCCTCCCTGACTCCCATGCTACCTCTGAACTCTCATTAATATCCATGAGGCAGAGGTTCTTAAAAAAAAGGTTACGTTTTGCTAAGGGTAGTAACTAGTACTAGTAATTAGTAGTATAGACTATAGTAAGTAGTATACACTAAAATCTTTCCTTTCTTTACAATTGTACTAATACTTAAGTTATAATAGTAATAAGGGCTCAATGAGCAATGTAGTTAGTTATGTCAATTGTCATTCATTTAAAATTAATATACAAAATGTTGCAAACTGCTTACTGACTAAAATTACCAAAATGCAAATCTCAAAATTTAGTGGGCGTGACGTTTCGATCCTAGCAGTAGCAGGACCTTTCTCAAAGTCAAAGGCAGAGTTACGTTTTAAATTAACTCAACATTGGGAGTGCACATTTTCAATTCATCTTAGCAGCTTTTGATATTCATCATCGTCCACTCTGTTTGGAGATTGAGACTCAATCATACTCCTCAACCATCTCTTTCACGAGCGGAGAAATTACCGACACCGCTCTAGTCTTACTTCTTAGTCTTACATTATAAAGTTACACAACTCGCATAAGCACTACAGCCAGTGCCAGTACCGCTGATGCCACGCGTCGGTTGCTCTTGGAGTCTTGGCCTTTGCATGGCGCAATACAGGGATACGTGCGAGCAAAGTCTACCAGTACCAGCAGCAATGCACACTGTATTACAAATTATAGTTTTATAATCAACTATAGCTACGAGTACGACTCTCCCAACATTCACATGACGAAACTCGAAGCCCTGGTTATGACACTCATTTCCTTCTTTAACAATTCATTTGATATGCCCAAATAAAGACACCCAGGTTCCCGTCACGCGATCTTACCCCTGGAATTCGTGAAGTTAGACGCAACATTTTTCTCGGCGACCCTGGCTGGACTTTCGGAACCGACGTAGTACAGGCACTAGTGGTAACCTCGATACCAGGATGTTACAATGGAACATGACGTACTGAACAGTGGGCTGGTACACATGTTGAGAACGAGATTGCAATTACGTATGATTCCGTGTGTACCCGGCCCCTTGGACTTTTAACACCACATTCATAATCGAGTACAAAAATAACAACACTAAAGAAAAATGGCATCCAACAACCCAAATCAAGAAAAAGGGTTGCAAAAACTTGCTCTGGAAATAATGATGCAAAATAAATTGCTAAATGTTGAACTTAGTGACAATGACATCTTCTCTGGATAAATTTGCATAGTCAGGTGACCCGTCTCAAATCACGTGACGTGAAACTCAAAATGGCAGCGTCTGTGGGAGCAAGTGCGGGTAAATTTGGTTTGTTACATTTTGTAATCCTAGCCATTCGTGGATCCTGTTTCTATGTAACATGATGGATATTGTATTCTGTCCTTGTGACATTGTTGATTTCTATCTAGGATTCTAGTTTGAAATTTAAAGATCGAAAAATAGGAAACAAATTCGAAATTTAATAGCTAATATATCGTGGGAACCCCCGTTTTCGACGCTACACGTTTTCGACGCTTAGCCTTCTAACTCACATCGCACGATGAAAACAACTCCGTATAACGATCTCAGACTTCGTATCTTACAGTTTGTTTCCTGCTCTTGTCCGTCACCGAAAATGTGCAAAGTTAAGGCTTTTCCAGTAGGCCAAACTCGTGTGATTCAAAAAGTTGCTCTTTTGGGGTCTATTTTCCTAGGTACAAAATTGGCAGTTGCTTCGAAGCTCCAGTTTTCTTTATTGTTGGTCCTAAAAAAAATCTGAGTGTACCATAACAAACCCCAACATCCGTAGAAACAAATATATCACGCAACTTGAGGCAGTCCGTTCTGGGTAAAAACTATGGAGGCTCCTATAGGGCGTCTCGCTTATATATCTTTTTATATATTTTTTTTATTATTATTATCTAAAGATGAAAAGTAACGTGGCCCAATGGCAATAGGCTTTTATAAAAAATGAAAAAAATAAAAGGGCAGCTAGAGAAAGTACCAAGAAGGAGGAAATGTGTCTCTTGAGTGATATTGGGAAAGGTCATAACTGAAGAAGCAGTGAGAAAGAGGATTGTGGAGTTTTTTTTAAACGTCACAAAAGAAGACATCAACAAGACCAATACGTTTTAAGCATAAATTATGAATGATTTGAGGAAAGTGTTAGAAGCAGTGTGGAAAAACAAAAAAAAGATGAACATAAAAAACATACAGGGAAGAATTTTACAGTGCCACACAGCATTTTGAGTTATTTTAAGAATTTATTTTGCGTTTGGCTGCACTGGGACACCTTACTAAACACCACCGACGAAAATAGGTGACGATGCTTACTGCGCGGTGCGCCGCGGACGTCAACAAAACCGGGTAATCTTACGGAAGTGACAGGCTTGATCAACCTTCTCTATGATTATTCTAATAGTCTGTGGTGTGGAGAAAGTGACTGAGACCTCTTTTAGTGTGATACTTTCGTCCACATTGTTCAGTTTGAAGAAAAGTCCTTATATCGTCGAAAACCGGTTATTGGAGGATAAATGTCTGTGCATGGATGGTCTGTCACTCTTCTTACTAAGTCCAAGTAACTTGAACATAAAACTTGGATCCTTAACATAGTTACAGTTAAAATCGGCCCAATAAAAATATTTGAGGGGTTCGCCCGACCCCCTAATTTTTTTTTAAATGGCCGATTGTAAGGGTCCAAGTTACTCGGAATATGTCACCCTGTGGTTTAAGTCTAGTCCGAGTAACTTGGACCTGACAAGTCACTTTTTTTTTCTTCGATATTTAGAGGGGTCGGGTGATTGTAAATTTGTAGGGTCCAAGCTTTCCAATTTCAGCGAATTTTGCGAAATGGTTCACACTAACTAGTACAAGTACTAGAGTAGTAGTAGTAACTAGTATTAGTAACTATCGCCAACAAAAATCCTCAGATTTCCCGAAAATACCCATGAAACCGTCCCGTGCAGCCGACCCCTCCAAATCCAATTTAAAAAAAAGAAGAAGTGACTTTTGGGGACCTAGATACAACCTTCGGGAGGATGAGGGTTACGCCTTACGTTACGGTTACTGAATACTGCAGTAGGGCCTATTTATGTTTTTTTGTGCATACTTTCAGATGTGGGGCAGCAGGTCTAAGGACCTTTTTGCTGATATAAGCCTAGTCCCACTTAATGAGCCACTAGTACTAGTAGCTCCCCTTAAACTAATTTTGAGATTATCTGTCGCACTAGCGTCCCACCGCGTTTAATATACAAAAACACTAATTCTCAACCGAAGGCCTTAAAAGTGCCCGAAATCGCGTCCAAAGATTCAATAAATGCGCCTGCCGGATTCTACACATGTCCAGATGAACAAGTGGTACAAGCGATGGTTCAGCGGTAATTACGATTTATTTTTGGACCTCAAATCCGACAAAATGTCTCTGATGTGGGCATCGGACATGTCGCGTTGTTGAAAACTCCATTCGTGCCCACGAGGAAGTCTCACCATGCGCTTTAGCAATGAGGCCACGTACAAACCATACTACACGAAGACTGGGTATCAGACGTAAAAAAGAAAACATGTTTCTCGTCCCCGCCTGCTTTCTTTTGGGGGGCCACCTGAAATTTTGTTCGTCATTTTAATTTTTGAGAAATGCAGTAAAAACACAGAAAATGTCCAGAAATTACTGTAAGCAGTTTAAGCAATACTAAAACTACAAAACTAAATGACACTGTAAATATGTTCAGTTCTCTTGTCCAACAGTTGCAGGAAATGTTAAAATCAAACAAACAAAGGAAATTTTCAAATGGCAGCCGTCTTGAAAGCAAATAAAATCCTCTCTTTCTCCTTCTGTTGAAAAATCGTGGACGAGAAACATGTTTTTGTTTTATTTGGCCTCATATTAGATTTCCTTGTCCTCTTTATTTATTTGTTGTCCATTTCCTCTTTTCAATTCTTTAGATATTGAACAAACTCTGTTGAGTTTGGAAAGCTTGGACAGAGCCTCACCAGAACTATGGCCTGAGCAAAGTAAGTATTTGACAAGCCTGTGATATTCAAAGTTAATTTCCCTCAGCATTTGGTTGCATCTTGGAAGGACTAGGAAGTCTAGGATGATTGTTTTCTTCTCAAGATGAATATCTGTCCCTGTTTCAATATCATGTTTTCTCATTAATGTTGATGCGCAACTCAATCTGTTCTATTCACCCCTCCTTAGTTCCCGGTGTCTCGGATTTTGCTCCCATGAAAAGTGTAAGTAATAGTCCTTTGCTAAAAGTAGCATGCATTTGTCACTAAATCTGACTTATTTCATAAGTGATTTCATGGAGCAGAAGTAGCAAGGCAGTATCATCGTCAGCAGATGGTATTGTTTATTTGTTCAAGAATAAATCCCTTTTTTTGAAAATAGGAATACGGTACTTAGTGAAAGAAGAACTGAAGAAGCTTGTTGTGATGTGACTGATTGTGACACAATGTGCATTATCTCTTTTGTGAGCATTGAGCAAGTATGGCTTTGAGGAGTCAGTAACTCAACCTTTCAGGCAGTCAAATTACTGGCTCTTCTCTATCAAGCCTCATTTGCTTTTAATATGAAAGAGATTGAGCATGTGCTGTGGCTACAAACATCACATTGTGAATTCACTTTGCAAACCTTCAAATCATGTTACATAAGAAGTCAGAGCAATTCCACGTGATCCACATCAGGTCCCTGTCTGCTCCCAGGGGAATCCCAATCTGCCGTCACCTGGAGGTCCTTTGTGAGATAATTTATGATTAATTACTGCTGGTCGGAACCCCTTCTGATGGCCATGTATTTCCTCTCGTAGCCTCTGGGTACCACACAGGATGGGGAGACACAACCCTGGGAAGCCGACTTGGAGCAAAACGACATCAATATGCTCAATGGTACGTAACGAGAGCACAAGACAGCTCCAGACGAGTCCAGATGATTGAGGCCCACTCCATTTATTACAATGCCATCAAACAGTGGCATACGCTTACAAGAGTTATCATCAGAAGGGGTTGTTTGTCTTCGCAACAGAATGCCACAAAATGCCCCAAACCTATTGTGTGTATCTTGGCAACAGCGATGAGTAGATCTTAGCTTTCTGCAGAGAGAGGAGGGCAGTGCCTGACTGGAATCAAGGAAAGCATCCATGCACTGTTTTCTGAATCAAACTTACTCTCCTTTGGGGAGTTATTGTACACTAATTTTTGATGTGCATTATGATTCAGCTTTTCTGTGTTCTATTGTATTCATCTTAAATAGGCATGCTCTTATAAGCTCCAGCGCATGTGCGATGTCACGAGCCGGATGTGGTTTTGTACCGAGTGCCGTTTTACCAAGCGGTGCGTTTCTACTGGACTAATTGGCTCGGTTAAACTTCCCAGGTCACTTTTACTGGGCAGAGGTTGGCCAGTAAAAGTAACCATTCGCGACGGGAAAGTTTACTGGGCAGTTTCAACGGGAAAGAGTGACCGAAATAAGTCAAGTGAAAATGCGGCTTTTGTAAAGAATGATGGAAATGTTATTATTGATGATTGATTTCTATCTGAACCTCCACTCACCCACAGACTGTGGCAACAAATACTTTTGAGACCTTGAGGTGGTTCCTTCAGAAGCACTCATCTTGAAGGGGTCTTCTTCTCATAACCATCACCCTTCCTTTTATACCGAATCCAAGCCTGAGTGAGCAGATAGACAGCACTAGGTTTAATGTTGAATGCCTGCCTTGTCATTTTTGCAGAGCTAGGAAGCCTTACCACAGCCAACCTCATGGAGAAGGTCAAAGGGCTTCAGAACCTGGCCTACCAGCTTGGCCTTGAAGAGTGTAAGTCACAGCTTTCAGATTTTTACCCAAAAAATCCTCACTGAATAGAGACAATTTCTCCAGAAATCATTGGAAATGTTCTTGCTATTTTTTTTCTCCTTCTGATCATCCCAAACTACCCTAAATTTGTTGAATCTTTGCCCCCCCCCCCAAAATCTAACATACCGGTACCTATTTTTGCAATTAAACCTCCACTCTCAGTAACTAGATGATTCAGAACTGACCCAGTAAGGCTGAGCTTTAAAAGCAGGCTTTTTAAGATCCAGACAAAATCTAATTAGCTTACGTTTCATCTTGTCTGCCATCATTGAGACTTTTATTATCAGCATTTCCTCATCATTGAGGAAATCCTGCACAGAGGACTGAGGAATCCAATTATGAAAGCCTCTCTGTCATATTCTCCCCCCTCCCCCCCCCACAGCTCGAGAGATGACAAGGGGCAAATTCCTCAACATCCTCATGAACGGCGCCAAACGGAAATAATCCATGTGCCCTGCTCAACGCTCGTCTTCCTCTTACAAATTGGACTTTTCATCTGACCTCAAATGTACACTTTTGTTTGTTACTGCCACAATTGGTGTTATTGTATTGCACAGTTTTTTCCTGCATAGTATTAAAATTTAATATGGCTGGAAGTGCAACTTTTTGTGAGAGGACCGACTATAAACATGAACTAAAGTATAAAATCTGCACCCATCTTGATAGTAGGCCTTGAGTCATTGTAATTGAGTCTGTCGCAATGTCATTCCTGCATTTAAAACAAACCTAATCCAGACAAAGGAGCAATTTTTCTTTTCGAATGATGAACAAAAAAACCCTGGAAATGTTAAATGTTATTAACATCACAATTTTCTTTTCTTTTTTATCTTCAAGGTTTGAAAACTTAAAAACGAAAAGATAAAATTGTCAGACCCCCTCCCTCACTTTTAAGGATTGTACATTTCAGATCATTTTGGCCTGAATCACTTTTTATGTATTTATGTTACTCATCTCTGGTTGTTTACTCTTTGAGATTATGCCTGGAAGTTTTCTCCAGTAATATGTAAGATCTGCTGTCTGAAGAAAGTGTACATGTATTGAGAGCACTTTGTAAATAAACGGTATATTCAGAAAATAAATTGTTCGGTTGAATGCCTTGGTTTTCTTATCTCGTATTTTCTTGAGATGAACAAAGATTTTTAGGAAGGGTTACTGTTCTGCTAATGCCATGTCCATTACATAATGGACATGGCATTAGCAGCTTTAACAAAAGTAGACCAGACTGTGAATGAAATGGTCAACCCACATACATACCTTAATCGCTCACTAGTTACCATAACCGATTTGTTGCTGAAAAAATGGCAGCAAAATTGTTCAAGGATATCAGTGTTGACCCCTGTCAAATTTCCTTGAGTAACTTCACATCTACATAACTTATTTACAATAGAGAATAAAAAAAAAAATGCATGGGCACATATGCATGTAATGTGTGCAGACCATGTCACAGGTCGGCAGAATGCATGATGGATGCTTAAATATTTCTGCCTAAAATGTTGTATTTTGGGAGAAAAGAGTAAAAGAAATCGTTTACATCTCATTGAGATCTTTCTGAACAGTACGGCGTTGAATGCTGCATTTTCTGGATTTTCTCGAGACTTGGCAGATTGAGCTGAAATTTTCACAGGTGTTCTATTTCATGCATATGTTGGATCAGACAACGTATGAATGCTATTCTTTGACCTCAACCAATGTTGTGTAGGGGCTTTAACTAGACTCCCCAAGAACACATCTACCTAAGCATTTATCCTGTCCGCGGAATGCAGCCTCGCAAAAAAGTACAAAGATGTTATGTTAACAGTGCAGCGCACCCATACACAATAACGCACTCTTCACCATTGTGTTGTCCCTGACTGTGTTTCACTGGTTCGCTAGCGCCTCACATCCTACCTAGTACCTGCCACCACCAAGTGACGGGCAGAGGCAATGGCCATTTCTCCTCCACTGATTCATCTCGGGCGTCACTCTACCATGCCTTTCTGCCACATGGTGCACGTACATCTATATTAAAGGGCAGTGGATGATGTTGACCAGTTCTTTAGCAAATTGAAGCTGACCGGGGAAGCTTGTAGGTATTTAATGTGTGTTCAGCAGTGTTATAGCTAGGGTATTTTTAGTGGTGGACGGAGCCTCGCGATTAGCGGCTGCAGTCAAAATGATGACAATAAAACTTGTATTACATGCAGCGTTTTAGCTAGCGAGCCGTGCAGCCGTGTTTTGCACGGCCAGTTTTGTGAAATGATCACGGCCTATTTTTGCAAGCACGGCCTGGCGGTGCAAATCAAGTAGTGCTAAGCTTGGGTGGTTTTTCGTTTTTTTTTTCGGTTTTCCCTTGGAGACGGTTTTTCGGTTTTGATTTTTCCGAGACCGTGAAATTTTATGCCACTAATCATCTTGTTTTTTCTTTTTCACATGGGTTAAAAGTGCAAATGTCTTGTGTCATAAATTTAAGACATTTGCCGACCAAATCTGCTCTTAAAGCGGCTTTTGGGACTGTACTCGTCGTCGTGATTTACGTTGAAGCTGATCGTTTGTCGATCGTGATGCGAGACCGCCGTCCAGTGTGCGTGCACTCGTCACGTGTGCAATGATTAATAGACTTCCGCCAACCCTTACAGTTGTTTTCTAACAAATAAACTAATGTTTATTACATTTATACCAGCGATATTTCGAGTTTCGCGGTCAACCGGTGTATTTTCTAGATTTCTGAAAAATTTGAGGTGTATTTTTCATTTATTTCTTGAGATATCGGTTGAATAGTTGAAAATTACAAAATCGCTCCGTTCGGCCGCGGTAGATTTAGCCAAAATGGCGCAGAAAAAAAGTCGAACTCGCGTTTTTCGACCGCCGAGCAAACCCTGTAAACATCGTCCAAATTTGTCCATTTAACCCTCTAATTGAAACCTGTATTCTCTTCGTTCTATTCATACCATTCATAACATTCGGAGTCAAACATAGCGTATTTTAGTTATGACCGATTTCCCTTTGCGACGTTAGCGAGGTTGGCAAGTCTAGGTGTGGTTTCCGCCTCTAGGTTAAGCTATAGCGACACAGTAGCTGAGCAGTAGGGCCGAAACCAGCCTACGCGCGGCACATGTGACATGCACTTGCACAGCAGCCACATGGCTGCATACGACTACGATCACGCTGCGCTACTCAAGCCTGATCGGAACTTCCAGAAGTATTAGCGAGACGGTTACGCTACAAAAAGTACAATTTATTTTTCTACCGAAACCAAACATAGATTGGGATAATAACGGGGTGAACATAGTGCCGGTCGGAAGCATTGTTTTTCACCAATAGTGGTGGACGGAAATTACCCGTGGTGGTCGGCCCCGTCCACCGCCGACCAGCGTAGCTATAACACTGGTGTTCAGCTGCCCTCTGCTTTGTGAAAATTCTTTCAGAGGAAGCATTTAAAGTCCCTATACAACATTGATAAAGGTCAAAAGGGAAATCTGTTGAAATAAATGTTTTCCGGTCTTCCAAATGTTGTATGGGGCCTTTAACAAATCCATATCACTGAGTACCGGTACATGCATTTCAACCATACTCTCAACGCCGTTTACTCGAAAAGGACTTTTGGAGTAGATGCGTCATTACGCCACCTTAGGTCCCATTTTAATACACAGAGACAATGGACTCTAAGCACACTCGCTCATGTCACAAGTCTTCTAATGTAAACACCAACAACCCTTCACCCGAGCATTTTAAAAAAGTAGACTCAAAATGGCATTAACAGAACTGAAGTACACATACACACTATCCATTCAATGAATCCACAAGGGGATTGAGATTAGTCAAAATAACACATTTTACTATATTCATATTTTTGGCAATGATAAGATTCTATTAAATTATGGGCCAATGTGCAAACTTATGTCAAATGTCATATGACATCTCAATTCTACATAAGGTTGAGTGACAATGAACAAAATCTATCAATTAATTAAATGGAAATCATTCAAAAATATTCCCCATTTTTATCCATTTACCCTTAACCACTTCGCGGGGGGGGGGTTTCAGCGGCAATGACCGCCATACAAGGGTTTTTAAACAATGCATCAATTTCAAATCTCGCTAAAACAATCGGAACAATATATTTCTGTGAAATAAATCGATAAGGGTACACTATGGGTACAAGAGAGTCAAACCTCGCACAATTCGGACGTCTTTGTGGCTTTTGTCAAGAGATTATCTGTTCGAAAAAGGGCCCATTGTGCATCGTCAATGGACCGTAACGGACTTGTGTGTGTGTGTGTGTGAATGTACGGTGCTGTCAATCCCTGACCGCAGACTCCAGCCTCCACTCCAGGCAGTCAAATCTTCGAGTTGGTTGGCCACAACCGAGGGTACAGATTACGGTAAAGAATGTGGGGGGAATTCCAATGCCAGACCGGCAACCGTTGGGCTGTATGGCATGCAAAGACAATGTCCCCCGCATGCTTTCAGCTGCAGCGCGGTATCCCTCGATCCTCCACAGTAAGTCCCACAATTGCACAATTACTGCTGCTAATCTTGCAATTCATGTGGCAACTTGCATCAAAAAGGGTCTTTGTACTGATTTGTATTGCTTTGTTCTAAGCTGAAAGGAGTCTTTGTTTAGAATGTGGACAATAGTGGTGCCTGGATTCGGAGGGGCCTGTCGCATAGACAAGCCAATGGAGCTCCGGTTTCAGAGGTCCCGGCGCGAAGTGGTTAAAAATCTGTGCTTAAAATAACTGGTCAAACGTTTCTCACATTGCACTCTTGAATTACACATTTGACAAGTGAACCTTTTGCATTTCTGAATATCTTTGGTTCTTCTGTTATGTCTGATATGTTGTATTGAAATGTCAGAAAACAATACTGTACTAACACAATATAAAGTGGCAAACTAAAAGGGGGTGAACGACCTCAGTTTGTGACCGTTGTGTGTGATCACTTTGGGTATGTCTGCCTTTTGTGTCAATCTGCTGTTTCAGATGCACTGTTGCAGCCAACCAAATTACACTGAAACAAATGCAGTTAATCTTTCAAATAAATTGAAACTACAGGGGTTTTCACAAATTGTGACACATTTTTCTCAGACATTTAAAGAAATAACAAGTTAACATAGTTCCGCAGTTTCAGTATGGACGTCACTCCAGACATCAATCAAGCGAATTAATCATTCAAATCTCACACATTTAGATCAAAGATCAAGTATGCAGTTAAAACATTTTTGTGTCACCCCCGGTAATTTAGAAGAAAAAATAAGTATGGAAGATAGTACTTTCAACTGCTCAGTTTTTCACTGGCCCATCTACAGATGAACTGGTATTTCCCTTGAGGGCAAGGTGGCTGTAGCATGAGGGAGTGGCTTAAAAAATCTGCAGAAAGGGGACAGAGATGATGGAGCCCAGGGCCAGGCCAGCCCCAAAGAAGAGTGCCATCATCACCCCTGCAGTCTCACTGTGCTTGGCCTCCACGAGTCTGTGAGAGGGACAAACCAGAGACAGTTGCTGTCAGTGCGAGTCAAAGGTCATGGAAGATGAATTATGTTCACCCAATCAAGAATGGAAAATGTGTCTGTACAATACGTGACAATGTCTTGGGCTGCTGTCATGCAATAGCAGAATTTGTGGGTTGAAATGATTCTATGACCTGTGTTGATTCCATTCTATGATCTGTAGTGATCCCATTCTATAACCTGTGCTGATCCCATTCTATGATCTGTGGTGATCCCATTCTATGATCTGTGGTGATCCCATTCTATGATCTGTGGTAATCCCATTCTATGATATGTGGTGATCCCATTCTATGATATGTGGTGATCCCATTCTATGATATGTGGTAATCCCATTCTATGATATGTGGTGATCTAATTTGACAATGAGGAAATGCCACAGTACATGGAGCTCACAATCTACAATCTGTGGTAAACCACCTTAACAATCTGCAATAATCACATTCCACACATCGTGGTGATCCCATTGTAAAATGTGTGGTAATCTGATTCTATGATCTTTAGTAATCAAATGCACCAATTCATGGTGATCACATTCTATAGTCTCTGGTACATATACTGGTACAATTGACTAAACTGACTGATAATGTAAAAAGAAGAACTTGACTTACTTTGGTCCGTAAATCATGAGCAGGCTACCAAGGTAGCCATTGGAGAAGGCAAAGAAAACATTGAAGACGATGTAATAGGCGTCATTGTTGAAGATTAGGTACGGCGGATTGCCCTGCACATTGCAGAAGGCAAAGAGCGGGAAGAAGACCAGACGGAGGAGGACTAAGACACTGATCAATGACATGTGCTTGGCCTTGGGCTGGGGGTGAGATTACAAGCAAATAATAATACACATGTGAGATTCAACTCAACTCAATTGTTTGCATTCATTCATACATTCATTCATTCCCTCGACTGGGCAGTCCTCGGGGGGATCTGAGCGCAGATGAGGCCGGCATATTTCACCAGGCAGGTCTGTCGATCCAATATCAAACAATTGTGCGGTACATGTAATCAAAATAAGCAACGTAAATGGTCATACTGTATAAAATGTGCCGATAGATGGTATGGACATGTATAAATAAAGCAGTTATGCGGGCATATTCAGAAGCAAAATCCTAGTATTGTAATGCCTTAGTTTGTGAAAACACCGCGAATTGTGCTATGTCAAGTGCATGTATGTATCATTGGTCAAAATTTCAATGGTAAAATTTGGACACAAGAGTAAAGGTGTAATACAAATTTGACCCAAACAAATATTCAAGAGAAACCGTCTCCATAGTGCAAAGAACTGGCATGTTTGCCAACCTAACAATACCAGCTAAAGCTACAGTACACCAGAAGTGAGCTGAATACTCACCCACTGGATGACAGCCAGTGATCTGCCAGTGAAGTCCATTGTGTTAAACACCAAGAAACATGTCACAAGACTGAAATAGTCATCTCCAAGTGGAGGGAAGGGTGCAAATACAGACAAGCAAAGGAAGGATTTAGAGGAATATACACAAAATGTTTGGGAACTGCTTACTGATTTAAATGAACAAAATGCAAATATTGACATTGACCCTAGCTAGACCTTGCTAAGAGTCAGAATAGCTATTTGTTAAATAAAGACTTAAAATTTAGTGGGCCGGAACGTCAGGCCCACTAAATTTTACGATTTACATTATGGTAATTTTAGTCAATAAGCAGTTTGCAACATTTGTGTATATCTGTTAAATAAAGAAATAACTTCACTGTGATATAAATTTCTAAATGTGACCCGCTCCTGGAAAAGGTGATATAAGTTGCGCCATGCAATTTGCACTCAATAGCCTGCTCAATGTTGAGAGGTTGAAATTTTCCGAGAAAATTTTGATTTTTTTCCCCCCTTATCTTCAATGCTTATATGTATACTTACAGGATTTATTCACCAAAAAAGGCGATTTTAAACAATAAACTGTGTAAAATAACTCTTTCAACAAGCACACTTCTTATCCTCACAGCAGTCAGATTCTTTGAAGCCCGTTTTCTCGACTTTTGTAATTTCAACTCCATGGACCTAATTATATGCAGATATGTCATAACTACAGAAAGGAAGGGAGTATAGAGCTCTGCTATAAAATTATGTCAAAAGAAAGCTAACAATGTGGGCTTTCCAGTCATGTACACGACTTGATTCTTATTTTCTGCAACTTATATCACCTTTTCCTCGAGCGGGTCACAAATTTCAAAGCCTGGATAGAATGCAAATGGACTTGGAGAGTACAATTTGTAAAAAGAGCATACAATGTGATGCTACGTTAACTTCATTCTTGTGCTAACCTGTCACTAAAGCATACTTAGCTGTTAACCATTGACAAATTTTGACATGCTTCAGTCTTGGTTAAAATTGGACTTTGGTCCATGGGCTACAGCTCACTTTTCCATATCATTAAAAATAAATGTGACAAAGAAAAGAAAATTTAAGGATAGTTTGGTGCGACACCATGTACAAATATTTTATTTTTGAGAAAAGGATATTGAGTCCTTTGGTTCCCCTCAGAACCACATTCCAACTAAAAAATGAGGTAATTAGTCAATCTTGCCACCAGGAAACTATTCCTAACTCAAATATAAAAATAAATGAATACAAATCAGTAATATGCAAAAATGTTGCAAACTGGTCACTGACTTAAAATGACCAAAAAGCAAATTATTGAGAATTAGGAGGGCTCGAAGTTTCAATCCTAGCAGAACGGTCCTGCTAGGATTGAAATGTCATTTTCCATTGTGTTCCTAGCAGGACCTTTCTCAAAGGTCCTGCTCGGATCAAAATGTCAGGCCCTCCTAATTTGGGAATAAAAATCAATCAATGAAGAGCTGGAAGGAATGGCTGCTCAATGAGAATGGGGCCAAAATGTTCAAAGCCAAGCTGAAAACCACCGGCTGAGACACTTACTTGCCCAAACCCTGTTGGTTGTGTCTATAGGCTTGATGGTTGCCAGGGTACCGGGGAACAATCCTAATGTCACAGCAAAGACCATCAAGATCATGATGGCAGGAACTTTGATCTAAAAGTAACCAAAGCATTGTAAATCAACATTTGTATAGGTTTTTTTTCTTCCATGTCAATTAGTATAATGTTTTCATGCTTTGCATTATGTTGAGTCCGGATAAAACCTCAAAGTAGGAAGATGCAAAATAACAACAACAAACAAAACAACTTACTTTGCAAAAGATATCCATGAATGGTGGTTTGTGTTGGTGTTGCTTGTAGTGATTCTTGCTATCTTCTAGCGTCTGGACTCTGTCCAACTTCTTAAGAGCAGCTGTATCGGCAAACCAGACGGATATTTTATAGAACTCACAGGACCAAGGGCCAATTTCACTGAGCTGCTTCAGTACGAGAGGCCTAGCCCAAACCAATTAAGTTCTCTGTCAAAGCTCCACTTGTGTTTTCTGCTAAGCTAACAATAGACAAATATATATCCAAACCAGCCAACATTCCATGCAAAAAGTATGTCTAAGTTCACTTTTTTTAAACTACATTTCAATGTATGCGTACACTGTATTTATATGTAAACTATCTTGCCAGCTGATGTAGAGGACTAAAAACTCAATTTTTGTCAATAGCAGAGTCGGGCCCTGCTAATTTTGGCTACTCTTTAAAAATATGTGGGGTTGTGACAGGATTCGAGGGACTTCTCAGAAACCACACAAACTCATTTATCTGAACATGGTGCCAAAGAAACCCATTCTTGTCTTGTCAGCTGGAAAACGTGCCTTGCCGGTTGAGGTAGTAGGCGGAGAACTTGATCTTGTTCAGTGAAAGGAAGGCAACTATGGTGACTAGGATGCAGACCATGGCACATAGGAAGTAGATGAACCCGCTGTCTGCTGGATTGTTGGTTCCTGTCAAGAAATGGAAAGACCGGGAAGCATCAAGGCTGGAGGATTTTGAGGAACGATTTTCGGGTGATTATGATGAAATTGATCACAGGCAACACTAAACGAGGATGGGTATGGTCTCTGGGTAAACTGCAATGGATGCAACTGTTTCTAGAGGCAACAGTTTGTCTGCCCAGGCATCACTACAGAACTGTGCCCGATTTTGAAGAATCCATTAACTTTTATTTAAAGTCATGGCTTTCTACTCACAGTGAGTAAACCAAGTTATTCTGCACAAACCCCATTAGCAAAAAAAAAATCATCAGTCATGAGAACTGCATAAGCGCAGAGGCCCCAAATGCCTTGTCGACCTAAGAAACAGGCTCATCACTGATCTAGGAAGTTTCTGCAATCATTTAAACTTTACCTGGATGGAATCGATGCAAGCTCATACAATTCCCTCATAAGTCTGCCACATTTCAAAGAACTCTTTCATCAAATGAGATTTGAAGGTTTTCATGGTGAGAATAGCAGAAGGAGTAGGTTTGCGGTGACACCATGTAAAATTTCTCTTTTGTGAGTAGGAGTGGTTCCGAAAAGAACCGGAGGAACATGAGATATCGAACAGTGTAGTCTGCTCGTCTTCGGGAGAAAAGCAGAGTACACTGTTCAAAACGTCAAGTTCCTCTGGTTCTTTTCAGAACCAAACTTACTCACAAAAGAGAAATATTACATGGTGTCACCGCAAACCTACTCCTTTGAGTCTTTCATCCTCGTTTTTGTGTTACTTACCGGCGACTGTGGCGATGCTCAGCAATGATGGGAGAATGCCGCCCATGCCTTGGCCGGACATGATTGCCTGCATGTAGCGCCTGGGAAGTGTTCCAGCCACGCCGAATACGCTGCCTTGATATATTGCTCCGAGTGCTGCAAGCGGGAGAAACCGAGAAAGTATTCATACATAAAATTTGTGCAAACTGCTAACTGATTCAAATGACCCCAAAATACTGATGTTAATAATTTAGAGCATCTGATCCCTTTTTCTTCAGGACAGAAATGTCTTGGAAAAGTGAATTTCTACAAACATTTAGCAATGGGATATACTCACCGCTGATGACTACGAAGCTTCCTATGGTTACCCCAAAGAACGAAAGTTGCCCTGTCAAAGACGAGAGAAAGAAGACAATTAGATTCAAATCGATTTTTTAATAAGCATTACATGTACCTCTGATGCAATAATTATGATGTTTGTGTCGAGGAGAATGTACCGGTAATTGGGGTTTCCCAAACTCAATGTAATAAGGACTGGGTGCTTTGCCTGATTGCCTGCTGACAAAAAATCAGGCAGCTCGGGCATGATTCAAACTGGTAAATCCATCATACGACCTTAACCAGCTTAGTGGTCAAGGGGTTAAGACGTCTGCACTAAAACGTAGGAGTCGCAGGTTCAAATTATGCCCGAGCTGCCTGAATTTTGTTCAGCAGGCAATCGGGCAAAGCACTCGACACTCAGCCTTTATTACGTTTAACTCCGAGTTTGTCTTTCGGCTCAAGATTTCTGACGATGACACTTACACTCATTTGTGTCTATCCTTGTGAGAACTGTTGTCAGGGTGAAGAGAAGGAACATTCCAACCAGAGGCCAAAGCACGCGGATCCGTAGACTTATTCTGCAAAAAGACGGCAATCAACAAACAAACCAAAGTCAATCAATCAATAGAGCCATCAATAGAGCACAGCAGTGTTCTATTACCTGGGCTTTCCTGCCCATAGGTGGGTGCCAACCGAAATGGTTGACTTTGTTGGGGCTGTGCATCAGTCTCCATCCACTTCCATGGATCTCTTCCCCTCTTTACCAGATGCACACGTCATTTTCATCGTGCCATGATGGGTGACTGGGCTCCAACAGGTTCTATCAACAAGTCTGAAAGTATTGCAGGGTAATAATGTGGGCATCCTTCTCTTCAAAACTTTGAGCAAAACTGGCAACTAGTTAACCAATCCTGGGAAAATGGTAGGCTAGGAGAGGGGCCAACTGGTGCCTCAACAGATACAATGTACATGTATCATTCTTTGTGACGTTCATAAGTATATGCACTTTTAAATGTAGGTGAAAAATTAGGATATCTGGATTTGGCCATTTGTTTGTTGATCTGTAGCAAAATCCTGGTTTCTGACTGTGGTTGGAGGATCCATTCTTCCCAGTGCTTCACAATTAGTGAACATGGTTGTGGTACACTTGTGGAACTATATTTCCATTTATCAGGCAGTGTTAGGGTCAACTGCAATGTACAGTGTACTCATAGACAGAAGAGTTGTCAGTTAACAAGATATGCTCAGGAGACTCTTGAAGATGAGCAGAGTACACTGTCCAAAACGTCAAGTTCCTCCGGTTCTTTTCAGAACCACACTTACTCACAAAAGAGAATTTACATGGTGTCTCCGCAAACCTACGGTAATTATCCTGCTATTCTCACCATGCAAACCTTCAAATCTCATTTAAGATATGCTCAGAAAAGGAGGAAGGAGTTTATGAATAATCAATATATGAGTACCCACTACACGATGAAAACATGTATGAAAAGGGATTTGTTTATAAATTGCTTCCTCAAACAAATTACTGTGATTATGAACAAAGTAGAATAAAGTTGTAGCTGGTAAGCTCATTACAGTTACTAAAGTACCCCGGTAAAACCCATCTGAGTGGAACCCATCTGAGTGGAACTGAGTGGAACTTTCCAGACCCGAGGGAAACCCAAGGAGAAGATGGAGCACTCACTTATGCTGTAGCGCTAAGTTCAGCACCTGGGCGAGTATGTTGGGCACCATGGCTGCCACCGAGAAATAGCTCTCAAACATTGGCCTCAGATCAGTTCCATTCACAGTGGTGTTGGCGAACTTGTAATCGAAATACTGCAGATAGGGAAGGGGAGGGGGGCAAAAAGTACTACAGTTTGGAGGGAATGTTTCATATGACACAGGGTTTTCTCCTTCATGTTCAAATTTGAGGCAGACCATCTACATGTAATACACCAATCCAGTAGGCCATGGCCACCATAGCAACGGCCAGGCAACTGCGCACATGCACACGTGTCACGATCGCCCACACTGCCATACGCGTTCACTGCATGCCCGCAACCACCAAAAGCACTTCTCTTTGGTTTTGGAAAAGGCCGAAAATGTACATTTCCTCTCTTGCCAGGGTATCCAGAGTCACTTGACCATGGTTAAGGATAAAACTCGGATTTGCAAAGGAATTGCCTGGTACATATGAAACAAAAGTAAACACAACGAAAAGTGTGTAGTAAAGAACACAACAATTTTGAACGGTATGTCGGACAAGATGGCGGCAATTTGTTGGACCTTAAACTGCGCGTTGTGATTGGTCAATTTGTTAAGGGGCGTGGCCTACTGGATCGGTGTATTCCTTCTTCAGGCCACCTCCAGTATTTGCCATTGGTCAAATCATGGCATAGACATCAACACATAAACAACAGCGGTTACCAGTACTTCATTCAATCATCCTCATCAGCGTTTAGAGTCCATTTGTCCCACCTTGTGGGGTTGGACATCTCATTTCCTTAATGGCAGCTCTCCAAACTTTCCTGTCTGTGGGGTCCATGTGGGCCATGCCAGATGTTTTGGCATCTTCTTCCTTTCTGGGTCTCCCACAAGGCCTTCTTCCAGGGACCGGAAAGTTTAAAGTCCCCTGGAGCCAGCGTGTTGTCTCTCTCCTAGCCACATGCCCACACCATCTATAGTCTGCTAATTCGTATAACCTCTGCCGCTCCCATCAAGCCCACTGACTGAAGGAGGACTTCATTCCTTATTCTTTCATGTAGTGATGTCCTGCACATCCACCTCACCATCCTCATCTCAGCCTTTTCCAAGCGCAGTACACCGGACGATTTCATTGCTCATGTTTTTGCTCCCGTATGTCATGCATTTTCTTACACATGCCTCATACACCTTTTCTTTCACTCTTAGAGGGGTCGCCTTTGAAGTAAGGAAAGGAGAGAGTTCACATAACTTTGGATCTTCGGAGTCACAGCTGCTGTCTCCCAGGTAGCAGAACTTCTTGCTGGACTAATGTTTTTTACTGGCAATAGGATTAAAATCATATGGGATCCATGGGAGTGTGTTTTGAGGCTTTCATTTCTTATGAGACTTCTTGGCAGTGTCTAACAATTGCCAGGTGGATCTTAACAAATCTGGGCCAGACACATTTTCTTACCGTCACCGCCGTTATGAACATGTTCCAGGGCAGAATTGAGCACAGCCCCATGATTACAAAGACCGAGTAGAAAATGTTGCACCTGGGAGGAGAACGTCAAAATGGTCAATGGTAGAGTAGACAAGTTAAGTCCCGGGGTGAGGAGTGTGGAGAGACCAGCCTCTTACCTGCTCTCCAGTGATGAACATGTTCCAGGGCAAGACAGAGCATATGCCAAACAGGAAGAAGGTGCAATAGACAACTTGGAAACTGCAGCAAAGGGAAAAATAAAAAACCAAGAAAAAAAATAGACACATGCAGAAGAAAGGAGTGTACTATTTGCAGAAGGATTGGCGCCAGGAAAACGAGAGGATATGCATACATTTGCATAATTCTAAAATTTCTAGAATTTCTTTTGAGATGAAAGTTTCTTTTCCCATTTAAAGTTCAGTGCAGAGAAAGAGCTAAGGGTACTTTCCTTAACTCCGGATTTTTTAATACCGAGTTCAGGGGCAATATTTCCCAGAGGGATTCTGGTCAGAACGAGGGGAAAATTCCCACTCAGTTTTCACCATCCGTTTATTTTCAATTTCTCTGCCTTTGAGAAAGGTCCTGCTAGGATCGAAACGTCAGGCCCACTAAATTTTAGATTTACTTTTTGGTAATTTTAGTCAGTAAGCAGTTTGCAACATTTTTGTATATCACCTATTTTCAATTTCAATCACCTCTTCTGGCCTGGGTGGTATTTGGTTGGTGCAAAGGTCACAAAGAGTTGCCGCTCAGTAACTTGACCACTTGATTTAGACCATTTTTCTTATTCCTCTTCTTCTTCTTTTCCCAAATTTACCATCAATATAGGAAGGTTTGCGGTGACACCATGTATCAGGTCTCTTAAAGGAAGAGGTTTGGTTCTGAAAAGAACCTGAGGGTAACTTTCAGAACCAAACCTCTTCCTTTAAGAGACCTGATACATGGTGTCACCGCAAACCTTCCTATATTGATTCACCCACCATGCAAAGCCTTAAGTCTCATAAATTTACCATCATCTTAAAAAAACGTTCCTCGGCAAAAACGGCCAGTATGGAGTATAGACTGGGCTACAGACAACAGAGCACGAAGAAGATGCAAGAATCCTTGTTCAGGTACATTAAACAAACCTTTGACTCAACATAATGCCAATAATCATAATTGATATTCTGGCCCCACTTTGGAAACGAAGGTACGACGTCACCTTGAGGTACTGAACTTTGCACCGGCCCTCTATTGTCGATCGGCCGTAAACACTGAACTATCGTATGCATAGTAACGCCATTGCTGGCTGCTTTTGTTCTGTGCGTGATGTCACAAGCTCGCAAGTGGAATTTTTGGGGCGGGGCGAACATGGACTTTTTTCAACATTTTAGAGCGAAATAAGGTGCAAACAAAAATTAATAAAAAAAATCCTTTATTGATTATATTGTGATTTTTTTTTAAGTTTTTAGCTCTTTTTCAAATCCTATTTCTGTATACATTGTACCTTTAAGATTGGGCAATAGGAAGAATGTACAATATTACAACACTGCAATGTGCATTTTTTTAGGCTTTCCATTTTGGATTACCGGTAATCTAGAAAGCAGATACATGCTGATGCACATAGTATGCATGCTGCAAATGTAATCATCTGGATATTAGAAGAAAGAAAGCAAATGCAAAGCAATTGAAGTTACACGTACATGTAGGAATAGAATAGTTAAGGTATCTTGTGCAGAGAGGAAGGGACCTATAATAGAAATTTATGTGAATAATTTTCAGCTGATATTTGCTGCATGATGATGCATCATCAATGGTAGGCTTGAATATTACATGCAACATAGTAACCAGAAAACGGATCAATATGGCGATCGCATTAATAAAATTTCAGATTGACTGCAGACGCATTAATGAATTCACCCTCATTTGATTTTGCCCATAATGGTTGTCTGGGGAGTAAGGTTGGAACCTTGAAGGGGTGGGGCTGGGATCGGAGATGAACAAGCCCAGTCAGCATAAATCTGGTGACATTGTCTGCGTTATCATCGATTGTTAACAACAAAAGAGAGCACAGAGCAAGGCAATACTACAAAGTAATCTTTGCGATCTGTTTCAAGTGCATCATAAAAAAGTAAACAATCCGGACCATTCCACTCGCTGCCCATACATCAAATGCACTGATAAGGATCACAATTCACAAAGTGTGCTGGGGAAAACAGAAAAACACTGCTTCATTAAGAACTTTAAAAAAGGATCACTGAGTTCATGTCCTGCCACCAACGAGACAACATACATGAGTAGACAGTAGAGGATTATTATAACAAATAAAAGAGCATATTTAAAATAGTCCAGTCAAACTTTCTTTGATATTTTCATTAAACATCTAATACAAACACAGTCAGTTTCACTAACTGCGCTGTCTGACAGGACATACGTGGGAGCACAATGCGAGTAGGCCTATCAATAATTCAGGCGGCAACAAACATGTTTTGCCATGCCTATGGTGACTGCTAGACTGCTGAAATGCTGACAATAATCTGATACTAATGCTGATAACAGTCCGATACTAATGCTGATAATAGTCCGATACTATTATGGTCTGATGTTATGAGTGCACAAAAAGGTGTTTAGGAAGTATGTATGTAAGGGCTTGTACCGTATGCATGTATGTAAGGGCATGTAAGTATGTAAGGGCATGTATGCATAAGTTGACTTACAATGTGCGGAGTACGTAGTAAAATAGTTCAGCATTAATTTTCAACCAATCGTAAAATGTGTCAATGTGTCAATTTCTGCAAAATAGTTTGCATTTTAATTCAGCCTCTTGTATGCCAATTTCTCCCTGACTCCTGCAGTGTAGCTCTAGGCTTGATACTGTCCCTGTGTTTGCATACACCGGGTGTGGTGAATTAAAATAATTCCTTATTCAAACTCATCAAATCATGGCCAAACTACAGCTGTGGGAAAATGCAAGCCGAACATATGGGACAGTGCAAGGAAAATGGAGGCCTATACATTTCAAAAGCTATCAGCCCACATCACGCCACTTCATGCCTTTCAATATAAATTGGGCAAACGTCCATGTACCGGTATAAGTAGGCACAGCAAGGCCTCATTGTCAACTAAGCTACATCTGGCAAAGTAAATTGGTGAAGTGGCCTACAGTTGCAGTTGTGTTTTTTTTCATGAAAATTTGTTTCCCTGCAATCCAATCCGTACGCATACATACACATCCGTGCATCGAAGTACATGTACACTGACCTCTCATGCCTTTCGTACATGCACATGTGCATGTACATGTACATGTGTGTGTGTACATGTATTTGTGCACTGCTTGCAATGGGTCTTTCATTCCAGTAATGATTCCAGTGGCAAAGTACCAAATCAATTGCCCACTCACAGTCACAGGCATTAATTCGCAAAGTTACAACTATCTTGCACATCAATGTGTGCAAGAACCATTGCCCTTGTACACAAAGATACAACCTATGACCATGACTCCAATCTGGCTATTATCTACAAATGAATAGTTTTAACCATGTTTTATCTGACCCCGAATGTGGGGCACACAGGGCTGTCACAACACAGTACGTCAAGTTCATCATACAGTGTAACTGGGTCCCTGCATTATCCATTCAATCCCGATGTCTCCTTGATTCAGATTGAATCATTCTAATCAACAGGGTGTGCACAAACATGACTCTGAAGTTTGAACATTAGAGTAGGCTCAGCCAATGTGTACTGGGATCAAGATGTGCTCAACAGCTGTAAAGCTATCACCAAAACAAGGCTGAGGTAATCAATTCAAAGGTTTGAGTAGGACCAGGGTTAAAATAAACCCTCCCCTCCTCAGTCACTAAAATGACTATCATCTGATCACCCATCCTGATAAAATACTTGGATAGACAAAGTAGGTATATGAAGTTATGTACAAGCTGTAGTTTGTACAACAGGATATGATAGAGTAGTGAGTGGCAGTCATGTGGTTCCTCTTGTAGTAATTCCGGTCAGCCAATCTCATGAACAATGCCCGGTAGAACTCCACAGTGACATTAAACAGATAGGTGGTTTGGGTGCCTTTGGACTTTGGAGCACCCAATTCTGCTTAGTTTTTTATTCCTTTAAAGTTTGGAAATCCCTTCTGGAAATCCAGAAATCCCCTGGACAAAATTCAGACATAAACCATGCTACCCAAATTAATAGCATCCATGAAATTTTGGCCCCTAAAAAATTATATAACGGAAATATCTAATCTATGTAACTTTGCATAATAATGTACATGCACGTTGTAAAACTAAAAGAAAGATCTGCATTGAGCAATACAAATTATGCAGGTGAGACTGCACAGACTCCATACTCATTCCTTTATGCAAATGTGTGTACCAGTATACATTTTCCCTCTATGGTATAGGGTACATCATGTACATCACCACCTTACAACCTTGGAAACCATGACAAATGTTGTCCCTCCCGGAGGAGATTTTGATGGCTTTGCACAGTAATTTGATGCACTGTATAGCATGGCAGCATTTACTTATGTGAATAACTCATGGCAGATGCCCAGCATAAGGATAAGGCATGCACAGTTCCAGCACATGGCATGGCCCTATCACTTACAGTAGACAGCATCTAGGTTCAATCCAAAACATTATAGTTTTAAATTTGATAGTGATGATAGTGCTGCCTAGTCCATGAGAACAAATGGCCCACTCAAATTCTATCTAGTCCAGAAAATGAAAACAATACAATTCCATAGAAAATGGCTGGTCTGGATTTAATCAAAAAGCAACTGAGCCATTACTAACTGGCTAACCCTGAATACTGATGTCAGTTGGGATGCCACTTCCTGATCTGTGGAAAAAACACCTTGCACATGTAGCCACAACAAGTGTGCCTACAAGTTCAATTTGATGCTTTAGAACTCCATGCATTTCCTAAAATGGCATTTAGAATTCAGCTTACAGCTGGTTTTGCAAACTTATGAACATGCTTAGGATGATGATACATGTACCAGCTGCAAGCAATAACCAGACATTATCTATACATAAAGAAACTGATAATCATCTGTGGATTGTTCTTTGTTTAATTTATAAACCAGGGCCATTGGCCATGCTGTTTACTTCCTACAAAGACTGACAGTCCTCATCTGCTACACACATTACCATACTAGTTCCACACTCAAACTGATACTAAAATGGCAAACGCACTTGTAGCGTAGAGTATCATATCAATTGCTCCTGCAGAACTCAACTTACACATGTACTTTTACAGTTGAACTCGCCATGCTATGTTAACTAAGCCTATGGAAATGCTGACATTATTATTCTAAACATTATTGTAAATAATAGGGCTCCCATGTCTTGCCAACAGACACTCTTGCATTTTCGGGTCCATAAATGTAGACAAAATAACATGATACAAGACGCTGAAAAAAAAATCACCATAACTGAATTTACATGAACTTGGTAAGTTGTTGGGCCAAGTAAAACAAAATATCAGTTTCTCATCCTAAAAAGGAGGATACGGGCACTTTTTTGTTCCTTTTCCAAAACAAGTTTTTTTCCCATAAGACAGGTAGTCTAATTTCCAGTCGTTTTTAGTACGGTTCGATATGTAGGCTGTGCATAATTATGTGTAAGGTTCAATGGCTGGAAACAGCAAAAATCAATCAAAACTTTTTTTGATCGTAAAAAAAAATAAAAAAAATTCCGGCCGTGGATGAGAATGTACTTTACTTGGCCTTATAAATGACAAGTAAACTAGAGTTCCTCCTGCATAAAAAAAAGTGAGAGGTGGCCTACTTAAAAACTCCAAAACATGTCATCTCGCCCAGCCCACCAATGTACATGTACGGTACTCTAGATATATTACACATATCAGTGCTTTAGACTCACTGTCTATTCCAATTATTTTGTGATCAATGGAACAACATCAAGCTAGCATGTGTACAATACACCCAGCTCATTTTATTCAGCAAATTATCAGTCGCAACCTCCGACTCTTAAAACTCCAGGGAAGTGCAAAGCCACAATTTTGCACAGAGTTTGTGCGTGCAATGAGCACACAGTACAGGATTTTCTAACAGTCTGATGTGAGTGCATCTGCATACGTGTACACTGTACACCATGACTTCTGTTGAACATTGAATTCAGGACAAATTATTTGCTTTCAAAAGTCATGTGTGTGGCATGGCAGACACTGGGATATAATGTACAGTATGTGCATACATTTGTACATATTTCATGGCACTGACTGTTTCCTTGAATCTTGGGCCAAGTGACCTCTGATAAATACTGTACTACACATACATGTACATGTAGATAAAAAGTGTGAATGACCCTAGGGCCTTCACCCAGAGCTGGAACTGATATCCCTAACCAAAGCACTGATAGAATCAAAGCACCAGTAGAATCATCACAGCAGGGGTTGACATGTTCTTTGGGCATTCTGTGTACTGTTCCTGTCCAAAAAGGATCTTTGAGGAGGGGATTTTGTGCAGTAAAGGCTGTAGGCTTTCCTTTTTGGGTTGGGAGGGAGGGAGGAGAGGGAGGGAGAGGGAAGGGAGGGGGAAGGGAAGGGGAAAGAGAAAGGTTGGAAAAGGGATGTGGTAGAGAAGGGAAAGGGAGGGGCAGGTAAGGGGGAAGGAGGGGGAAGGAGGGGAAGGGGGAAGGGAGGGGGAAGGTGGAAGGAGAGGGGGAGGGAAGGGGAAAGAGAAAGGGTGGAAAAGGGATGGGGAAAGAAGGGAAAGGGAGGGGCAGGTAAGGGGGAAGGAGGGGAAGGGGGAAGGGAGGGGGAAGGTGGAAGGAGAGGGGGAGGGAAGGGGAAAGAGAAAGGGTGGAAAAGGGATGGGGAAAGAAGGGAAAGGGAGGGGCAGGTAAGGGGGAAGGAGGGGAAGGGGGAAGGGAGGGGGAAGGTGGAAGGAGAGGGGGAGGGAAGGGGAAGGAGAAAGGGTGGAAAAGGGATGGGGAAAGAAGGGAAAGTGAGGGTCAGGTAAGGGGGAAGGAGGGGAAGGGGGAAGGGAGGGGGAAGGTGGAAGGAGAGGGGGAGGGAAGGGGAAAGAGAAAGGGTGGAAAAGGGATGGGGAAAGAAGGGAAAGGGAAGGGCAGGTTTTAGGAGAGGGGGAGGGAAGGGGAAAGAGAAAGGGTGGAAAAGGGATGGGGAAAGAAGGGAAAGGGAGGGGCAGGTAAGGGGGAAGGAGGGGAAGGGGGAAGGGAGGGGGAAGGGAAGGGGTAAAAACAAAGAAGAAGGGACAGGGAAGAGAAAGAGAAGGGGAATGAAGGAGGGATGTATTGGGAGGTAGGGGGAAAACAGAGGTCCTGTTATCCAGCTTCCTATCCATCCAAATCCTCTGTTGATTCTTCTCCAGTCTTACCAATCTCTGGGCGCGTCCCTATCTTCCGAATTGATGAGTGCCTTGGAGTCCAGTAGATAATTGGATTCCTCTTCGTGGTCAGTGTCTGGGGAGTCCAGCTCCCTGGCAACTCCATTGGGGTTGACTTCTGGTGCCTTCATGGTCGACTTGGGGAGCTGCTTCTGGGCAGGCTGACGTGCATGCGTACCTAGCCACACTCGGCTGAATGGAATTGGATGAAAAAAAAAGGACTGAATATCGCTACTACTACTACTACTACTACTACTTACCAGAGTTTGCCCTGTATATCAATCTGCGAGTTGGCCCAACTCACTACTTTGGTGGTAGTCTACAAAATGTGTTCTCCTAGTGGTCAAAATCAGACGTTAATGGATATGTTAAGGACCTTTTCCTATTTCCACATGCATATTGCAGTGTAGGGATGCAGTGCTTTACACTCGTCTTATCTTCACTTTGAGAGCAAAGGAATATTAACCTCGCACATCCACAATGTGCCAAACTTATTTCATTCCACGGATAACCCTGCTATTCAATACCAGTATCTGGGGAGTCCAGAGTTCAAGAAAAGCATTAGTTTTGAATAATCTAGAGTAGACCTGTGGCTCATTTCACCAAACACTTTCATTGTAACTTGCAATCCATCACACCACAATGAGCAATGCACAGAAACCATACGGTGTAACACAACTCATGATGGGTTATCCATCGTATGGTGAGTTACGACCTATAATATTTTAATCTCTTCATTGTAGCTATAATGTGCAATACTGAGTAACTTCCTTTATGATTCTCTTTTGCGTAAAATATAATCTTTAAAGATCTGGATGTATTTCACTTTAACCACTTCGCGCTGGGTGGTTTTACAGTGCTGATGACCGCCATACAGGGGTTTTTGAACAATGCATTATTTTCAAATCTCACTAAAACAATTGGAACAATATATTTCTGTGAAATAAATCAAATAGGTATACTATGGGTACAAGAGAGTAAAACCTGGCACAATTCAGACATTGTTGTGGCTTTTGTCAAGAGATTATCTGTTAAAAAAAATGGCCCATTGTGTGTCGTTAATGGAGCGTAACAGACTTGTGTGTGTTTGAGTGTGTATGGTACTGACAATCCCTGACCGCAGACTCCAGCCTCCACTCCAGGCAGTCAAAGCTTCGAGTTGGTCGGCCACAACCGAGTGTACAGATTGCGGTGAATAATGTGGGTGGAATTCCACTGCCTGACCGATGACCGTTGGGCTGTGTGGCATGCCAACACAATGTCCCCCGCATGCTTTCAGCGGCAGTGCGATACATGTGTATCTCTCCATCATCCACAGTAAAGGTCCCACAATTGCACAATTACTGCTGCTAACTTGCGTTAAAAAGGTCTTTGTACTGATTCATATTGCTTTGTACTAAGCTGAAAAGAGTCTTTGTTTACAATGTGGACAATAGTGGTGCCCTGATTCGGAGGGCCCAATCGAATAGTCAAACCAACGGAACTCCGATTTCGGAGGTCCCGGCGCGAAGTAGTTAAGGCAATGTGGAAATAAATGCTGACATGAACTAATTGAAATAAACTTGATAAGTAAGATTACCAGAGTTTTTTTTTGGGGGGGGGGCTTGATAAATAAAAAATCAATAATCAGGGGTCTTACTATGAAGAGTAATATAGAACTACATGTACGTGAATGCCTAAAGCTCACCTTCAATGTTCAAGCACGTACATGTAGATGTCGTTGATGTGGTTGATAGCAGAAGATTTGTCTTCGCTAAAATGTGGAAAGAAGAGAGGGCCAACATTGGATTTTTTTATGGAAATTGTTTTAGAACAAAAAAACCAAAACAATTATGCAGACAAACATACTGTACAAGCACTGTATATGTTAGGGAATGTGTGCGAATGTGATGTATGAATTCACAAGCCATTGGAGAACGTATTAAGGTTAGAAAAAGACTTTAACATCTAGGAACAGCAAAGTCTTCATAAATTATTAATCCACACTTTTGACATTATAAAAAAGGTCACAAAACATTCATAATTTCAAGATTTGTCAACAGAATTTGTCGAAATGAGGCAGAAATCAGTATGTATTTATTTGGTGACTTTTTACAATGTTTTTCAAGCTGGAATACCGGTAATTGTTTGTGACTGCTGCCACCTATAGCTGGGCTTACAACTACGCATGTACATCATTTTACATGCAAGATAATTATTGCTCCAACGTGAATGAAAATGGAGTTCAGTCCTTGAAGGTTTAGGCCGTGTCCGAAACGGGCTTCCAGAGCTACGTTTACGGCTATTGTCTTCGCATCCCTGCGTGTTTCCAATGGAGTAAAGATCTAGCCGTAGCTCTAGACAATAGATTTGGACACGGCCTAAGTTTGTGAGTCGATGTTATGGGCAATTTCACGGTTAGTTTCGTTACACTTAATGTTTAATTCAAGGGTGCATTGTTCTGCCAGGTGTTCTCCATCCAAGGAACGATACTTTACTACCTGGAAGCCCCACATAACTAGGCTGGGCTGGATTAAGTGGATTTGACTGCTGGCAGCCTTGTAGTTGTAGTTGTATCAAACCGTTCAAATCCTGGCCCATTCAGTGTTTTTTTTCCTTTGCCCTCTTATCAATTACAGAACATTCAATTCAAGGTCTCTCCCCTAAATAGATTTTGGTTTAATGCTAACACCTTAAAGGGTAAAGGGTGAAAACAATCCTAAACCCACATCAGACAGTCCTAGATTGTCCTAGTAAAATACTAATTTTCTTTGCACTGTTCAGGAAACGGGGCTCACGTTGCCGGGCTCAATGCGTGTGTGCACGGGCGCACACTCGATACTCACACAGACCCACTGCGCACATGGACCTGTGGGAAGCGGAACGTCAGCGATTTGCGTGTATCGTCAGCTCAATTTGAAAACAAAGATGGCCGCCTTTTTGCTCGTCAGATGGGAGAGAATCTTCTCGATCAACTCGGGGGATATTTCTCCATTTCCCCCAAACGTGGGTAAAACCTAGTCCGAGTAACTGGGACCCTTACAATCGCGCTTTTAAATATTTTTTTAGGGGGTCGGGCGATAGTAGGGTCCAAGATTTTCTGCAGGGAAACATGACCACGATGTGTTAAATTTTCGCTCGTCGGAAGAGAGATAATCTTCATGATCACTTGAGGGGAAATTTATCCTTTTTCCCTGAACGTGAGTTAAACAAATGACCAGTATTGAAATTGATGATTCTCACTTAATCCAAAGATGGGTGCGTGGGACGGTTTCACGGGTGTTTTCGGGGTAAAGTCTGGGGGTTTTGGTCGGGGGTAGTCATGGAGTCGAACACATCGTTGTTTGGTCGTGTTTCCCTGCAGAAAATCTTGGACCCTACTATCGCCCGACCCCCTCAATTTTCTTTAAAAAGGGCGATTGTAAGGGTCAAAGTTACTCGGACTAAGTAAAACCATGGTAAAACAAATGACCAGTTTTAAAATCTGTGATTCTCACTTGATCAAAAGTGGGCGTGTGGGATGGTTTCACACAGGTGTTGTGAACAGCCCGTGTTACCCTGCTAAGAATAAATGAGTGGACCCTAGTAGGACTACTACTTACTACAGTACTACACAGTACTAGTAGTAGTAGTAGTACAGTACTAGTACTAGTAGTAGTAGTAGCAGTAGTTAGACTAGTAGTAGTAGTAGTACTTACTACTTTAGTACTTAGTACTAAGTACTATGGTACTAAACTACTTTGTAACTTGTAGTTAAGTTAGTACTAAGTAATAGTAATAGTAATAGTATACAATTTACAAATACTAAAATAGTAATAAAAACTATCGGCCGATCCCCTCAAAAAAAAAATCTACTAAAGTACATGTCTCAAGTACTAGTACTACTAGACTACTAGTACTACTAGTACTAGAACTAGTAGTAGTACTAGAGTACTACTTAATACTAGTACAATCAAAGTTACAATCAAAGTTGCAATCAAAGTTACAACTCAGAGTCAGACTCGAGAGTCAGATCGTACGATCGCCTGCCTTACGCAGTTACGGCGCTTACCTGAGTACCTGACACATTTTGAAAGCAGCAAATGATTATTTTCGAAAGATTCGTGGAATGGTTGACTTACCACTGTTACTGTCACAGTTTTCTGCTGTGGCAACGAAATAGTAAATTAGCCGATCACGAGTTTATTGTGAAATTCAGTGGCGCTCGACTGCCGTCAAGTATCATACATACAAGATACATACACTATAATTATACAGACATAATGACAAGTGCGTGATACATAAATATGTACATGTGTACATGTACATGTACATGCATACATGTACACTGTACATGTACACATGTACTGTACATGTACACATGTACATGTACATGTACCGTACAGTACAGTGTACTGTACATGTTCAGTACATGTACATTGTGTACGCCAGACGTGCAGGAATCAGACGAATTTCCCTCAAGACTCTAGAGAGGGCGCTATATATTTTTGTCACAGAGCAATACGGGTGCAGAACACTAAATAGAGCTCCCATTGAACACTGTACAAAAACACTCACTTTCAAAGTCAATTATCCCATGCCCAAAAGTCTCTCAGTTCTTGTAGCTGTACTTAAAATTGTAGTTTGGACTTTCATCTCTCAGATTTTTTTCAATTTTAGTGTTCTTAGCCGATTAGATTTTTTGCTAATTACCCTCAGAAAAAAACACCCCCAAAATGTGTAGCCGTCCAAGCCGAATTTCTGCAATGATTTTGGGATGGACCCCTCCACTTCCACAGCCAAATAGGGCCACATTTAAAGCCAGATATGGTCCAAATTACATACCAAATTGAAGAGTGAACCCCCAGGTTGGCTTAAGCTTCACTTGTTCTACAATGTATCAGTTAATTAGCCTCCAAAGACCCCTTATTAAAAAAAAGTTGTGGGTACACACTTTATGATAATCAGCTCGGCGGAGAGATCTTGGATGGATTTTGTGTGCTGCACCCATACATGTACAATTACAATCATACAGTGTGTAAGATTTTTTGTCCATAGAGTTCTGCTCTTTCAATAAAGTTCTATGATTGTGTCCGTGATAAAGTATTTTGTCCACCAAAGACATAATATTATGATGTTTGCGCCGAGGAGAATGTAGTCTATTAAGGGTTTGCCCTACTGGCGACGTAATAAGCATGCCCTGGTGTCGGTCAACCGACTGATCTGTCCATAGCCAACTCGATGAGGTCCGGATAGGCCTATCCGAGTCAACTCGGTCCCTATGGGAAAATTTACACACACAAAAATGGCCTTAAGAATGTCTTTCTGCCTTTGAGAAAGGTCCTGGTAGGATCGATTACACAAAGAATGTATGTTTTTTCATTTTTGGTGTCGCGGCGGCAAAAAGTGACCAACTCGGTCCGTAACTAACTCCGCCCCTATGGGAAAACGTAAAAAATGTTCCCACATCACAGGGTCAGTGAATGGGGGACTGACTTGGTTGCAACTTGCAGACCGGGCCCGTCGTGACCTGAAACCCTTTGCCCAATTGCCTGCTGAAAAAAATACAGGCAGTTCGGGCGGGATAATCGTTGCCATAAAAGTTGCCAGTGGCGAGTTCAAAAGGCTGCGCCCCGTGTGACGTGACTCGGACATGTGCCATGCCATAGGCCGTTTTCGAAATGAAGGCTTAGGCTCGGACTTAGGCTTCGGTCATATTAATCTTTCTCGTTATATCACAGGCGTCTATAAACAAGCGTTTAACCCCAGTTTATTATGGTGAATACCTTGTACCTATCAAGCCAACAAACCTTCAAAAACGGAAACAAAAACCTGGATTTTCATGTTTTGTCAGACGGAGACGAAGCCTGAGCCCGGGCCTAAGCCTTCATTTCGAAAACCGGCCATAGATAGAGAATATTATAATGGTGCCATGCACATAATGTACACGCAACTTGCAGGCAACTCGCTGGTGACGTCGGTAATGCAGCCGCGCGCTCCATGATTTTTGTGCGTCACAAATAAGCGTCAGCAACGCGCGCGTACTTTCAGTCACTATTGAGATCACGCGTTGCTATTCACATCATGCGTCACTATTCATTGGGTCTTAGTCACAATACTGAGTGCGTTAATTTCCATGGCATAGCAACATGAGTTGGAGGCGACTCGACTTCAAACTCTTTTCAGACACAAACAAGCGTTCAACTTGAGCTGTCAGTGTGCGGGCGCTAGGCATAAACAAAACGAGAGAGTAAAATCGCCCTTCCGTTGTGACAGGACGTTTGTGGTAATTAATTTTGTGGCTCAAACATAACGAGGAGAAGTTAGTCATCGCGTAATTAAGTAAGTTGATTTCTGCTTAAGTTTGGTTAAAAACGGAATCAGAACGAGAACATTGTCTTTCATTTGCTTAGTTGCATCGAATTCGTGTTTATGCGACTTTTAAAATTCACTCGTTTTGAAATTGGAGTGGGACCTATTATTTTATTTCCGAAACGCGAGTTTCTGTTCTTTCGATTGGCTATTATCATTATTACCAAGGTAGCAGGAGGGTCATGTGTATGGATTTATTGGCAGATTCAATCATGAGGAAATACAAAAAAAATTGTGTGATTTGAATTAATTTGAATTTGAATTGGCAAACCTGACACAAAATGTCTACAAAATGAAAATAAAATTATACTCTCTTCATCTAATCTGGAAATAAACAAATGAAAGAAAAATTTACTGGGAACTTTTAAACTATTTCGGAAAATGGCGAAGTAAGCTTTGACTTGACCGTTATTTGAACCAGATCGAAGCCTCTGGTTTTGCGTATCAGAGGTCTTATCATCTGAGCTATCAAAAAGCTTAGATCGTGGTCTTCCCAAATTTACAAGTATTTGTGCCGTGGTGGGGCGCCAGCCAGAAGCATTCAACCACTATTATCTCCCCGCTTTCATTCAGATCTAAACAATTAGCAATTTACATTATTATTATTGTTTTCATGAAATCTTGATGGAAGTGAATGTTTGTTTGTTACGGGCTCGCAGGATGAGCAAGGCTAACGTCAGGCGAAAGACAATTTTCGAGGGGAGGAGAGAGTCGCTAGCTAGCACCAGGTCGGAGGAAGGCCGCGTTGAGGAGAAAGAGGTAGGCCTATACTTTATAATATATCGCACTATTTTCTCCTCTTGTTTCACTCCAGTCATCGCCAACTTTCGCGTGGACACAAGTTTGCACTGGCAATATTGGATTCGGATCATTCAACATTTATTTAGAAGTGCATTTTTCAAGCCACAACAATGCATGTGTCCAAGCGTAAATTCCTCTTAAAGGGGCTGAGTGGCGAGCCTAACGAGCCATAACTCGTGTCCATGAAAGGGTCTGACACTTGGGTGCAGCACACAAAATCCATCCAAGACGGTTCCGCCGAGCTGATAATCATAAAGTGTGGACCCACAACTAATTTTTTAATAAGGGGTCTTTGGAGGCTAATTAACTGATACATTGTAGAATAAGTGAAGATTAAGACAACCTGGGGGTTCACTCTTCAATTTGGTATGTAATTTGAACCATATCTGGCTTTAAATGTGGCCCTATTTGGCTGTATAGAAGTGGAGGGGTCCATCGGTTCCCAAAATCCTTGCAGAAATTCGGCTTGGACGGGTACACATCTTGGGGGTGTTTTTTCTGGGGGTAATTAGCAAAAACTCTAATTGGCTATGGGCACTAAAATTTAAAAGAATCTGAGAGATGAAGGTCCAAACTACAATTTTAAGTATAGCTACAAGAACTGAGAAACTTTTGGGCGTGGGATAATTGGCTTTAAAAGTGAGTGTTTTTGTACAGTGTTCAATGGGAGCTCGATTTAGTGTTCTGCACCCACTGGTGTGTTCGTGGCGCCATCTCAGGTTGCTTCTACGCGCGGCTTTGTATAGACGAGTGTCAGAGGTTGGCCGATGTTTAGACAGGCATTCTGTACTCGCCCGAGGCGATGCACTAAGATTATTGAAGATCTGAACCAAGTGTCTGGAAATGTCGGCCCCTGGAACAAGGGAGAGGGACCGACAAGATCTACAGGTTTGCATGGTGGAAATACTGAGTGGAAGGTTTACGGAGACACACGAATAGCACATCTCTTTTGAGATGGAGCGTGGCTCTCTAACCGGAATCACAATACGAATCAGTCAAGGATTGAGAGTCCGCTGTAATAATTGTACAAAATCAACAATAATGCTGGGTAATATCTTACCAACGTTTTGACCAACATTGGTCAATAAATTGGTCACATTATTGGTCAATTAAAGCCCCATTTTTGGATGGTATCACTATCGTCTGTATCGGCACACCACAGACTCCCATAACATTTCTAATAAAACCAGACCACGTGTTGGGTCGGCAAAGTGATCTTGTGAATCATGACATTTTCTGCTTTTAAAAGCAAATTTGGGTGCTTAAGCGGGGTATATGACTGTTGCCACATGTTGCTTGTTTGGGCCTCACAGCGCAACCACATGGGCTTAGAAATTGTTGAGTTATTTTTTTGTGGGGGATCTTTTTAAAGAAGTTGATCCCGCTTCTAGGCCTTGGATTTTGCGTTGCTCGTCAGCGACTTATGTCGGCGACTTATGTCGTGCGTACGACCTATATCTCGTTCGGACGACTTATATCTCGTACGTACGACTTATTATATCGTAACTATGTACGACGTAGGCATATATCTCGTATGTACGACGTATAACTCGTACGTACGACTTATATGTCGTACGTACAACTTATATATCGTATGTACCGGTACGACTTATATCTTGTACGTACGATTTAAATCGCATACCCACGGGGGATTATTCATGAATCGTGCGTACGAGTGTGTCAGAGAGGGAATTTCTTTCGCCATGTCCCTGATACAGCTTCGTAAGAATGGCCGATGACAATGCGAGCTTACAATGAACAAGAAGGTCAGGCCCAAAATAATTTAGGGCCAGGTTCAGTCTGGTATGAGTGTGAGATGGTTGAAAGGGATGCACTGGAAGAATTATGAAACGGTATAGAGGGCGTGCTGTATACAAACCAATCTTTTATTTTGCGTGTGAGCAATAATCAATAGGATCAAACAGGCTACAAAATGTCATTATTCTTGTATGACGTTCCGATCTTCATATGCGAATTTAGGTAGCACGTATCATTCTATTACGAAACTAATCATCGGTTTATTCCAAATGAGCATTGAAAAATACTTCATTGAAATTTCATTGAAGAGTGGACGTATCGATAACACGGCCGCCCGTTAAAAGATGACATACTCACAAACAAGGCATTGGCATATAACGGGGTGAGTGATCACAATAGGACACAGCAAGCCTAGAGGAGCCGCTCTTCTAATAAGATAATCAATAGAGCCTAACAAGGGATTATTCAAATCAAGCATCGAGCGGTGACATCAGAATAGAATATCGGCGTTCGTTACCACAGCGAAGAAGACTTTGTGGTTATTGTGTAGGCCTACGCCAAAAGTTGTTCGCCGTGTGAGCCACTGAGGCACCTTGTGTACCGACAACAGAAAACGCCAGGGCAGATTTCACAAGATGACCATAACTCGGAAGTCATCTAAAATCAGCCTGTGGATTGTTGAGTGTTGATTTGTTTTTGGCAAAAGGCCTTGATACAAAGTCAACTCGTACAAAGAAGCGTCCCTAGAATAGGGCTTTTTTTAGGGGGGGACTTGAAGTCTTTCTCTGGACCTACTGCATCTTGTTGTCATCAAAATACTGGAGGGGATAAAGAGAGAGAGAGAGAGAGAGAGGAGGAAACAAGAAAGAAGTCGAGGATGATGAGGGACTCTCTTGGTACCCCGGCCACGCCGGGCAAGACTCCCTCTGCCCGTACCCCGGATCTGCTGACGCCGAATCGCAAGCATCGGGTGGGACCCAAGTCGGCAGCGTCCCAGCGCAGCGCTTATACCTCGTCCTCGCCCGCTCACTCCCAGTACCCTCAGGTAGTACAGTTATTGACAGGAAAGGCCTCGAATGTTGCGTTTTTCTGGCGTGTGTGTGTGTGGTGTTGTTTTTATGGGGATTGAATGTGGTGCTGGAATTGCGGGGTAAACGGTAGATTTGTGATTCGACGATTATGATAATTATTATAGGCCTATAGCCAGGAGAAAGCACTTACAATGTTGAATAGCTGGCAGGGGTGGTGGTGGTGGGACGATATAGGGCTGCGAAGGTGATTTGGGCGATGTTGTTAAAAAGGGGTGGTGGCGGTAGTGGTGGTGATGGTGGTTATGGTGGTGGTGGAGGTGGTGGTGGTGGTGATGGTGGTTATGGTGGTGGTGGAGGTGGTGGTGGTGGTGGTGGCGGTAGTGGTGGTGATGGTGGTTATGGTGGTGGTGGAGGTGGTGGTGGTGGTGTTGGTGGTGATGGTGGTGGTGGTGGTGGTGGAGGTGGTGGAGGAGGTAGTGGTGGTGTTGGTGGTGATGGTGGTTATGGTGGTGGTGGAGGTGGTTGAGGAGGTGGTGGTGGTGTTGGTGGTGGTGGGTGGTGGTGGTGGTGGCGATGATGGTGGTGATGGTGGTGGTGGTGGTGGTGGTGGTGGTGGTGGTGGTGGTGGTGGTGGTGGTGGTGGTGGTGGTGGCGGCGATGATGGTGGTGATGGTGGTGGTGGTGGTGGTGGCGGCGGTGGTGGTGTTGGTGGTGGTGGTGGCGGTGATGAAGATGGAAACGAAAGTGAAAAGGGTTGCGGTTGTATCAGGAAAGATGACATTCGTGTGGTTTTGTCCATTGAGGAAAAATAACAAAATAATATTGGCAATGCAGGACTACTTTTACAACGAAAGAGACGGCATGCAGCCTCATTGTTCCTAAACACGTTTAACCAAAGCTATTGGTAACAAGGCTTCTTGCAATCCCGTCAAATACCCGGACATGGTAATTCATTTTACATGGTTGGCAAAATACCGCATACACAGAGTAAACTGCCTTTTCCATAACTGTATAGATATTGAGAGATATCAAACCGACATTTTGGACCATCAATGGTCCAAAACACAACTTAGAAACAGTATTGGTCAGTACATGCTAAACCAATTGCTCAACCAATGTTGCCTAACATTTTGAATTTCAGAATTGAGGAGGGCCTGACGTTTCGATCCTAGTATAGTAGGACCTTTCTAAAAGGCAGAACCTTTCTCAAAGGCAGGACCGTTCTCAAAGGCAGGACCTTTCCCAAAGGCATGACCTTTCTCAAAGGCAGAACCATTCTCAACGACAGGACCTTTCTCAAAGGCAGGACCTTTCTAAAAGGCAGAACCTTTATCAAACGCAAAGATTCCGTCTTTGAGAAAGAGTGATAAGAGTCCTAATTTGTGATACTCGCTTTGTGGCCATTTTAGTCAGTAAGCAGTTTGTAAATATTTAGCACATTACTAATCTTTGGAAATAAGCAGTTGGTACCATACAGCGCAGTTAATAAGCAATGGTCGCCTCCACCATGTACTCCCACAGGTTTCCAAGGGCTCTGTGGCAGGCAAGCAGCAGGCCGACACCTTGTCTCAGGCGGGCAGTATGGGCGCCAAACTGGAGGACGAAATGAACAACGACCACCTCATGAAGCTGCAAGAAATATTCGAGGTACGTGAAGGCTTGACCTCTAACCTATAGTCCCTATAATTAACCTATAGCAGATTCTGGTTCTTGGAAATGTCCATCCTTCTTTTTGTTTTTGTTTGTTTTTAACTTGGAAATCTCATCGGGACAGGTAGAGAATGAAAAGAATGATTGGGTGTCATCTTCCGAACTAGTTTTCATCTTTCGTCGAACCATGGAGCATGGAACAGAAGGAGTTAGAACAGAAACCTATCACTAATGCAATATGCACAGTCCTTTGTTAGAACAGAAACCTATCACTAATGCAATATGCACAGTCCTTTTTGAACAATGAGGGTCCCCGCGAATTGCCTAGTAACCAACAGACCACCATTGAATTAAACACGAGTTAGGTCTCAATGGAATTTTATAACGACCGATTATCTCATTTTTGCATAAGGGCGTGAACGGAAAATGATGGGTGGTTTTTGTCGGAACTTGTTTGGGGGGAAAATTGCCTCCTCGTCGTCAACTCAAATATCTTGATGGGATCGTCTGATTTGCGCACTTCCATCAACAATGGAGGAGGTTGTTCGAGTGCTTTGTGAGACTCCAAATCCTATTGGGAATTGGGATTGGTGCAAAACACAGCCATGATGACCGTATTATGCCCGCAGTGGATTCCCGCTCTGGGCACCCTGGGCATTAGTATTGGTCTTCATCCGATTAGCGGGAGATTTGTGCCCAAATCTCCACTCGTAGAGGGACCCCTCCCAGGCAACTGTTTGGAAACATCCCCTTAATCCTCTTCATCTGGACCTTCACTATTATAAACAAGAAATGGAAAAGAAAAAAGACCTCTGGGTGAGTGGCCGCTGAGGGTGTTGAAGGAGCTGTTTGTTTACTCGCTGACCCTTGCTAATGCTCCTCTACTCTAGTGGAGATATACGAACAGTTTAGAAAACATCGGGTATTTTGGAGAGTATTTTGTCGTCAAATCTGAAAAAGGGGGCTTTGAGGCCCACTTTGCAAGGTGAAGAGAAGAGACAATGTTTTGACAGAGGAAGTATGGGTAACATTTTCTTCTACCCAGGATGTTTTGCTCATTTATTTTTGGTTATTTGTTACGTATCAATCTGGAACTTTCGCTAAATGAAGTATTTTTCTGTTCGGGCATTCAGTCCCTAAGCTACAATGCCTCTGTTCCGAGAGAAACAAATATTGCTTGAAATTGCCTCACTGATTTCTCTCTGTAGTTATGTATCTTTCTCTGCCGTTTTGGTCTCGATGCAGGAGTGGTGATAATTCTTTCTTCATCACTCGTTCCATACCATGAGTTGACAATCATACTGGGCCAGGAGATCCGAGACAATGTTCATAGGCAGTGGCACGCAACTTGAATTTATGGGAACAGCTGCAATGCAATGCATGAAAAAAAACCCACCTCAAGTACAGTTTTTTTTTAGGACAAACTGTTAATACCAAAGAGAAATTAAAATACCTTGAGAACATTGTAAATCCTCCTCTTTAATTTCAAAAACCCAACCGAAAAAAAAAACCAGGTGAAAAAGATGACCAATTTCTGACTCTACTCAGAAAAAGAAGATTCCCAAATGTTTGCACGCTTCAGATCCCTAGATGACAGCAGAAAATGAGCTTGACTTTGATATTCATTGCACATTTAAAGGCGTATCTTGTGTCTTTCTTTTCAATCACGATGTTCTTGCCACAGGAGGCGGACGAAGACGGTGGTGGCGGATTGGATATCGACGAATTCCGTCAAGCCATGAGGAAGATTATGGGCGAAGGAATGGTAGGACAACTTCAAACCAGTAGGCTATGCACCAAATAGACAAAGAACCACGTGCCTTCCGAAGTGAGACCAAAATATGAGATAAATCAAATATTTGGTTTTGGGTCCAATAGATTTTTTCTGACTTTTGTTCAGGATAGGCACTGGTATCACATAACGGTAGTTGAAATCCACAAAAAACTGTTGCAAACTGCTCACTGACTAAATGACCTGCAATACATGAATCTCAAAAGTTAGAGGGTCTGATGTTTCCATCCTAGCAGGACCTTTCTCAAAGGCAAAGTGACAAGGACATATACACAGACAGTCAAAGGAAGGAAAGCCCTGACACACATGCCAGAGGAAGGACAAAAAGGAAGGGAGTGGGATGAGTGAAGTACTCACAAAAGAAGGGGAGATCAAAGGGAAAACAAACAAAAGGGTGGGGAGGATGGGGGGGGGGCAGGAGGAAGGTGGGAGATCAAAGGGGAATGGGTCGGGGAAGATGAAAGAAAAGAATGAAGTGAGAATTAGTGATTTTCTTACTGGATGTTGAGGTCATGAAACTGGATAGTGTGCCAAATGTTAGAACGGGCATATAATTGTAGGAAAGTGAAATATTTTTCAAACGACTTGAAACAAATTGTGAATCGGGTTATGTTAGATGTGCGTGTAATACGGGATTAATTTTTCATATTTTCTTCGATGGATTTTCCCCCCTTTCCGATTCCTAAACATCAGATGGAAGAGGTAAGAAAATACACCCATGCACCATGGGACTGGATCACACGAGCACTGCGTGAATTATAATCACTGTCACTTCTTGAGTGTATTGCACCGTTTATTATCTTACATGACCGCCCTTTTTTTTATAACTGTGGACTTTCTGGATTTCTGGTATCCTGGTGGTAAAGAATTCTTTAGCGAAATCTACCGTTGGTGAAATAACTATCGTGACTCTCTTGACTATGTACTTAATCCTACACCGCGTCCCCTAAGTATTCACCTTTGCACTCTCTACAACTTCTTTTATGATCTACAGAAAGAACTTTGAAAAGAGTTTTGAAAATTACGAGCACAGCCTTAACTAAACGCACTTAAAGTATAACGATTCAAGCATTCACTAATCAGTTTACACTGAATTCAAAATCAATTAAATACCCTACTCACTAGTCTTCAATTAATAGTTTTTTCACACAAATGAGTCAATAACTCGACCTCCTGGTTGGTTTCCATTGTGTAATCAACACCGATAAATTGTCTTCATTTATGTGGCATTCCCATTTTTGACCGGCTATCGTCTTTCTTACTTTCTAGGTGGACGATAAAGAGTTGGCCATTGTCTTCATGAAAGTGGATGCAAACTGCGATGGTACCGTAGACTGGGTGAGTCATTTCTCTGTCATGCAGAGCCACCATACCCAATTAATGGCGGGGCCCTATGCATCACCACATGAAATACAAACACAGCCCTGTGTGTTCTATCCACTATAAGAACCGTTTTGGGACCAGTGAATCCGTTCATTGGTAAAACGTCATGCCCATGCACTGGATGCAGCGAACCAGTGATCGGGTAACTGATCCAGATCCGATTAAACAAACAAGCAAATTTCAAACTCACTCCTACAAGGGGTTTTTCTGAATTCAATCCCAAGTTCAAATTGCACGATTTAGGCATACAGTGAAGATTTATTCTCAAATAACCCCACACCCCATTAGCCATAGTCAATGACAACAAGACGATGCCTAACGCATCCGCCACACGCTGCTAAGTTCTTTAAAAAAAATAATGTGCGGATACACCATACGAATTGTCTCTTTCAAGAAAAGATGAGGTTTTGAGAAGGACCGGAAAACAATTTCTCTCTTTAATATATAATAAAATTATCTAACAATATACCTGTCCTTACGAGGTACGCTCAAATACGGTATACTGAAAGTTATCATTTGCCTTTATATTCCTTTGACCAGGACGAGTATCTGTCGTACATGCTGATGGAATACCAGGAACGAGACCACATGAGTAATCTGTTCAAAGAGGTCAGTGCGAATTTAGCGTGGAATTTAAAATGTATATAGGCCTATACGAATCATGAGCACGACGTCATTCGATGAGCGAACCCTGGGAGGCTGGGATACTGCCTAAAGGAGGGAAAGTCGTCGGACGATTCCGAGGCCAACGCTTAAATGACTGTGTGAATTCTTGGTTAAAAACAACTATTTGGTCAGAATGATCATTTATAATAATTATGAAGAATAATTGTAGTCAACGAATAAGACTGTTGATTTTTTTGGTTTTACTTAAAAATTGCTTTCCCCTGTTTTTAATCCGGATGCATCTCGCCAATTGTCACCATCAGAGAGTAAGTATTGTTTTGGGCACTTGTTGTCATTGTTGACTATACTAATCGGTGTGCTGTATACTTCATGTGCACCAATACCAGCTTCAGTATCCATCCTCATCAACTAATTGCATATAAATAGACCGAGATTTGAGGCAACCCTTACACTCCCTTGATCGTGACGACTTCACATATAACTCGCTGTTTCCGCTGCTGAAAACCTCCAACTCAATTCAAATTCAAAGCTCATTACACCACGAAGCAGGCTTGAGAAGTTGCCCGTTACTCACGAGTATGGGGATCTGTAGCTCCAGTTCATTTGACGCCATTATATGGGGCGCCAAAACAATGTGGACAACCCAAATTACTCATTTTCTGCTAGTCTATATAAAAGACTTTCAGGTTTTCAGAATTCGGATAATGGTCGTAGACGTTTGTAGACTTTCGTATACCACCTCCTGGGATGGGTGTTATGAAGCGGAGTAGCGACATCAACTGAACGCCGACAGTTGGATTTCACATGACCACTTTTGACACTCCTCCAGTGATTCAAAGTACACTCCAAGCTTTGGGAAAAAGTATTATTTTTATTCATTTTTGCTTGTCGAAATTTGTTTCAAGTTGTCCCCCCCCCTTTGTTTTGGAGTCGCTGTTTTGAATCCGGCCCGAGCTGCCTGAAATGTTTTCATCAGGCACCGGGCAAAGCACTGAGCAATCGGTGCTTTAGCAGACCCTCATCGAATTACATTCTCCTCGACGCAACTCATCGCGTGATATCCATATTGTCCACATTTTGCGGTGCAATACGACAGAAATAAGTCGCAGAAATAAACCAGAATTTTTTTTTGGCAGAAAATTGACGTTATTTTTTGGGGAAAAGTATTTGACGCGAATTCCGAAGACCTGAAAATCTACTCGCAGAAAATGAGAAAATATATGGGTTCCCAACATTTGGCGCTCCATAGCCTGTGATTCCGTTACTGCCCTTGCTTGAACCTACCTCCATGCTTAAATGCTATACCAATCCCATCCATAATTCATCAGAGTAACCAACTGTTTCACACATCGCTGCCGTGCCTTGTTTACTGACTGCGTGCCGTGCTGATGACGACCTCTCACAATATTATCATCGAGATTCTTCTGGCTCTGATTCCATTTTGTTTTGCTCTGCAGATACCCTTTCCAAAGTCACTGAGAGAGATACACAGGTAGGTTGTTCATGTGGACAATGTTTAAACGTCGTCTACACCAGAATAGATATTCCTGAACAATCTTTTAAAGCCTTATGGGAGTTCAGTGGTTACCTTTACACTCAGAGAAGCTCAAACATTCTCCCTTTCAAATAACAGATCAAAGTTTACATTTTCACTGTCAACACCAAATAATGCAAAATAATTTCATTTATGCATCGTTATGAAGACCTTTCAACATTTATACCCCCCTCCTCCTGCAGTAATCACCGAGATATGCTCGCCAAAGTCGGCTTCTACCAAAACCTGAATCTTCGTCACGGCAACTTGCACGACGAGGGTGAACATGGCGGCCGCTACATCTCAGTCAGCAAAGAGGGCGTCATCAACTTTTGGGCCATGGACATGCACCTCCAACGATCAGTGGCGGTAATGACCAACCAAGAGAAACCTATACAAGGAAATATTTAGAAAGCAGATATCATTACAAATGAATGATTCACTTGAATCGCATTAGACCTATTAAGTCACTCACATTGCATGCGAGTGTAATCTTTCGTGTTCTATAATTTGAGAAATTTATTTCATATGACATCACATTTATTTCCATATTGGTAAAATCCAAGGAAAGTCAACAAATAATTGTAGAATAAATATAAATCAAACCAAAAACAAAAGGAAACGAACAAGGAACGAACCAACATAAGGGCATTTTCAGAAGCAAGAAGGCTTGTGTTGAAATGCCCATGAATAAAGACAAACTTTACTGAGAGATAACAAAAAACGTAAGACCAACCACAAGTTAACTTTAGGGGATGCCTAGTGAAGTTATAAAATTAGAGAATTTAATTACAATGAGAAATTAATGAACGGAAAACAAATACCAAATTATGTTGTCAATTGGATTAACGATTAAGACGGAAAGGCGGAATTATGTGGAAGGACGACTTGATAATCTCAAACATCAACAAGCACGAAAGAAACTTTGAGTGGACGGTGATTCGAATCCGAGCCCTTTACCAGCGTTCTGCTTGACATACAGCCCTTGAGGTAAAGGCTTCCTGAATGGTCAATTACCTTTGCAAACTGAAGTAAGTGGAAATTGACTGTTTTCTGTCAAAGCTCTGTGTTGCTCTCTTATGGAATTCTGGCTCAATCGACTCTCAATCTCACCTTTTGCAGATCGAGCAGCCCCGGGAGAAGACTAAGCCCATGTGGTTGACCGACATGGTGTGCATGCCCAACGTCAACATGATAGCATTGTCGTCTACTGAAAGAGATATCAGTAAGCATAATACAACAAGACCAAGACATTGTTGCTCTGTTCTATTTGCCTGTAGGCCTATAGGAGAAGGAAAAATGTTGCTAATGGCGATCAACAATGTCTCTGGTTACTTTACCTTCGCAGGTTTTTACGACGTAAACGCCACCAAGTTCGACCGTTGTTTCCAAGTATCTGGACTGGACAACTGTGCTCTGACTATGGACTATTGGTAAGTCACCTCATTTATTGGTGCGACCTCAAGAGCTTGCAGTGCGTTTGCCAATCACAATGCGCGGAATCGGTCAACCCCATCGATCTCCATGATAAAGACGGAGATCAATAGTCGACCCTTTCCAGACGTGCGTTGGGTCGACAGATTCTGCGCATTGTGATTGGCCATTGCGTTGTAAACTCTTGAGGGCGCACTATTGTGAATCGCCTTAGAGGCCCTCTATAAGGGGCTCTAAATTTTTGATCAAAGCTGGCCAAAATATCAACATTATCGGTGTTAAAGTGTTTTCAAACGGCCTATAGGCCTAATAATTTAATCAACAAAAGTGGTAATCTCAAAAATGTACAGGCATGAAGTTTCGATCCTAGCAGGACGTTTCCAAATACAAACCCAAAATTAATGTTTAACTGGTTGGTCATAATCAAGCACAAACTCACAACTTTCCTGGTAAGACTAGACCGTCAACTGACAGTGTGCTTCATCGTTACCGTATTTTTCCACGCACTTGGCCAAGGTTCGACCCGAGGAACATGAACAAGGCGGTGTTGCTGTTCGGCGATGCCGGTGGCAATGTGTGCTGCATCATCTTCACAGAGGCCATGGGATCTGCTCTGTTCGGCTCCCAAAATGCCAAATCGGGTAAGGAGCTTTGGCGTAATGACGGCGTTTACGGAATCAACGATAACGACGATGGTGGTGGCAATGACGACGATGACGACGATGGTGGTGACAATGACGACGATGACGACGATGGTGGCGACAATGATGACAGTGACGACGATGGTGGTGGCAATGACGACGATGACGACGATGGTGGTAACAATGACGACGATGACGACGATGGTGGCGACAATGACGACGATGACGACGATGGTGGCGACAATGACGACAATGACGACGATGGTGGCGACAATGATGACAGTGACGACGATGGTGGTGGCAATGACGACGATGACGACGATGTTGACAAGGACGACAGGGACGACGATGGTGGTGGCAATGACGACGATGGTGGTGGCAATGACGACGATAGTGGTGACAATGACGACGATGACGACGGTGGTGGTGACAATGACGGAGATGGTGGCAATGGGGGTCATAATGATAGTGAAGGATGAACATTAATTTTCGACAGCCACGATGAGGACGATTACGATGACGATGATAGTAATATTGACGACAATGACACTGCGGGTTACAATGGTGATAAGCCTTTCAGTTTCAAATACAGATACAATCATGAGTCTGTGGGTATGTAATTCATTACAGGCAGATCGCGTAGTGTTTGAGCCCCGAGCCCTGCATCCTGGTGCAGACGTCAACCATCTTTTTCTGAAATCCTGTGATTAAAACGCATATACCGTGGTAACCCGGCCTCCATTGTTTATCTCACAGTTGGCTCCAGGAGAGTGCCGTTTCCCGAACTTCTTCGGGGAAGTGTCAAGGGTGTGACTGCCATAAGGTTCTCGGTAAGTACCTCCTCTTTGACTCCATCACTCCCAGTCGACCGTGTGGTAGTGCACACTAATCTTTATATACACTGTCTAATCTTTTTCGTCCGTACTGTATAAACTACACAATCCAAAGGAAGCGTTATCTCGTGGTTGCTGGTTCACAAGGCAACTGCACGTTGTCACTGCACACACTGTATTTCCATACTAAAGTACTATACTGTGCTGGTCTACTACCGATGCTATTCTGTCGAACAGACTTTTCGTCATGAGTCAGCTTGCCTGTTCTCTCCTCATAGCCCCTCCACGAGGACTGGGTACGGAAGGTGAAATACTGCAGCAATCTGAACTCCTTCATCTCGTGCGCCACCACCAACGAGTCCTCCATCTACATCGGGGACTTGGGCAGGAAGAAATCGTGAGTGCGATCTGTAGTAAACCAACCGAGGATTCTTGCACGTAATCGCATAACATTAGAAGCACAGCGCGGCAAAGCCCAGTTTGAAATGGAGAGACAGAAATACATTACTGCTTATCATTACCACTTTAGTGTTTTTGTGGGTTACAAAATAAAATAACACTTACCCTAAATATTCCTGTCAAGGAGCTGCAGGTTGCTGGTCGCTGTGGTCTTCTTGCTTTTAATTAATTATATATTACAGCCTAGGTAGTTATTATGTTGCTATTACTAGGTTATTCAGTATACATTACGTGTAACTAAGATGGTCGTCCACAGGGGTGATCGTCGTGTAGGAGTGAACACTGCCAAATCGGTTCCTATCCCCATTTCAGACCAACTGCTAGAAACTATACTAAATGATAGCAGGACCAAGGTGCTACGATGTTGACGTCTCCACGAGGTGTGGCTGAAGACTGTCCTAAATGCACCAAGGAAAGGCATTGGCTTTTTCTCCTCAAAAGGCCTAATAAAAGAATGGCTATTGTGCCTCTAACTGGGCTTAACAAAGGAAGGATTAAATAACTCCCTAGCCAGGGTGGAGTCCAAACTATTTACAATAGAGCCTTTAAACTAGCTACAATGCAGGGAGTGGGTATGCGCATCCTAGCTATCACACACCTGGATTCTAAGTGACCCAAGGAATGTGCAGGGTATCACTACACCACTAACATTATTTTGGGAAATGATATTATTACATATTTACAATATTATTATAAGGTCTTATTGTGCGCTAACTCCAAACCAAGAGTGCCCAAAGCGCAGAATCTACACACAGCTCTAGGCAAATTATTGAGAGGTACCTAAAGTACTTGCATAAGACTTGAAGGCTTGTATGGTGGAAACACTAAGTGGAAGGTTTGCGGTGACACCATGTAACACTTCTCGATCTTTCGAGAAGGAGTGTGGCTCTGGTAGTGTGGGTAATGTGTACTCAGCCCGTCGTCAGGTCCTGGAGACCACTGGTGAAAGAGAAGTGTTACATTATGGTGTCACCGCAAAACTTCCACTTGCCTAATGTACGCATAAAAACAGCAACAACTATTGGTGTCTTCCGGGACACGAAGAAGCCTTGGTTTTGTCTCAATGTAAGTAATTCTACGACTGTTGCCCCGTCTTTCACGGAACCAGTTGATGACAGTTAAATGTCATGTACTTTACTTTACAGAGGGTCTTTCTTCAAGATAAGGAAGGGAATTCTGTGCTTCGACTACTGCAAAGAGACAAACGTGATTGGTAAGAAAAGTGAATGTTTCTTTAGGTTTTCATGGGCACAGATTTGTATTATCATTTCGAGGATAATATAAAATAACAATAAAACAAGCTATACATGTAATATTATTAGTTTTGAAGATTTACTTTCCTGCTTGCTTCGCGGGAGGTTTCCCTCGATCCGATGTCTTGAGACAAGTACTTGTGTCTTCAGCATAGTTCATCAGTCTTATATTCCAGTGGAAGTGGAAGATTATACCACAGTGCCTATACATTTTTCGTTGCAGTCACTGGAGGAATGGACCGATCGGTGAGAACGTGGAACCCGTACGTGACAACCAAGGCGACGTCCGTGATGAAAGGACACACATCTGCCGTGGTCCACATCGTAGTCAACAGCACGCACGGGCAGATCATTAGCGTCGGAAAGGACAAGGTATAACACTTTAACAGCCGCACGTGTGGTCGGTGTAAATGTCTTTGTGCAAGGAAGTATACAGGAATGGTCTTAGCAAAATACGGGCGATTTACAATAGTGCGCCCTCAAGCGTTAGCCAATCACTGCGCAGAATCTGTGCATTGATATGATGGGTCGCCAGATTCCGCGCATTGTAATTGGCCGACGTGTTGTAAACTCTTGAGGGAACACTATTGTGAATCGGTATTAGCCAGGGATCCAATCACACCTCCATTTTTTAATATTTTGGTAGCAATCCCCGAACTGCTGTAGCCAGGTTTACATGTTTGCATCTCATTGAAAACGGCAGATCCCTGGAGATACGGCAATTGATGGTTGAATTGCTTCTGTACGGTGGCGCCCCACACCGGCCAAAACTAGTTGACGATTTGGGAAGGCCACTACCTATGGCCTAAGGGTTTTATAGCTCAGGTAGTAAGAACGACGGTACGTTCAGCCAGGGGTGTCGGGTTCAAGTCCCGGGTCAAATGCCATTTTCTTTCCCAATTTTGAAATCGTTTAACATTTCCCAGTCTGTTTTTCTATGGGCCTAATGTACTTAGTTTACTAATTTCCTTTAAAGGTTAACACACGCTGATGCACTATTTTCTTAATTCCTACCAGGGCATCAAAGTGTGGGATATGAGGGACCAGACGTGCATGCAGAATATCAATCCGCGTAGCATCACCATGGGACCGCACTCCATCAGCACAGTGTGCTTCCACGCCAAGACAGGATCGCTCATACTGGGCACGAATCAGGTATAGGAGTCGTAGCCGTAATGCACACGACGGCCTCATTGCAAGTAAACGACGGCCATGATGAGCCTGCAACTCCAATCACACACGGGTGTCCGCCGTGAAAGGGAATTACGTCACTGAGAGCAGTTTTTTTAATGAAACTTTTAAGTCAAACAATTTAGTGGGCCTGACGTTTCGATCCTAGCAGGACCTTTCTCCAGGAGAAAGGTCCTGCTAGGATCGAAACGTCAGGCCCACTAAATTTTTTGATTTACTTTTTGGTAATTTTAGTCAGTAAGCAGTTTGCAACATTTTTGTATATCACCTTAAGTCGAAACTTTTAAGTGATAAGTCTTTGCTATCAAGGCTTAATTGTGTACGTCAATTCATCAAACAGATACAAAATAAAAATTGGGCTGACAGCCACAAATTTCACATGGTACTAATACGGGAGATTCACAATAGTGCGCCCTCAAGAGTTTGCAACCCGTTGGCCGATTACATTTGGAAAGGGTCGATAGATTCCGCGCATTGTGATTTGCCAACGCGTTGCAAACTCTTGAGGGCGCACCTTTGTGAATCGGTCGTATCACAAAAACAATAAAATATCATGACCAAACTCGTACAAAACTAGTTGTTTGATGTCAATATAGAATTTACCATGGAGTTTTACCATATGAGGCGTAGGCCAATGTAAATTACTTTAATTGCAGACTATGTCATCATACTTATTACCACATGCATGTATATGTAACTCTTTTCTTTTCCATTCAGCTGGCTCTCCTTGAGCACAAATGGGAGGCCGACCCAGAGGACGACGACGTGACCTCGCACAACCGGCCCATCACGGTGGCCATCTACAACCATTTGTTCAATCAGGTGGTCAGCGCCTGCCACGATTCTGTTGTCAGCGTCTGGGACTTGGCCACGGGCACCAAGACCATCATGTTCTCCAAGGTGCGAGCAGTAGACGGTTTCACAATAACTTATATGCAATCATTCAGAGTTAGAATTAGATCAGCAACGGTCTGCGGCATTCTTAAAGGCCTTGTCGATAAGAGGCAATTTACAGGCAATCGGTTAGGCCCCTACTGGTGATTTTTGAGACGAAATTTCAAATAATTCGTTGAGACATCGTCGAAAATACTACGGTACTGAAATTAGGTTGGGTCAAAGCTGCCTGTGTGACATGACGTTAAGGATATAATAGGCCTGCATACAGAAATAGGGAAAGGCCACATTCAAAGGGCTGGATAGCTCAGATGGTAAGAGCGCTAGAGGTAAGAAGTCTCGGTCTCATGTGCCGGCCCGGTCAAAGTTTTCTTTGCCATTTCTCAAATGTTCTTATCCATTTTTTCCCGAATTGATTTGTTTGATTTTCTTTTATTTGTTAAACAGAAATAAGACTTGGGGAAATCTAACCCTTTTCACCCTCTTGGTGGCAGCAGACAGATCAAATATTTACGGTGCAGGAAACTACCCGACGCCAATGGGTATTAGCCTTGGGAAAATTATTTCCAACCTCTAATGGTTGATCATTGGACTGGATGGGAGTACGTCATGTGCTGCAATATTTTTGACCATACTCCTCTGGCGCCCCAATAGAGTATCCTGCTAAGTTTATCACCAAGATATAAATGAGACATCTTTTATGCTTTTAACTGTACTTAAAAGGTGATATACAAAAATGTTGCAAACTGCTTACTGACTAAAATTACCAAAATGTAAATCAATCTTAACATTTAGTGGACCTGACGTTTCGATCCTAGCAGGACCTTTCTCTGCCTTTGAGAAAGGTCCTGCTAGGATCGAAACGTCAGGCCCACTCAATTTTAAGATGTACTTAAAAGGGTTAGATTTAGATATTAATTTTGACATTTCCCACAGGTTACTTCCCTGAAAGTCTAGTCATTTGTGGTATGTACCATTTGGTTTCCCCTTTTGTCACTTCAGGCTCACAAGTACATGGAGAAAGGCATCGAGAAGTACGCTGAAATAACTTCCATGACCTTTGACCCGTCCTACCGGAGGCTCGTCACTGGAGGGCGCGATGGGTCGGTGAAAATCTGGAACTTTAACAACGGCGCCTGCCTCAGGGAGCTGGAAATATTTGACAGAATGGAGGTGAACCACGTGATGATAACCTACATTATGTTTACACAACGAAGGTTGAAAAACTGAGGAAATGAATGCATAGGTCTATGCAATACAAACCATACTGAGAATGATATTGCAAACAGACATTTCACCAAAGGAAAAATTATGCTAACTTTCACAGGTGACAGGGATCGTGTGTCCGAAGCAGAGGATAGTAACAGCTGGATGGAACAGGAGAGTGACGTCGTACATGTGAGTTGATCAGTTATCAAGAAGAAGGGGAAGAAAGATTAATTAATTAGATTGGTTAATTATTGCCCAGCCTTTTACAATACAGACAATCGTTCCTAATGACATTTTCTCACACACAGCGACTCGGACGACGACGAAGACTCGCGCCAGTGGATGGTCAAACACAACGAGGACATCCTGTCGCTGGCCTGCTACGAGGCCAGTGTCATTGCCACCTCCTCCTACGACGGCGACATCGTCATCTGGTCGCTGGAGACAGCCCAGCCCCTGTGCCGCCTCAACGCCAACAACGGCGTCCAGCCGCGCACGGGCAGCAGGACCGTGGGCTACGCAGCGTCGGCGGCCAGCGGGCCCGGCGAGGCGGCGCCTTCCCGGGACCAGTCGGCGTCGGGCGCCGCTCGCTCCGCCGGCCGCCGGAGCTGCAGCAGCGCGGCGTCGCAGGCCAGCAGCGCGGGCAGTCTGGACGGCACGGAGAGCAGCAGGCGGAGCGGAGGGCCCTCCAAGCCCCTCCTCAAGCGGCACAGCACCAAGGCCGTCCTGGAGGGCGCCGCGGACGCCCTGGAGAACAAGCCGAGCGTGCGCAGGACCAGCCTGCCCGCCATCGGCACGCCCAAGGGCCAGGCGATGGGCGCCCAGGCAGCCACGGCCCAGGACTCCACCTTCTTCACCGAGAGCATGACCACCTTCAAGCAGAGGCCGCAGAGCGGACGCACCGGCAGCTCCAGCCGCAAGTCCTTCTACGTGGACGTCGAGGACTCCAAGGAGTACACCAAGAAGCACGAGTCGGCGGTCGAAAAGGTCAGGGAGCCTTCTACATGTATTTCCTAGTCAGGGCCGAGGTGGTTTTCACGTATGCGAGGTTAAGAAATGAGCCGATGAACATGAATTGAATGGAATGTAAATTCCTATCTTCAAGCTTCCTGGGTCCATCTCTACATGTATCTCCTTCTTTCCGTAGCCCTTAGCCTTGAGTGGCTTTATAGACTTGTTTCGGGGGAATTTGCATAAAAAGTCAATCGGTTCTATTTCAGAACCACGCAAACTAAACGAGAGATATCTCCACGTTAGAACGAGAGATATCTCCACTTCAAACCGCATCTGACTTGCTACCCCTCTCGACAAATCACATTCTATATCCTTTTTGAGAAATTAAATCCCAAAGCCCAGTAGTATCATGCCTATTCAATGAAGCCCCCGACCCAGATTCTCTATTCAGAGGAAATGGGATTGACCAGGTGGAAGGTTTGCAGTGACAGCAGGTTATACGTCTCTTTTGAGACGGAGTGTGGCTCTCCTTCTCAAAAGAGATGTGTTAGCCTACATGGTGCATGTCACCGCAAGCCTTCCATTTGGTAGTTCCACCACGCAAATCTTGAAATCTTATCTAACTTCGCTCTACGGTTATTGAGCAGGATTATGACAACAACAAAAACTTGCACATCGTTTCAGTTGGTGTTCCTCCAAGCACGCCCCAACGACAAGGACACGGCGACTCTGATGGCCGGCGGGGCCGACGGCTGGATACGCGCCTGGTCCATCCACCACAAGGGCGGGCTACTCGGCCAGTTCAACGCGGCCCAGAAGGGCGGCGGCGAGTCGGTGCTGGCCATGGCCACGGACGCCCAGAACGAGTTCCTGATCACCGGCGACACGTCGGGCTACATCATGGTGAGTAGTGGCGATGCCTGTTAGATGCGTAAAGCGCTGCATCTGACAAGGAGTTGTTGCTTCCGAACCTCATCATGCTGTCCTTCCAACATGTAATTATTTTAAGCGCCATCCCTATACGCCTAAGTTGTTAATATTCAAATGCCTATTTGGTATTGCTTATATTGAGAACAGTATAAAAGGTTATACCGTACCTTATATGGTAAACGTCGCAAACATTTCTCGTCATTATTCCACACACCAGATACTAGAACCCAGATATGCCAAAATTTAACCCAAGGGTAGATACTAGAGTTTCCATACACAGCCTATATATTCTTCATTGTAACTCTGACAAAAAGAGACAAAGAAACGCTGCGGTTTTGGAAAGGTTCAGATGGGAGTAGGATGTAAGATTGGGTTTAAAGCCAACTTTCGAAATGGCAGTCGATTTTAATTGATCATAAATTAACTGAGTGGAAGGTTTGCGGTGACATCATGTGGTATTTCTCTTTCAAGAAGGAGTGTAGCTCTGAAAAGAGCCGGTAACTCAACGTTTCGGGTAGTGCTTGCTCTGCCCGTTGTCAGGAGGCTGCTGGATTCCAACTATCATCGGTGTTTATAATAATGCCTGATGAAAGCGCTGGGGCGTCACCGTAAACCTTCCAACTTAGTATTTCCACCATGCAGACCTTCAAGTCTTGTACAACTTTGGTCACAACTGACATACAGTACAGTACAGTTTAGGTCCTCATTTTGAAGCTTTAGGCTTCATATGAGTCAGGACTCCTAGGTAGGAGCCTGGTGAAACCAGTCTTCGACTGTGTTTCTCTTTTAATCTGCTCAATAGAAAAATCACCCAGTAGTCCTGAGATACCTATCCAGGGATCTCGATAGTATGGGACTCTAGGGATAAAAAATAAACTAAGCCTTCGTATACTGCAACTTTCTACTCACTCTTGCTTTGTTTGTTTTTCCATCGCCAACAACGCAGGTGTGGGACATCACCGACTACTGCATCGGCAACAGCACGGCCGCCCAGTCCCGGGTGCCCTCGGCCGCCCTGCAGCACATGCGGCGCGACAGCAAGTTCCCGTTCCGCGGCGGCAACGCCACCATCCTCAAGCTGCAGGACCGGATGGAGCGCAAGCAGCGGGCCGAAATGAAGCCGCCGCCGTCGGCCACCAACCCGCGGGAGACGGTGCGCTGGCCCAAGAAGCTCAACGCCTACCGGGCCCACCTCTCCTGCGTCACCAGCGTCGAGTACTGCGAGGACAAGAGCCTGATCATCTCCGGCAGCGACGACTGCTCCGTGCGGCTCTGGACCCTCTGCGGACGCTACATAGGTATGAAGGCCTGTGTAGGATCGACCCCCTGTGGGATCCGTTCTGTGGAGAGCGCTCCTCCTTCTCTTTGAGACTTTCTGATGCAATGATGGAATGGCGGAAGCTGTTTGCTATTTAAGTTTTTCTTGTACAAACCAATGACAAACATTATTCCTGGGCTATAAACGGGGCTCATTTTGAGAACTTGACACAAGTCTTGTTGTCGGAGTGTTGGCTAAAATCATTTGTCCCATATACTTGGTCTGTTTTTTTTTAAAAGAAAACAAAAGGAATTTGTGATAGACTCTAAAAAATGCAACAGTAAGCTCCTCGTCTTCAATGATTATGTGACCAATTTATTAATAATTTATCTTGATCCAAAATGAGAGAAAACTGAAACGGAACAGAATAGGTCTGCTTCCAAGAATTATTTAAACTTATTTTTAAGTCAAACAAGCTGACTGAGAACTTTGGAGAACAAATTGAAAAATTGGCAAAGAAAACTTTGACTGGACCGGGACTTGAACCATAGGCCTCTGGAATTAACGCGTTGTACTGCACCAGTACTCTTCCATCTGACCAATCCAGCCCTTTGATGGTGGCCTCCCAAATAATAGTCAACTATAGTCTTTGGCGGGTTGGCGGTGCCAATCAGAAGCAATTCAACCTAGGCCCTATTATTTAAAAAAAAATTGTTTTTAAAGAAACTGACGGTTTCCCTGTTCCCTTCCCAGGTACTTTCGGTCAGTGTGGCGGCTGGCAGAAGCTCCCTGAGGAGATCATTCCCAAGGAACTTCCGCGTCGATTGCCTCGAGACGTCCACAGGGTGGCTTCTGCTGTCACTCTCAAGGTGCTCAATGGAGGCATCATGCCAAGATGGAAGTAAGTCAACAAGAAACAAATTCTGCTCGGATGGTATCGCTATTATTTCCATAAAGCTGACAATGTTAACTCAGGATTAGCATAAGTTAAGTTTGGCATTCTAACAATGGGGGGGGGGGGTTCGAATTCACTTCGTAACTCAATGTTGGTCAAATATTGCCAACCAATTTCCCTATACAGTTTGTGGTATTTCTATAGTTTTTGCTTCCTAATTGGATTTGGATAATGTTAACTGTAATTGATGTGGCGCTCTGATTGTCTCTGGAAATCTCGTCACCGCTCACCATAATAATAGGCTTGCCAAGAATATCATGATGATAGTGGCCCGCAACCAGCTGGCACGCGCCGCCCAGGGGCTGGACGACGCGGTCTCCGGGGTCGAGGACGGCCAGACTGGCGGGGACAAGGTGGAGGAAGTCGGCCGGGCCGGACTGGGCACCAGCTCTATCCTCGGCAAGTCGTACAAGCCCAAGATGCGCCACAAAATGCCGCCGACGCTGCCCGACATCAGGCAGAACCAGAACCAGGTAATACGACCGATCCTCCTGTGAAATGCTGGGCCCACCCCATAGAGCTGTCTGTAGGCCTACCCCAAAAGAATTTGCCACTGACTGGCGCCCCCACCCCTGCAAAGACTATAGTTGACTATTATTGGGAGGCCACCATCCAAGGGGCTGGATAGGTCAGATGGAAGAGCACCGGTACGTTAATCCAGAGCTCAAGGGTTAAAGTCCCGGTCCAATCAAAGTTTTCTTTGCCAATTTTTTAATTTGGTCATTACGCTGTTTGCAACAATTTCGTATATAATATTTTGAATGGCATTCTACTGGAAGACTTGGCCAGATATCGTGCTTAATAATCGTCTGCCTGAAATCGTACCCTGTACAAATGTCCATGCCGATTTCGCACATGCTGGCTGATATGTGGGACAACTTTTTTTCTTCGAGTGCGCTGTGTAGGGGTCTACACATCCTACAAACTGCGTATTTTCCCGTACAGCGCATTTGAAAAGTGCATTCAAAGCAATAGGTTGAAGTATGATGAACGCCCGCGAATAGTCTGGAGACCCTTAGCCTAGTATAAATACGCTGAATTCACTTTCGTGTTTCGTGTCCTTCCCTGTCGTCCCAAGGTGGTGGTGTACTCGTCCCTGCCCTTCAGCGACCTGGAGGCGGTGGAGGAGGTCAAGGTGCCGGCCACTCTGCAGGAGATCCAGCTGAGGCAGCAGCAGTCCCTGGAGGCCATGCGGGCGGCCGAGAACGGCCTGGCCGGGGTGTTGGCCGGCAAGAAGCACGGCCCCAAGCGCTCCCGCCTCCAGGAGTTCCTGCAAAAGCAGAAGGCCGTGCGGATCCTCACCAAGGGCAAGCTGGGCCTGACGGCCGCCGCGGCCGCCGCAAATAAGCCAGGGAAGTAGAAGAGGGAGAGAGAGGCAAAGCTAATCTTTTTGGGGGGGGCACACACTAATTTCATAGCGCTGCTTTATAAGCTCGAAACTGGCGTGTTAATTGGCACTGTTTGTTAAACATCTGGGCATTGTTTTTAGCAGGACTACTATACTACTACTACTTTTACTAATACAACTACTACGTCTGCACTATATGGACATTCAGTGCTCACTACGTCGAGCAGGGCAAACCCTCATTGAATAATTCCATTCCTCTCGACGGAAACATCATGTTACATGCTATATATCTTTGATACTACCATACTACTAAGTGGAGAGCATAGACGGTTAGCCAATGCCTATACTCGGGCGTCATGAACGAATCCCCTGCACACTCACTAATCTGTCCAGCATGGCAGTCCTCTGCTCTTCAACCCCGTCAACTCTGTCGGACAGGACACTGTTAAACAGCTACGACTTTATTATGTGATAGTGATTTGTCTTTGCTTTTGTGGCAGTAATGTTTGCTCAAACTAAAAGGCATCGGATGCAAGTGGATCCTCCACTGGCAGCCTCATTCCTTGAATCGAGGTGTTTTGAGCTTTATTAATAGGTGATTAAGCAGCACTATGAAATTGGCGTTTGGTTCGTGAGCCGAGATCCTCTCGTGCTGAGCTGCATGACTTTCCACATATTTTCTTGAAATTTCGCGGTTGTTACTCAACCAGACGATTGCATCACAAAGATGAGTCTCCCACGCGGCATAATACCCGGTAATGCACGGTCATAAAATCAAACGAAGTAGTCCTCTGGTAACGCCCTCTCCGTCTACCGGCCTTGGCTTTGATAGGCGCAGAACCCTAGATTCTTTCCCGCCAAAAGGGCACATGATATAATATTTGGATCGGCAGTTAAAGTAACTTGTTTGTTAGCGTTTTTTGGACCCAGACATGGAGTCGATTTGGTACAACGAGGCTGACGCTTCCAAAAAGTGTGTAGACCCTATGTAGCAGCACACTCTGTAGAATAGTGAGGTTTCTGTACGGAAAACAACGTCACGATAGTTTGTCCCCAAAGTGCCCCATCTATTTTCAAACTAGGCCCTACGAAACGAATGCAATAGTGTACTTTGCACTACGATGTTTTAATATAAGACGGCGTTCAAATGAGGCACGTGTTTAGTCACCAACGCTCGCGTGTAGGGGTCGTGGAATTACATTAACCTTCTTATTATGTTGGCTGAATAATTGTCATAAATCATTGAAGAAACCCAACGAATTAAAGAAGTCGTGACATAGGTTTGGGGAATCCAAATACCTTTGTTTACATGTCTTACACAAGGATGTCCTTATTCCGCACATGATAATGCAGCAAATTTTGATGACCGGTACAGCAAGGCCAGTCAAAATGTTCGCGATTCTCCAAAGTTGCCTTTCATTATATTATTTATTGTACAAAACAATATATAAAGTTCTTTATTATATGTACATATAGCCCTATGACAAATAATATGGATATCAACTTTCCATGTACATTTTTCAACGTTATCTATTCATTGACCTGGACCTAATTTCATAGAGCTTGCTTAGCATGAAAAATTAGTCCTTATAAGATTGCCTCCCATATTTCACTTGCTGCTTGCCGCACTCTAATTATTTTTCCAATAATGGATGCTTAGCATTAATACATATGTAACTTTGGCAGGCACCATGATTTTGCTCATTGCCGGAGACTCGTCGTGCTTCAGCAAATCTTGCTGCTTAAGCAGCTCTGTGAAATGATTGGTCCTGGTTTGATTATATTAATATTTTGTTATGTGATTTCCAATGCAGATTAGGTTGATTTTAAATGGTTAATAATACATTTTTTTCTGCACAATGTACATTATATCCAAATGATTTGATTGCGAAAACGTAAAGAATAAAAAAAAAGCGGCCGTCTGATCGTAATATTACGCATTTCAGTCAATCCATAGCGATGGTCTCTTTGAGTAAAATCCTACCCACGGTATAATACCGCAGTGTCTTTGCCAAGCTCTACCCACGCGATGCAAAAGGACGTTCATACAACTCAAGATTCGGACCAAATGTAATATTGTCACGCACGATTCCGCAAATAGGCCCATTACACGTTTTATCTTTGTATAAACAAAATCCTTGAGATACCGTAGCCTGCACATCATTCAAACATTGAGTGGTAATTTTTGCAGACGAGAAGAACATAAAGTGATATACAAAATTGTTGCAAACTGCTTGCTGACTAGAATTACCAAAATGCAAATCTTAATATTTAGTGGGCCTGACGTTTCGATCCTAGCAGGACCTTTCTCAAAGGTAGACCTTTCTCTGCCTTTGAGAAAGGTCCTGCTAGGATCGAGACGTCAGGCCCACTAAATTTTAAGACGAGAAGAACGTGATAATACTACTCAGCGTTTACTTTTTAGTGAACAGATTTAAATTTTATGGAACGCATTATGTTATATCGGAACCAAAGAAACAAGAAATACTTGGGAATTTTCATTTCTGATCCACCCTGAAAGCCAGCATCAATGTCACAAGGAAGTCATATTTTGCACTTCTGAAAACAGCATCGATTTGGTGATTTGAATACTATGTGCGCGCTTTATAATAGACCGAGGCGAATAGGTCATAGGATCACCGAGACCGCTCGGGCCAGCCGACCGGGGGATACTGTCAGATGCCCTCGGTCGAACTCCGCCCCACCCGCCCGCCCTTGCCACAAACACTCCGTGGAGATGGAACAGGATTTGCCTTCGGGGCTGTCCGTATAGACTTGTGCCTTCTCCTTGCAAAACAAGTAACGACGCTGACGTGGTCCGGAGATGCAACAATGATTGAAGCGGATTCAGCACCGGTAACTCCACCTGCTCCACCTGACATATACGGCACAAGGTAAGCACTTCCCGTTAAGGGAAAACACAGAGTGATGACGTGATAGGGGACAACTATAGGGGATTTATCTATCTTTGACCGTCCCTCCACCTAAGCGCACACTGCCCAAGGCCATACAGTCATGTAATCATTTTGACTGAGCGCCTGGGCCTGTCTTTTGGAAGTTTTGAAAACGTCATCAGCGCCATTCATATGGAAGGATATACAGCGCCACCGAGGAGTATGATTATCCTGCCCCGTCCTGCCCCATCCCATCTCATCCCATCTCATCCCATTCCATCCCATCCCATATCATCCCATATCATCCCATCTCATCCCATCCCATACCATCCCACCCCATCCCATCCCACCCCATCTCTTCCCATCCCATCCCATCCCATCTCATCCCATCCCATTCCATCCCATTCCATCCAATCCCATCCCAATTCATCCCATCCCATCCCATCCCATCCCATCCCATCCCATCCCATCTCATCCCATCCAATCCCATCCCATCTCATCCCATCCCATCCCATCCCATTCCATCCCATCCCATCCCATCTCATTCCATCCCATCCAATCCCATCCCATCTCATCTCATCCCATCTCATCCCATTCAATCCCCTCCTATCCAATCATTAAAGCTGTCCCATACGTCCTACTCTCTGGAAGACCGTAGGCCGTCATGTATGACCATGCCACCATCTCCCCTTTTCTCCGATTCTCCCAAGGCCGTTCTAAACTTCACTTGTCCTTTTTGTTGTCTTCCCGACGTTTCCTTTGCCTCTCCCCTGTATCCTAACACTGTGTCTCGCATACATTATCAACGTACACGACCGGAGATGACCGCACGGCCAGGTGCCATCTGCACTTTTTCCAGTCAAACTCTCAGACATCAACTAGACGAAATTGGAAGAACCTCGTCATCTCTTTCCAAAACCCCACGAGCAAGATCCTTGGTATATATGCCAGTCTCCAGGGAACGATACAAGTTGGTAAAGATAACAAAAGCAGTTTCGATGCGATTGGACAAGTTACCATTGGTAAAGCTGACACTACAACCAACCTGATATAATGGTAAATATGAACTTTGGTACCGTAATTCCTGTCCGGGAGAGACCTGCCGAATCCGAATATGACTGATTCCGCCTCTGAAAAAGGGCACAGGAGAATGGAAATAGAAACCAGTAGCTCCGTGCTCATAGTAATTACATTTCGATTGGTGGAAGGCTCTGAAAGCATGGTAAGGCTATGGATATTTTAATCAGGGTTAGGCCTATAGAGACAAAGCGACATAGTGGCATTGTCCATGTTGGGTTGACCCACACCCTCAAAACGAGCTTATATAGGCCCATACATTCGCAGTCACTTATGTTAATTGATATCACACCTCCCAGGGCAACCCCCGAACCCTGAGAGCAAAGTCACATCTACCCTTGGATAGGAGCCTCCCCTTTGTGATCAGAGTCCGCCTTAACCACATTCAGGGCAGAGTGCTCGTAATTCGCGCGCCGAAAAAAAACCCACCGAGGACGTCACTTTGGAAGTCCTCTTTGAGCGCGCTGTGCATGGAGTGCGCCCAGCTTCGCCGAGCTCTCATCGGCCGATCGACCGAATCAACTCCGAACCAGGTCGACTGCTGTAGCCGGGCCATGCTGAGGATGCGGGCGGAAATTGATCCACTGACATCACACGGGAATCCGTGCAGGTATAACCCGGTCGGCCTCGGCCTCGGTCCGCCACAATTAATGCAGGCACTGTAAACCGGCCCGTCCCTCCCGCATCGCTCTGCGACTTTCGGCATCCCTTCGTTTTTGGGGTGCTGTCTCACTGCCGGAACCTACCTTTGGGACGATCTGTTTAGTCTGGCTTTGAGTGTCATTAGAGTTTCGATTACTTTACGACGATATGTTGATTGGCATGTGAATCGTTTGGTTCTGGGTCAAAGCTCCTCATCCGATGCTGCGTGCATAAACCATACGACCCTGATGACCTTAAAACCTGAACTGCACAATTTGTGGGCATTTACTCCCGTCAGGCCTACATCAGTGTCTATTTTGCCAAGAGATAACGTATTGTTCGGCTATGTCGGCCAGTGTCTTCACCAGTCAGCCAACGGTATCACAGGCGTCACACCGTTAGTGCGCAAACAATAGGCGACCGTTTGGCCAACGAAGGGGGACAGCGTTTTATTTTCCTAACGGATTCGGGGGCCTACGCTTTGATTACATAATACCCCTCGACCTACACGGCTTCGATTCGTAGCCGTTCCACCGAGGCGTATCGGAAAGCACGTCGCCATCATGGCTAACGACGGATGCGTAGATACCCCTCTCGACCAGAGGCAGATAAAAGCTGTGCAAGACACCTGGAAAATCATCGCCAAAAACTCGGAGGAGAATGGAATCATCTTGATAAAAAGGTAGGCCCGGGGAATGACGGGGAGAAGGGGCTGGGTTAAAACAAAATCATATGAAAGGACAACTGTCTTATGCTGACGGCCTGCCAAGAAACAGCCACAACAACAAACATATTAGCAGCAATAACAACAACAGCAGCAGCAGCAAAAGCAACAGCAGCAACAACAACAATAACAGCAGCAGCAACAACAACAACAACAACAACAACAACAACAACAACAACAACAACAACAACAACAACAACAACAACAACAACAACAACAACAACAACAACAACAACAACAACAACAACAACAACAACAACAACAACAACAACAACAACAACAACAACAACAACAACAACAACAACAACAACAACAACAACATGTTCTCGCGGTTTTTAAAAGCCTCCTTGGTCTCCAATCAAAAACCGCACGTCGTCATTAAGCCTCAAAGCAGCGACCGCTGCACTTCACATCATGGAGGACATTGCTATCCTTCCATCAAAGATGTATTACGCTTTCCTCTTTGAAAGGGCGGGATTCCATCATGCGTCTACTCTTATAAATCATTTCTTCCTACGACATCTTGTGCACACGTCGTTACACACAGGAAACATTCAAATTTTTTGGGGCAATAGCATGCCGATAGTCCAGTCAGATGGAGCTGGCTCGGAGTCTATTAATCGAAACATTTCTTTTAATGACACATTTCTGTTCTTGTACAATCAAAGAAAATTACTGTTGTAATTCACCATACACCAACAGGATTAAAAACCAGAGATAAAACTCAATGAGCAAAAACGTTGGAAAACCTTGTGGCTAGTTTACGTAACTGTACATAATTATTCTTCTTAATTCGGTCGTATACCTTCCCCGATCTGTTTTGGTCTTGACTGAACTGAGGTTGCAAGCTAGAAAAAAAAGAGGCCCCTGAACAACCCTATTGCCTTTTAAACCCCCTGCCCAGTCCAACCCACAACGCTCCATTGATTTGCAAATATGCAACAACGAACGCCCATACCTGGAATCTGCCCTTCCGTGCTCCTTCGCTTCGCTCATACGCACGAAAAAAAGTTTCACTTTGTTGAATGACTCAAGAGGACACATACAACTTTGTATTCAAGATTTTATTATAGCATGGGATAGGGCCGTATCTGGCCTCATCTCTCCAGCTCCTTGACTGCCTGGTCCTCGGCTATCTGAACTCTCTTCAACTGCTCTGCAGATTGGTTCTTGCTGTCTGCTCCCTTTTCCAACTTCTGGACAGTCATCCAACCGGCTTTGCTGGAATCTGCTATTTTATTTCTTTCTTTTTCTGTCAGCGACAAGCTCTTCTGTTTCTTGTATAGCCTCTATAGCTTTCTGTATATCGAATTTTTTAGCAATGCAACTTTGATTTTGTCTAGAGCTATCTTAATTTTACCGCAAAATGCGAACTGAGCAGAATTCCCAGGCTTGGTCAGTTCCTTCGATTCGAGTTGGTTCTTTATTTCCTTGAGACTGCTTTGCTCGTCATGGATCTTCGAAGAGTCCGCTAGTGCTTCGAATTTTCGGTCGAAATATGCTTGAAACTTCTGGAAGAGAAGCTCCGAACTTCAGGTCTCCGTAGACCCTTCTTGACTCTCCATTCCCCCCTTTTTTGAGAGCTGAACGTAACGTATGTCGTTATGTACAGTATGTCATTGATCGTTTTCAGCGCAGCTACTTCGTACGTCTCCTTATAGCTCTCCGTATTATACCTACTGCACGCTGTAGTGTAATGTCTGAGACCAGCGAGGTTCGGTTTTCGGACAGTGAGATACGCTATCCACAGGAACCTAAACTGTAACTATCCGCCCGTATAGCTCGACGCAGAAGAACGATGTTACCCAAGTTATTGCATTTAACGTGTTCTTCTCTATTCCAGGTCGCCGGACAAGGAGACGGCGGTAGGCGCTGTGGCGCGACAGAAAATAATTTATTCGAGTTTGAGCTCCGAATTAGCGAATAATGTAGTGTGGCCAATAGCGTTCTTATTGGAATGCGACTCTTTGGACCGTGTACCCACATTTATTCTCTTTCGTCATCCAACTCAACGAAACCAAATTTTTCATGTAAGCCAATCATTAACCGACCAGACAACTTTTGCCTGCTATACAACCGTAACGCAGGCAAAGTAAATTCCCCCGGCCCTAGCCCCTACATCGGGTGAGTATATGCGTTGGGAGAGGGGCCGGGTGTCCCCGTGGCATGCGCGTATACCTGTGCTGGCATCACTTAGTCCGGCCCTGAGGTCGGGATCGGGAAAGAAAGACAAGAAAAACACGCTGTTATACAATTATGGGGCTTTGTGTGCGCCAGGGGCTGTAAGCGTCCATTTGAGTTTTCTGGGGCACTTGATCTAAACCTTTTAAGTAAACAAATGGGCATGAACATGCTAATGCAATTAAGTGGAGCCAAGCGGCGACTCATCAATTTGCTCTTGCCTGAACCAGGCTAGCGGCTGCACATTGCTATTTCTGTGTTTAATTTGGTCTCTACGGAGAGGTATATTTACAGTACACAAAATCAAAACCTTTGGGCATTGACTGATTTGTATCAAACAGTGAAGATTACCACAAATCTATAATTATATGCAAAAATGCTTACTGACTAAAATGACCTAAAAGCAGACATCGAGAATTAGGAGTGCCTGACGTTTCGATCCTATATAGAAACAGGCTAGATGGACCTTTCTCAAAGGCAGAATCATTCTGCCTTTGAGAAAAGTTCCTTGCTAGGATCGAAACGTCAGGCCCTCCTAATTCTTAATAAGTCTATTATGATAAGCTACCGGGATCCTCACGTGAATATATTAGTTCAAACAAGTTACGAAACATCGCTCCTGTACACGCACGGATGAATGAAGATTAACATAATAGTCGACTAGCTATAGATAAATTTATCGCAGTACAGTATAATGGATTTTATGATTTTATGGTTTTACTCTCTTGTTCCCATAGTATACCCTTATGGATTTATTTCACAGAAATATATTGTTCCGATTGTTTTAGCGAGATTTGAAAATGATGCATTGTTCAAAGACCCCCGTATGGCGGTCATCGGCGCTGAAAACTGCCCCCGGCGCGAAGTGGTTTTAACTGTCATTGTATGGACAGTCACATGTGATGGAAAGTACTTTGAACTTTGGGGTCCATCCGTTTTGCTTCGCATTTTATGACGAGGGATTTCTATGCCTAGTGCTACTTCAGTTTGCTGCTGGGATGAGCTATACCAACGAGCCTGGTACATTGTGCATTGTGCCCGGCACATTGGTACACGTATAGTACTTGAACCCGAGACCTTTGATTTTGTGTACCAGTGCTCTTCTCATCTGAGCTATCCAGCCCTTACACGGTGGCCTCTCAAAAAGTCAACTAGTCTTTGCCGGGGTGGGGCCACCAGTCAGACGTACAGTATTAATTTTGTTTGACTTGAGTTTAAAAAGCTGATCCGCTTTGTGGATAATCCTCGAGCTGCTGCAGCCAGGTCTATAACTGTAGTTGTAAAGGGGGGGGGGGTCCCTGGAGATATATATGACAGTTAATGGTTAAATTGCTAGGCTGACTGGCGCCCCACCCCGGTAAAGACTAGTTGACTATTTGGGAGGCCACCATCTAAAGGCTGGATAGCTCAGATGGGAAGAGCGCTGCATGGTTAACAAAACCAGAGGTCCCGGCTTCACATCCCGGTCTAGTGAAATGTATATTTGCCTTTTTGTTCAACTCGTTAAATTAGATTCTTCATTAAATTTATAAAAGCACGATTAAAATATGAACATTAAAAATACTAAAGAAATGTACAGATACATACAGATATAATTATGTACCCAATTACCCCCCCCCCCCGCCAAATAAGTAAAATATCTGAACAAGTGAGTTTTAAAACTTTCTTGGGTGAAGAAAGCCATTATCCATCGGTTCTGGCCAAATTATTATACATTATCATTTTGTTTGGGTTAGGGGGAGGTCGATTGTAGACTCCGTACGTGAGGTTGCTTAAAATGCTGACTCCTTGTCGGTATAATGACTGCTCCATTGGTGGCTGCTCTACACAGTCCCTAGGAATTGCACACAATCCATAGAATCGTGCTTTTTGTTATCACAACGTTGAAATACTGTATTGATTCGTGGAAGACTATAGGCCTACTGGTCCAAATTTCATCAGAGGCCATGTTTTACAACCTTTCTTTTATATAGTGCATTAGTTCCCTTATACTGACATGTGCTCTACAACTAGGCCTTTACAGTTTCGTTAGTTTCTGGAACGAGAAAAAACATGCCAATCGTCGTCGTCTTTTCTAGATTCGATCCGATTCGACCCGATTCAAACCGATCCGACCCGATTCAAACCGATTTGATTCGATCTGATCCCGTCTGATCCGCTCCGACCCGATTCAAACCGATCCGATCCGGCGGTTGGCTTCCAAAAGCAGAACGATCCATCTATCCACAATCCACAATCCACGACGCAGTCAAGCCCAAAGTACCGTATAGTTAGTATTGGTCGTATTTTCTCCACCCCAACCCATTCCTTTCTTTGACTCATTTTACGAGGACTTCCAGTGATTTCAACCTCTGATCTCATCCCGTGGATCCGGTTTGGCTGCGTTCGATAATATAGCTTCCCCCAGGGTCTACCCGGTCAGCCCAAGGTTGCTCTAGTGATGCCACTTCTCCCTGACCGTAGCGTGTAAGCTCGGTAACTATTTGCATGAGGAACCCGTGTTCTATCCCCGGCGACGCTATCGAACGCACCTTTAATTGATATGTGCTGGGGTCGAGGACCGCCTTCTGACCCAGTCTCGTTCTATCCTGCCCGGTCCACAGACTCCTGACCGAGCACCCGGATCTGATCCCGCTGTTCTCATTCGGCAAGTGCGGCTTGAGCGAGGAGGCCGTCTTCAGACAGCCGACCTTCTACCGGCACTGCCAGTACGTCATGAACACACTGGACGTGGCCGTCCGGGGACTAGGGGACCTGGAGGCCCTTCAGCCCGTCTTGATGGAACTCGGTGCAAAACACAATGTCTCCAAGGTCAAGAAAGCTCATTTCAAGGTGAGGAGATGTGAGGGACAGAGACGGAGCGACAGAGAGACGGATAGAGATAGACAGAAGAGATAGAGGGATAGAGAGAGGTGAAGAGAGAGAGAGAGAGAGAGAGAGAGAGAGAGAGAGTGGAGAGGGAGAGGTGGAGGGAAAGGGGGAAAGTGAGAGAAAGAAAGGGAGAGAGGGACATAGAAAGAAAGGGAGAGAGGGACATAGAAAGAAGGGGACACAGAGAGACAGATAAGAAACAGAGAAAGAAGAGAATAACAAATAGGAGATGAAAGAGGCAGACGGAGAGAGAGATAGAGAGAGAGAGGGGGGCGGGGGAGAAAGGGAGGAGAGAAGGGGGAGAGAGACACAAAACCCTCAGCTTCTGCCATCCCAGGTATGGAGATAGCACCGATTGCGTCTCCAATAGAGTAAGAGCCGGAATATTCTTTTCGAGCGCTTTTTCATTGAAATGTAAACACGGGCTCTTTCCTGTCACCTCCTCCGCCTCTTCTCGCTGCAGTATCTCCGGGACGCCTTCGTCTTCATGCTCCAGGGGGCGCTGTGCGGTGAACTCACGCCCCACGTGGCCGAGTCGTGGCTGACCGTGTACGACATCCTGACCGGCACGATGGCCACTAGCATGTAGCTCGCCACTCCTGAGCCCTTTTCCAAGACAACCCGGCTTCGTCTCTGTTATCCGAAAGCTTGGAAGCACCCGTTGAAGTTCTTTTGTTGAAGTTGAAGCTTTGGATTATTTCTAATTCTTCAGAAAATGTGGATGAAGCGTCTTCGGACTATTCAACCACATGGTCTCAACATCCAGGAGGGTAATGACTAACACCATGCAGCTTTCTGATTATCCTTCTTTTGTGTTCAGTCCTTCACACTTCTCTCTTTGATCTTTCCCCCTCTTGTCACTAATCCCTACCCTACTCCTTGCCCTTCTCTTTGATCTTTCCCCTCCTCTCACTAATCCCTACCCCACCGCTTGCCCTTCCCTTTGATCTCCCCCTACCAGCTTCACTCTTTGTCCTTTGTTTCTCCTCCGTGTCCTATTCACCCCCCCCCCTTCCTCCGTGTACATGTATCTGTTTTGTCCTTGTCACTCTGCCTTTGAGAAAGGTCCTGCTAGGATCGAAACGTCAGGCCCACTAAATTTTAAGATCTTCAAAATGCAGTGTAACATTAAAACAAATTGAAGCACGGGCCTCTCGTTTTGATGCTTTGTACTTTAAAAATAGACGAAAGAAAGACATAGCCGGAGCCTGAGCCTAAGCCTGGTTTCGGGAAAGGGTCGTGAGCGGTCTCCAGTTACTTCTAAGCGCGCAAGATAGGTTACTAAAGGCCTAGGTGAAGTCGCTCGGCGGCCATTTCAGTAAGCAACGGAGTCCTCTGTCGACGAGTTTGTCGTCTGCTTTCAGTGCTTCGGAAGTGAAGCGGGAAAGTCACAAACAGTGCATTAAAGTATCAAAACAGCCTGCGCAGTTTCACACAAGAAAATGTCCATTCAACCAAAACGTTAAAACAGCATAATCTATTTTCAGATGTTGTATAACGGGTCAAAGGCATGGTTTCGAAAAAAAAGGGAGCATCTGTTGGGTGACGGGAATGGGCACTTCAGGAGCCTTAGCATGAGAAAGAGACATATGAAAGTTCCATGGTATAGGCTTAGAGCAGGCAAGCCCCAAACTGACATGACAACAGCGTTGCAATAAAAAACCTGGGCTTTCCACGCCATTATTTTACAATAATATTCGGCTCGCTTCCAATTTTTATGAACCAGCAAAGGGAGCTTTCTTTCCGAGAAAAAGTTTCCGAAGGGCCAAGAATCCTTCCATGAACTTAAAAAAACCCGCCTCATCAACGACGGGAAAGAATACACTGCCTATTAAAGGTTGCTTCCAGTATACAAAACGTGATGTTGTACTACTTAAATTTGGACGCGATATTTTTTTTCCGCACCACGTATTCGCTATGGGCCCATAATGTTGTGCACAATTTACAAATGCAGCCACTATACTCACATCAACTTGGAAAAATATTCTGGTCATTCCCATTATATGGCAGCACCCAAAAGGCACAATAACATACCTTGAACACTACGTAGTTATTAGTACATGTATTACTTTAATTATCAGGTGTGTACAACTGTGATTTTTTTCTGTGCATGAAATTCTTTTCAACAATTCAAGCCAATTAAAAGAATCATTCACACATTTAAACCGGTAAAACTCGAGTAAGATGCACCAGGCATTTATAGTTTTATTACCAACACAAAAATACACACCCAATTTTGTTTTAAAAAGTATAATGTATGTTCATGAACAAACCGTGTTTCCATAGTAAAGTTTAAAAAGAAGTCCAACCTTGCAGTCATACACTGTACTGTACATGCAGTCCTTACTGTGTACATAAAACAAAAATAAAATATTTTAAGTAAGAATAGAATAGACCGTTATTTACAGTTCGGGCTCAAGTTAAATTACGTATGGGCAGGTAGGTTGGTATAAATATCTTATTTTCAAATTTAGTAAAATACCATTTCACTATAGCAAGGCAAGCACTGGTGTATACAGGAGGAAAGCATTAAACCAAGCATGGACAAACAAGATTCACAAACTTGATTCCTCTGCAAAAGCTACTCTTAACATAGAAAGTCTGAGCCAGTTAATCAAGACTACTTTGTAAAACTAAGCAGTTATTAGAGATACTGTAATACAGATTATATGCTTGTATAAAACGTCTCTTTGACAAAGCGGTGGATTGATTGTTCTACAATCACAGTTAAGTTCAATAAATAACTAAGAGGCTTTGATTTTTTAACACAATTCGACCCAGCTGTCCATGATTTTTTGAACTTTCATACTGACAAGGTTACTAATAACCCCCTCTGCACCCGATCCAACAGGGACAAGTGACAGGCAGATGCACCAGCCCAAATATGCGAGCAGTATGCAACTAAATGGTCGGCAATTGGCATAGCAGCCAGTGTGGGGATGCTTGGAGGTCCAAGTTCGGCAAAAACTAAGGGTTTCGATTTTGAGTCAGTTGGTCAAAACTCTGTGTGAGATGGTTTCGCCGGTCTCTTGATCCAATTGAACAGAGGGAGAGACAAATGCATGATGGCTTACGAGAAGGGTTACAGCTCCCTGGAGTCCATCTAATGTAGTGCTGCCACACTTGCTGAATCTTCTTATCCAATGGGACAGTGGGAGAATTAATGCACGGTGGCTTTGGAGAAGAGCTAAAGCTCCTTAGAGTCCATCCAATGTAGTGCTGGGCTGCTGGCACACTTGAAAGGTCTCCTGACCCAATGGAATAGTGGGAGAATCAATGCACGGTGGCTTTGGAGAAGAGCTAAAGCTCCTTAGAGTCCATCCAATGTAGTGCTGGGCTGCTGGCACACTTGAAAGGTCTCCTGACCCAATGGAATAGTGGGAGAATCAATGCACGGTGGCTTTGGAGAAGAGCTAAAGCTCCTTAGAGTCCATCCAATGTAGTGCTGGGCTGCTGGCACACTTGAAAGGTCTTTTGACCCAATGGAATAGTGGGAGAATCAATGCACGGTGGCTTTGGAGAAGAGCTAAAGCTCCTTAGAGTCCATCCAATGTAGTGCTGGGCTGCTGGCACACTTGAAAGGTCTTTTGACCCAATGGAATAGTGGGAGAATCAATGCACGGTGGCTTTGGAGAAGAGCTAGAGCTCCCTTGAGTCCATCCAATGTGGTGCTGGCATATTGATATAATGCATTTTCAGGGAGAGGCCAATGCATAGGGACCTTTAGGAAAGGTTAAAGCTCCCTGTAGTCCATCCAATGTAGTCCCATCAAGCTCAAAAATGCATTTGCTGGAGAAGCCAATGCATGTCGGGTCTGTGAAAAGGGCTAAAACTCCCACGAGTCCATCCAATTTAGTCCTTCCATGTTGCTAGTTGCATTTCCCGACGATTTGGCAATGCCATAAGACAGTGGATGAAACAAGTAAAAGCTGCACAAAGAAATAAGAAAACATTCAATTACCAAATTTGAACAAAATTGGCGCAACTTTGTGTATTATTTAGACTAACATTCCAAAGCTAAATTTGAAATGTAGCATGTGAGTAGGGCGGCTTGCAGCATGACCATAAGCGAGACGCGTACAGTGTTCACTGTCCACCATACCCTGGCATGCAGGGATGTGTTATGTTTTTCGTCCCCCAATGACGTCACAAGCCGGCAATAAACACAAGTTGATCTCACGCGTTTCTGAAATCGGGCTGACTCGGGGTTGACAAAAAATGCTGTCATTGTTGGCACATAAATCCATTCTGTTTGGATTTGATGATGACCAATCTATCCATAAGTACCTACCCGGTAAATTATTATTATTATTATTATTGGTTTATTTCAAAATAAAAACATCGCAGTCAAAGACTGAATTGCGTTTTTATACAACACTAAAAAGGTATGTAAAAAACAAGACATTCAGTATGAGAAAGATTTTAAAAAGGAAAATATAAAACTATTACATTCACATCAAAAGAGAGGAATACAGGACAAAAACAATTAGAAGATGAAAGGACACCAAACAAATTACAATGATTAAAATGCATTTTCTATAATCACGCAAAAACTAAAATTGGAAATCACCCCTCGGAGTACCAGCCCGAAATAGTCTTATAAAGATGTTAAAAACCCAGAATTTAAAGAGAGTGAACCCCACACCCCCACCTCAAACCATGGAGGAATTCCTCCATGCTCAAACCAACATCATCACCACCCTACTCGACCTACCACAGGCCAAGTTAAAAACAGAAAAACAAATTAATGACATCGACAAGGGATGGGTTACTGCTCTTGTTAAAACGGCTAGTCCGGCATCTCGGAGTACACATCTTGTTAGAATTCCGCAAGTTAAATTCTTAGTCAAATTATTTAAAACTTGCTCTATAAAGCCCCTACAATAGCATTCGTACATTGTCTGATCCAACATATGCATGAAATGGACACAATAAGAAGGCGGGGATGGAACGAAATACGACAGTAAAGATCTGCGAACCTTTGAGTGATGATTGCCAATATTACAGCTGTGCTGGCATTGCGAATGCCAGCCCTAGTCTTCGAGGGAAACGCTGCCTCTAAAGTCCGAAAGATGAAGTCAAGTAACACACCTGAAAAAGGGAAAAATTAACCAAAGAAAACATCAGAAGAAACAGCGTAAATATGCTTAAATATATGGACAGACAGAAAGTAAAAGAAAATTCTAAACAATCTGAAAAAATAATGGCAAAGAAATTTGGGCTGGAGCGGAACTTGAAACCGAGACCTCTGGCTACTTGCACCAGTGATGTTACAAACTGAGCTATCCAGGGGGGAGGAGGAATAGGTGGGGGAGGAGGGGGAGGACTTGCCGGTCAGCATGCTGTTGAAGAGCATTGCAGGAAAGTAATGGTGAAAATACAGGACTCGTCCCATGGCGTAGAAGGGCAGGTAGTGCAGACACCAGCCGGCAAAGAGGAATCCGCACACACCAAATGACCCACGGCATCTCTCTGCAGAAACCAAAAGGATAGAGAATTCAAGTGCCAGGAAGAAGCACAATCTTGTTTGCTCTGTGATCATTCATTTGTGAATTTTCTTTCCTTCCCTTGAAACAGTCTCCTGACGACAGGCAGGGTACACACTACTCGAAATGTTGAGTTACCGGCTCTTTTCAGAGCCATACTCCTTCTCTTAGGAGGTTTTATTCATGGTGCAAGCCTCCTACTTCCCATAAAAACTGTAAAGTAAACTCACTGGTATTCAGTAGCACTAACACATTTGGATATCAAACACAGCTCTGGTATTCAAGGGTTTGGCTAGGGTTTACGCTCTGTTCCAATAGGAGCAGATAATTGCCGAGGGTGTCTACAGTAAAGGTTGCGTTCTTCTCTCCAGAGAACAGCTGACCCGTGAGATGAATGTTTCCAAACAAAAACAAAGGCTCAGTTTACCTAGCAACCTTGAGTCCTTCAATTTTCACATGGACGTAGTTTAACAGGATAAGTTTTGTGAAAGTTCCGTCTTTGGGAACCACAAACTAAGTGTTAGTGTTAACAAATGCTAGTGAATCGGAAGTGTACATTCCTATATGGTGACTATCTCTGTGAAAGAATGGCATCAACGTTTGCATACTAGAGGTGAGGCCTTCTTAAATCTAACTATACACAATGAAGGCTTGATAACATCGTCATGGAGAGTTGAACAACTCCTGCTCTGACAGCTCCCTGAAGTCTCTGACCTTGCGTGGCGGGGGCCAGTTGATACCCTCTCTGATTCACCACGGCCCAGAGACCGAAGAGGACCAGGAAGACAGCCAGACAGAGCAGATTGCCCCAGAAGAGGACTGGGTTGCCAAGGAGATAGATGGTGTAGGCCGCGTTCTTCCCTCCCGAGAACAGCTGGCCCTGGAGATGAATGTTTCCAAACAAAACCAAAGGTTAAGTACGCCGAGCAAATTTTTTCACATTGATGCAGTTCAACTTGATAGCACTTGATGCGCAGTGAAAAAAAAATAATTGGGTTTGTCAAGTTCTGTGGATCTTTAGAGGATACCGATGTAATTTGTCTGCTTCCAAGTTCCTACCCCTTTTTCTCCCAATGCCATGTGATTGTTCCCACAATACGAGAGGGCTAGCCAAGACGCCCGAGAGCTCTGGGTGACGTAGACAGCGCCCTGTCAGCCTCAATCTCCTGATATCACAGGCATTAACATTTTGGCTTAGTGCACAAACTCTCTCCAAAAACAGCAGAGGCATTGACATGATCAAGGAAAAGGGGCTAGTTCTGAAAACATGAACACACACACCCTACAGCTATGTGTGTGATTTTTGCTACAGGCAAAAGCCACAAAGCGCTGCACATAGATAGAGGGTTTGGCATCAGGCGTAGCCACAGCCGCTGATTACCTGGTAGTCAATGGGCCACTGCCAAGGCCTGGAGGTAACTTCTCCCTTCTTGGGCTTCAGATTGCTATTTCCCTGCGGAAGGAATGAGGAATGAGATGAGCCATTCACCAATCCTGCACAGCCACGTTGAAAAAAAATTTCAACGGACTAGCTTCTTCAATCCAGCCCTTTTAGGAGAGTCGGTTTACATTTCTAACAAGGGCAAGCAAGTTTGTGACACTGTCTTGATGTATTGACTGCAGCTAAATTGATATGGTATGGAATAACATTTCTTGAAATCACCTGCAGCATAACAATGTGTGACTCGATGAATTTCTCCAGGAAGGATGGTGTGAGAACTTGGAAGCTGATGTTCGGTACTGCAAAGAAAGCACAGTCAAACCGCATTAATACGACCTAGTTCACAATGAGATCAAGGAGAAAAGGAGCTATCTCTCCAGCTCCATTCAAGACCTTCGAACACAAACACCTGGCTAAAGCAGCATCATAATGAACTCTGTTGTGTAGAAAATTTCTTGCCACTTTGTTTTTGACAGGCCTCTAATTGAATGAGATTTGAAGGTTTGCATGGCGGAAGCACAATAAGAAAAGTGTGCAGTGACCACCGTGTAAGTCATCTCTTCCAAGACGGAGAATGGTTCTGAGAAGAGCCTGGTAACCAATGAGTCACTGGCTCTTCTCACAGCCATACTCCATCTCGAAAGAGATGACTTAGAAAGAGGTGACACTGCAAACTTTCCCCATTGTTTGCCCAGATGGGCTCTGGACGTTTGTTCAGTGGCCTTCTAAGTTGGTACGTGGCTCACAGACTCCATTTGTAGTTTGTTGCTTCACAGGCTGGCCTAGCCCAATTTCTCTGAGCCACTTAAGCATGAATTCCTGCTGAGCATGGGAATTCTTTCTTGATAATAACAAGATTGCTATCTATATTTCAATTTAGGAAGGTTTGCGGTGAACACCATGTATCAGGTCTCTTAAAGGAAGAGGTATGGTTCTGAAACGTCGAGTTACCCTCAGGTTCTTTTCAGAACCAAACCTCTTCCTTTAAGAGACCTGATACATGGTGTTCACCGCAAACCTTCCTAAATTGATTCACCCACCATGCAAAGCCTTAAGTCTCATTTATCTATATTTCATTTGGTGCTTATGACGTTCAAACATTGGCTGCTTAGCTTAATAGGAGGGTACAAGTGGAGCTTTGGCCGGCAACCTGATTTTATTGACCAAGGATTTTCATGCTTAAAGCCCCTACACAACATTGGTAAGATCTAAAAACAGAAATGTTCACAGATTTACATGAAACCTCGGACTGAAATATTTCTGTCTAAATTGCTGTATTTTTGGAGAAAAGGTTAAAATAAATAGTTTACGTCTCACCGAGATCTAAACTCTTTTCCGGAACAGTACGGCGTTGAATGCTGCATTTTCGCAAAACAAATGACGCGGTATTCACGATTTTCTCGAGACTCGGTAGTCGGATTGAGCTGAAATTTTCAAAGGTGTACTATTTCATGCATACATGTACACAGTATGTTGGATCAGACAACGAATGGATGTTATTCATTGACCTCGACTGTTGTGTAGGGTCTTTAAGCAGATTTGGGTGCTTAAGCGGCTCTATGAAATTGGTCCCAGAACTCAAGTCTTGCGGATCACGAGAATCCCACAATCCCCGAATCTCCGTTAAAACCAAAGGCAGTTGTGCTGAAGAGAATTTGCCTCTCACTGCATTGAGAGTGCTGAGAAACCATCTGAGACTTACATCGGGGATTGAGATGGTCCTCGACGTTCCAGAGACTGCGAGCATCTCGGCTGTCCAGACTGCAAGTCACCTCTGACTGGTCAAAGCCCCTTAAGAGGTGAACAAGATGGGGACAAGAAAAGACTTCTGGCTATGCATGGTGGTGTTTTTTTTTTAAAGAGTATAGGTTTGCGGTGACACCGTGTAAGAGAGGCTCTTGTGTGAGTGAGTGCGGTTCTGAAACGAACCAGAGGGTTTCACTCGACGTTTCAGACAGTGTGCTCTGTGAGTCTCTTTAGAGGAGGAAGAATACCGGTCAGGTGTTTGGAGTTGGGTTTAAGTACCCGCAGGCAGGATTGTGGCAGTCTGGAAGTTGATCGATGGGGATAGACAACAGCAAAGTAAATCCATTGGCCACTATGCAATTCTTCACTAATTTTCATGATGACACAGGACTATGTGAACAGACTGGCCTCTATTGGTTGCACGCCATCAAGCTGCAATCTTAGCAGGCCAATTGATAATAACAAATTGCAAGACGAGCGTCAGCAATAAATTCCAAGGGCTCTCGAACACATCCCATCGTATTCCATTCCGTCCTCACTTTTGCATACCACTGAAGTCGAGTCAACTTGCTCATGGTTAAACAAATAAGACTTGAGGCTTTGCATGGTGGGTGAAACAATGCAGGAGGGTTTGCGGTGACACCATGTATAAGGTGGTATATCATTCTTCTGATGACGGCCAGAGCATACTGGCCGGAACGTCGAGCTACCACTCGAGTTCTTTTCAGAACCACACCTCTTCTTTGAGAGACCTTATACATGGTGACACAGTAAACCTTCCTATATTGCTCATGGTTCTTTGCTGTGGACACTTGATGCCTTTTAGGAATGCAAAGCAGCAGTGGACCAGTCATCGGTCTATCGTAATAATAAAAAAAATCTTCAGGCTACAGCCCCACCAAGCAAAGACTAATTGTCTTCTTGGGAAGACCACCATCTAAGGGCTGGATAGCTCAGACGGTAAGAACGCTGGTGCGCAAAACCAGAGGTCTCGGGTTCAAAAATCCTGGTCCAGTCCAAGTTACTATTGCCGTTTTTCAATTTGTTTGAAAGTTCCCGGTGAAGCTTTTCCTTTATTTGACTGACTTGCAATATTCTGATATGGCGATTGCTCACATTTGCATTTATATATAAAAAATTATATGGCAAGGACGAGGGGAGGAGATGTTGTGGTACAAATAGGTAGTGAGAGTTTTCATGAACTTGTGATTTGGTCCATGAGGCAGAACAAACGTGTTTTGAAAACGGCACTTTTACCTCGAGCAAAGCCTCATTGAATTACATTCTCCTCGACACAAGCATCACGTTACATCTATGGTACTTTAAAAGCTATTGAGATTTTAAAACATCTAATTTTTACAGTCTTTTAAAATGTTGATGAAAAGTATTCACGTCGTAAGACGAGGTTAACAACATGAAGTGATACAGGGTGTCCTTCTTGAGCCATGTTTGCCATTGGAAAAACGATTCACCAGTCTGTGGAAACGTCAATGGTTTGGCCATAATTGGGGCGGCTCTGCTCTAACCATTTCGGAAGCTGCTTGCCGGTGGTGCAGAGAATGCAGCCCGTGCGATGGTGAACCAGCTGGATCTGAGACAGGACCGTCTTGATGCGAGAGCCCGCATTGGGCTGGGCGATCTCCACCTGCCACACATCGTTCATGTCCCCCGTGCCGTTCTTCCAGAGACGGGAGAAAGAAAGAGGACACGGTGTTTATCAAAAAGCACGCAGGCGGCGACTCTGCAGGCTTCGTGGGAACAGCTCCAGGCAGATCAGTTCAGGCAGAGGGTCGCCCGCTAATAACAACTTATGGAGAGCACTGCCAACTTCATTGGTTGTACAGTGGAACGTTGCTATAACAAACATCCCGGGATCCATGAAAATAGTTTGGTATAGCGATCGTTCGTTATATCAGTTGTAGCCACATATTGTGTACACAAAAATCGGGAGCCAAAGGGCATGTTCGTTAAAGCCGAATGTTTGGTATATCGGCGTTCGTTATAGCAACGTTCCAACTGTTCTTGAAGAAACTCTTCCCAACTGGTATGTCATTAAGAGCTATCCTAAGTTGTTCAATCACTCATCTGTGAGACTATCTTCACATATCTTTATGCAGAGGCTCGCTGTGAGCAGGAATCAGATTCACTTTCTCAGATATGGGCAGACAACTGCGGGCATTTACGGGGGGGGGGCTCTTTGGTCGTTGATAAGACAGCACCATAGCACAACATAGTGGTCAGTCCTCTGAACTGACTCACTGGTAATCCAGACCAAGGTTCATGTATGGTCCTCAAGTACACAACCCCATAATGCACACAGAGCCATCATACTACCTCCAAGGAAAGGGAGTGCTGAAGAAATCATCTGCAAGGGACCGAACTTACAAACACTTTATAGAGTAAGTGCAAATGTCGATACATTTGCTCCCATGCAAACAATTGTTTCACTATGGCATAATGAGTACCATTTCAAGAGATGAACCCATTTTCAAGAGATAGAGCAGGACACTTGCCCCCCCCCCCAAAAAAATATCCCTGAACAAAGTGGGAGCAACTCACAGCGCCGTAGCCAGACACCTGGAAGTGCTCCTTGGTCAGGGGACCCGGCTCTGGATGACTGTGCAGATTCCTCTTTGTCCTAAAGGTGAAGAATCAACGAGAAAAGGGTCAATTAAATCCTAAGCTCAGCACCTTATATTTGAATACAAGCTGAACGTAAGTACCACAGTGCAGTGGAAAGTCGCTGTAACGAACGCTGATATACCGGACATTCGGCTATAGCGAACATTGCCCTTTGGCTCCTGATTTTTGTGTACAAAATATGTGGCCGCAACTGCTATTACGAGCAAGCGCTATACTGAACAATTTCCATGGATACCGGGATGTTCGTTTTAGCGAAGTTCCACTGTATTACGTTTTTCATGCGTAAGCGACTCTTTGAAATTGGGCCCAGGATTTGAAGGAAATGTGGAACCGACAGAGAGGACACTCACGGGACGTGCTCCAGACGCACCAGGTCCCCGTGGGTGACAAACCGCACTGGCCGTGTCAAGTCCAGGTCCACGTCAGCCCTCTTCATCAGCCAGTAGTTGTTGTCGTCCTTGTGTGAGTAGGTCGTAATCTGGAGGGGATCAATGACAGCAACAGTGCAATGATCAGATTATCCTTTCAAGAAGCCGACGAAATCGAGAGAGCATAGCGTGGTAATGCACAATGTCACAGACTGATTACTGACTAGTTCGACAATGAAGGTGCACAATCTTAATAAGTTATGCAGGCTGACATTTGGCTCCAAGCAGGACCTTCCTAAAGATGCAATGAACACATATTGATGGTTAGTTGCTTCTGGTTGGCACCCGCACTCCGATCCGGCCAAGATAGTTGACTATGTGTGAAGGCCACATCTAAGGTCTGGCTAGCTCAGGTGGTTAGAGCATTGATGTACCACTAACTGTCATATACATTGTATCTCCAGGGATCACGTCCCTGTTTTCAATCAGATGCAAACAACCAATTGCTGTAAACCTGGCTACGGCAATTCAGGGATCACACAAAGTTTCTCAATTTAAGTCAAAAAAAGACTAGTTGACTATTTGGGAAGGCCACTATCTAAGAGCTGGATAGCACAGTTGGTGAGAGCGCTGGTGCACAAAACTAGAGGTCTCAGCTTTAAGTCCCAGTCAGTCATAGTTTTCTTTGCCATCTTTCAAAAAAATTCAAAAGTTCCCAGTCAGTTTTTCCTTTCTCTATTCAATTTATGCTTAAATAACAGTATTTCCTGATTGAGATGAGAGTTTTCTCACTTTTTACACAGTGCATGCTCTCGTGTGTCAGCACAACAAAATAATTCAAATCAGACTGTCATTTTTCTGCATTTCCTCGTGATCAAGTCTACAAATAAATGCATTTTTGGGTCATTTTTTCAAAAAGAATACATTTCAATAAGGTATATCATTCATCAGGTACATCATCCTTTTGGACTGATCTTTGAGACTTTGGGGGGGGGGGGGGGTTATCCCCTTGGGAAATCAAATTCCTTCTCGACATGTCGCAGATTGACGTCCGCTGGCTGGAGTACCTGCTGTTGCCTGGGTCCAAAGCCTTCTGGGTAGAGCTGAACGTGGGAGTGAAGGATCCCGCCTCCAGCCTGACTGTTTCTAAGAGTGATGACGGAGCCGTAAGCAACATCTGCAAAGATAGATAGGGACCTTGATAATCCGACAGATAATCTAAAAAGGTTGCAAGCTGCTTGCCGGTACTCATATAAAGGGAGGGTACACTGTCGCCTTTTTGCAATGCACCCAATTTCCGGACATTCCAAATTTGAGAAATAATTATTTGTCATAAAGTTCGTCATTGTATATGACAGTCTGTGAAAATCTGCCATTTTTGAGTTAAAACATGTAAAAGGACATTTGTTGAATTTGTTGAATTTGTTTAAAGGAATAAAGAGTTTTTTCTTTTACGAATACCGCTGTCTGAAAACAAGTTAACATTAAATTTCATTTCCACATTTTTTCTCATGACATGGATGAGGTCGGCAGATTGAGCCGAAATTCATACAGGTGTGATTTTACTGATATTTTATGTACAGTATACGTTGAGTTAGACAAGGTGTGGAAGCAATTTTTTTTACCCAAGTTGCAAATGGTGTCCCTACCTTTTAATGAAAACAAAATTGAAAATCTCCAAAATTTACTGAAGCCTGACATTTCGATCCTATGAGAGAAAGGTCCTGCTGGGATCGATGCATTCCGCCCTAAATGTTTGTAAATGTTTGAAAAATTGGAATTTAAAAAATTAAGAGAAAAAAAATGACCTGAGAGTTAGCTTGCAGCTCATCTCGAATCTATCCTGATTTAAAACATTGCTGGTCCTTCAAACACTCAGAAGTCCAAGTGGTTTCAGGTTCAATGTCTGCATGTTGGAAACTAGCAGTCAAGCCCATAATGGTTCAAGTCATCTTGTCAACTAATCGAATCAGACAAAGGGAGGGGAAATTGACACGAAAATGTGGATAGAAACCAGGATTACCGGAGAAAGTGCAGTTGATGAATGCTCTGCCACTGGTGGATAAAACCAGCATGTGACAGATCACAGTAAATTAATTTTGGCGACATGTGGCGACTTTGATTTTAAAATTTGACAAAATCACCCAATTTTGTTCTTTTGAAAGAACTCTTGCCATCGAGGTGCATGCAGATGCAAGGATGAACGTGTCGGTCGGGGCGTTTGTCACCTTCCTTACCTCTTGGCATAGAAGCATTGTAGAGACTGTTTCCGAGGAGACTGGACTGAAACCGAGAGCTGAAGTGCCCATCTCCACTCCCACTAGCAGATTAAGAAACAGCAGGAAATCAAAAACATCAGTGAAAACCTGTCTTGAGAATGATTAAATTGCCATCACTGGAAAAGGGATTGTCTTGACGGCGTCAAAAGTTGATACAAAAAAGTACACACATATAAAAGTACATGTAATACATTTTTCATGCTCCTTCGCTTCGCTCATACACATGAAAAACAGTTTCATTCTATTGGATGACACAACAAACAGACATGCACATCATGTAATGATGCTTTAATAATCAGAGCATGGGAAGCGGCCGCCCTTGAACTGCTTGGAATCACTGGCGTGTAACCAACGAAGCAAGTGAACGGCCTGAAGTGTTTTGGTCTAGGACCGTGCAGGAGCTTATATGCGAAGTAACGCTCCAGTGAGCTTGCAATGGAATATCCACGCACCGCTAAATTCCTGCACTGCCACGCCCAGTCATGGGACTAGGAAACCGGGGGAGCTCCCCCTAGCATTGTTGCGTCATCACAACGAACAAAACTACATTTTTTTTGCTGAACTGCTTACTTAATTAGTTGACCAAAACGACCTTTTAATCCAAGCTGGACTTTTGTTGACAAAGTTCCTGCTTGAATCAAAGCCTTGGGCACTCTGTTTCATCCTTTTTTCATACACTTACCTACTGTTTCTTTGCAATTGTTGCACAATTCTCATTCGATATTTTAATTTAGGCCGACTACAAACAGACGTTGGCACCACACTGGTCAAAAGGTTGTCCTTAGAGCGGTGATTTAGAATATGCACTGGCTATGGCTTCAATTCACCGATGAGTTCAGGAAAGCCGCTGGCAAGCTGCTGCAACTAATTACTTCAATACCGTCACTTGCCACACCTTTATGGCATACAGGCAGGAGGGTTAAAAACAGTTTCTAAGTAAGCTTCGGATCTGACTCTGTCTTCAACACTTTCCAAACCCATTAGATATGGCTTCAATTCACAGTTCAGTCTAGGGAAGCTGCGGAACTAGAGGCTGCAAACTATTCCCATAGGTCCCACCTTCTGTTCAGGACTGCAAGGTGAGCAGCAAAGATCATCGTGTAGACAAGAGCAGGCAACAAGATGAGGCATGCCACCCTGGCCAGAAGATGGTGGAATATCATCAGCTGCTCAAATAAAGCACACACAAACCGAGACATTTGGAAACAAAAAAAAGACGGACACTGGCAAGAGCCTTCTGCCGCAGATTAAATGAGCAAACCATGACTCAAAAGTCTGAAAAAATGAAGAGGGCCTGACATTTTGATCCGAGCAGGACCACTCCCAAAGGCAGAATTCTCAACATTTTTGAGATGTGCATCTTGGTTATTCAAGCCATTAAGCATCAACGGCAGAATTCTCAACATTTTTGAGATTTTTATGTGTATCTTGGTTATTCAAGCCATTAAGCATTTTTTGGGGGAATGCTTGAAGTCAAATGTTACAGTAATACAATAAAACGTTGTAAACGGCCTTCTGACCCAAAATATACACATTATACACATTATAAACATCTCAACAATTTAGAGGGCCTTCCTAATTGATCCTAGGAGGACCTAAAGTTTGTGAGACAGAAGAGAATGACTGGAGTACCTTGGAAAGGGTCAGATTGCCGAGGAGTTGCCACAAATCTTGGATGGTGGTTAGTCCAGCCAAGAGGATGACGAACAGACCCACAAACTTGACACTGCGGGAAAGGTCCAAATTCAAAACAATCGTGATGTTGGGACACGGCATGGACACAAAGGTATTTGGCCTTAAAAAAAGAAAGAAGAATGTTTTGGTGAAAAACGAGACGGCCATCTCAAAGTAGTCCAGAGACGGCGGTATCAATCACAACATTTAATCGGGCATACCGGTCAGTTTTTTTGGGGGGACCAAAACTCGAAAAGACAAGGAATGGGAGGACCCAGTAAACCTTGCTCAGGGAAGACATCAGCACATCAGCAAATGGAAAGCACAGAGTTTGGCTTTCGGTCTGAACAGATGAACATTCCAGATCGTGCTGATACTTATCGTGCTGATACTGATGGGGAGGATTAGATGACATTTCATTCAGGCTTTTTGTGGTGAAGGCAGCAAGTCAAGGGCGACGCCATGTGGCGATATCTCTTTCTGTGAGTATGTGAGGTTCTGAGGCAAACCGATGATTCAATGGTTCAGAGCATTATACTCTGTTGTTGGGAGAGTCCTGACAGAGTCCCTCCATCCTCCGCTGTCTTCCTTTTGTATAATTTGCTAACCACTATAGAACATGAAGTTAATACAAAAACTATTGCAAACTGCTCACTGACTAAAATTACCTGCAATACATAAAATAGAGGGCCTGACGTTTCGATCCTAGCAGGACCTTTCTCAAAGGCAAAGAGCCTTTTGTCTTTGGGGAAGGTCCCGCTAGGATTGAAACGTCAGGCCCTCTAATTTTTGAGATCACTATACACCATTGCACAGATGATGCATCCATGTGACAGTCTCCGACGTTGGGTTGGTGTGATCGAGATGGGCATCCCCAGGCCATCCAAGATTTGCTACCCCCTTGTATCCGCTCTCCTCAAGACCGCACCTACTCCCAGTAAGAGATACACCGTGTCCCGGCAAACCAACCCCAGACCAGAAGGGAGGGGGGGGGGGTGTTACCTGAAGGCACAGGCCAGAGCCAGACCCAGGCCCGACATCCAGCCCCACCAGGCCGGCTGGAAGGCTCGGCGGGAGAGCGCCTGGAAGCGGACCAGGCAGCCGACGGAGAGCGTGATGAAGAAGATGAGGACGGGGTCTAGCAGGATGAACTGGGACAGCGTCAGGTGGCCAGTATCTGAGGAGTAGTGTGGGGGGGGGGGGGAACAGGAGATTCTTTGGTGATTCTTGTCTTGTATGGAAAAAAATAACACCAACCAAATTCAAAAGTGGCACTTTCTCTTTCTCTGTCCCTCCGAAAGGAAAATCTTTTCTTTTCTATATCTTCCTCATGTGACAGACAAAAACACTTGAACACTTCTTGGAGTCATAAGTGGTAGGAAAAGCTGCCCTATCTCTCCTGCATCGTCACCTGTCATGCGATAATGACAAGAAAAGTCCACAGTCGACGGTCATCGGGGGTTTGGGTGGTCATGACAAAGAGTTGCTTCACTCGTCTCTCTTTGGCTTGGTGCTGAGAAACCTTGTGTGCTCCGGCACTCAGTGCAGCTCTAACCTAACTAAAAAAAAAAAGTGCCGGGGGAAAATCTCAGTGGAGTTAGAGTCGAGCCAATGTTTGGCTGTGACCGCCAGGTTTCAAACAGAGGACAGTGATGACCAGTCATTGCAATGAGTCTGGATTTGATCACATGGACAGAGATCAGAGTCTGCAGCACACCACTGATTCATCGCACATGAGCCCGGGGTTTCCCTCAGAATAATGCAAGTCCGAGGTGGCACTCAATCATTTTTCAGACAGCAGGTTTGGTACATCATACACATGTCAGCTTGACAGGGAATAGAGTCTAAAGCACTGTCAAATATGCGCCTGCTGTGCCCGCATCACTTTGCACATGCTGAAGCACTTTTGCCTTGTACTCTTTTTTCTTTTCTTTCTGGCCTGACTTTGACCTCTGAGTTGGCACTTCTGATAACAAAAAAGCTGAGGTGGCTCCTCAAAGAAGTGAGGTGGGCTGCCTTACAGTTTAACATGTAGGAGAAGAAACAACACTGCATTAGCCTGTGGGAATGGGCTGCAGCCACTGGCTAGTGCCTTCCACAGGCTGGTGTACAGTGTACACTCTAGATACAAAAGCTACTAGCCACAGCTGATGACGCTCCTGACGGGGGCTTTAGATTTACCGCATATTAGGATGGAGGCAGCGAGCAGACCAGCCTGCGCCGAGCCGGTGAGCTCCAGCACAGTCAGGTAGGAGATGGGAGGCACTGCAGACCCAAGCAGAGCGCAGAACTGGAAACACAGAGAGAGAGAGAGAGAGAAGCAGACATCGCCTACTGAGTTGAGAGAATAGGCCTGGGGCACAATGGATCCATCCATTGGTCGATTTCATCGAACTCATCGTAACTTACGATCAATCGCAATGTCGCAACCTGGGTTATCAACGGTAAGCTGAGTTACAATGCGCCGCAAGGCTTTGTGAAATCCAGCCCTGGTCATCCTACCTGTGTGCCACACAGATAGAACTTTGGCTTTACCCATGCACGGCCTTGGTTTATGCGCTGCCTTGAAGGGATGGAAGACAAGGTGACTGCAATACACTATGGCCATTCCAGAGAGGCTACACTAAGTGCTGGTGCTTGACAGATGTCCCCAAATCACCACAGGCTCCTTCATAGTGTATTTTTAGTCAGAAGGCAGCTTGACAATTTTTGTTCTACTTCAAAATCTACAAACTACTATTTGAATCAAAATCCTAGAGGAGAGTACAAAATATAAGCCTCAATAGTGTTTATTTGTCACAAAAACGACAGAGAATCTTATAAATCGCTCTAAGTCTCTTCATTCAAGTAGTGATATGAATGAGCAAAGTCCAATTTATTTGAAGGTAACAAGAGTAAGTTTCATTTTCTGAATGAAATTCTTGAATACATGTCATCAGATTTAATGAGGGTTTGCCCAACTCAACATAACAAGCACTGGATTGCCTGCCGAGAACCCAGGGATCCTGCTTTCAGGCGCAGACGTTCTTTCGACTAGTGGACCACAGACCTGACACATGCTTGATTCCGGCAGTCCCTGGCCCTACTCACCGCTCGCATGCCCATGTAGTGTGTCTCCCCATATAAGTCCCCTGGCTTCTCAAATGGGAACGCTCCGTCATAGCCAGTTAGCGCTCCAGACAGGCCTATCAACATCTGGGGATCAGAAATCGGGTCATTTCACTGCACTTCGGTTAGAGCCAAACCAGTTTGTAAAGGAAAAAAAGATGAACACTATTCCTAAGCACACAAAGACAACAAAGTCAGACCTTAGAAATTGCCCCCCAGCTATCATGGATAATCCAAACGTGTCTTTTCAAAAAGATAAATGAATACTTTAGTTCCCAAATCCCCTCCCAAAATTTGAGTTTATTTCCAAAGAACATATCAACTGAACCCGTGATACTCCCTTTCAAACATTTTGGCTATTGTTAGAGCTATGACCACTGTCGACAAATATCAACATTTATAAGCTAAATAAAGTCTTTTGGGAAGTTAGGCCACATTCAATGGCATGCGACATGCGTAAATCTTGACATTATTAAAGAATGCAGAGACAAAAACAACTTCAACAAAAAAGCAAAGAATTGCTACAAAATAAACCATAGTTACATGAATTAAAGTACACAATTTTTCTTGAAATTTAAGGGTATTCAAAGATTTGTTATCGAATAAGAGGAACATACAAACATTTTGCAAACTGCTGACTGACTAAATTTACAAAAATGCAAATCAGAAAATTTAGTGGGCCCAACGTTTTGATCCAAGCAGGACCTTTCTCTTTGAGAATAAGAGTGAGAAAAGGAGTGAGAATAAGATTAAGAGTGTTAAAAAAAATGAAAGTCTTGTTTTCATTAGGTCAGGGTGGAATAATTCATGAAATTACCTTTCCCAGAGGTGGATGAACATCAAAGAAAAATGTCCTGTTGATGTAGTAACTCCCCATTTTTCCAAAGTGTGTCTCATCCCAACTGCATGGAAGATTTAAAACAGGATGAAGATATTATAATCAAATAAGACTTCAGGCTTTGCATGGCCGCCGCATTTTGGCTCTTCGGACGGGAGAGAATCTTATCGATCACCTGAACCTGAGGGGAAATTTCTCCTTCACCCCAAACGTGAGTAAAACAAATGACCAGTAATTATTGAAAACGGTGATTCTCACTTAAAGGCCCTATACAACATTGGTAAAGGTCAAAAGATTACCACAGTTTGTGTGTTAAACCATTAAACATTCTAAAAAAGCCATCCTGCGAAGGTTTTAGCTCAAATGGTTTTCTGAGAAAGGAGAAAAAGGCAAAAAACCGTCACGGTTTTCTCACCGGGCTGTAAGAAACGAGAAGATTCCACTGAATTTTTGAACAGCGCCCTCAATATTATCGATGACTGATCTGTGTTGATTATGTCTTCATCACAGACTAGTACCTATGCACGTACGATCGAATGGCCGTCTGCGTGCATGGTGTTACCGTAGACGTTGTTACGTGAATGATTATGGAAACTCGTTGGAGTAGACACTGGGCGTAATGTTCGTTGCGTAGTGTGACCGTTTGACCACATTTCAGCTAGTTTCAATCTGGTACACATGTAAGCTGTTAGTGGCCATAGGTTATCTGGCTTGCCATCAACGGTTTTTTTCTTTCAGCCAGCTAGCCAATTCAACCGTATGATTCGACACAGCTGTGTGTACATGTACTGTACTGTGTACTGTACTGTACAGTACATGTCCATGTAAAGTAAACTCAAGGACGCGAGGGTAATGCTAATGCCTATGGTCAATGCATAGAGGTCCATGGGTAAAGTGTGCGTCGTTTGAGGCTCAGCACGGCTACGTTTGGCGTTATCCATTTTGCTTTTTCTTGTACAGGCACATGTAATGTACATGTACATTGTTGTTAGAATTATACTATTTCAAGAGTTGACTCAAAGTTCCATGGTTGACTCGTCTATGTCCCATACACAACCGAGGTTTGGTTCAATGGTTCTTGCTATTACCGGTAGTGAGCCCGATCTGACGATGAGGGGAATTAATAAACGACGTTATCCTCGTATTTTATTGATACTCATGCAGGTTCATTAGCAACTTCTAAACCGATAGCTCCCTGCCTTGATACCTATATTAGAGAAAATACTTCCCTAAATTTGGTAAAAAGTGCAGTCTTCTCTGAAACTGAGCGCACCGAGTTACATTTACATCTAAAGAGCCAAAGGCCTCAGAAATGACATCGACGCCGGTAAAATTATTATTACCAAACCAACCATTGAAAAATATTACCCAACGTTAGTTCATATTAGCCTATATGTTAGTTCTTCCATGGTTAGTTTTGACTTGCGTGCATAAACAAAATCTATTCAGGTTCAGAGGGCTTTTTTTTCGAACCCAGCTAGGACCAGAACACCCATTAATTTATCCGTCCTGTTCGAACTCCAACTGCAGCTTCTGGCTATGACATTTCGAAATAGAAAATTCTCAGGTCCTCGATCAATAGATGCGACTTCTTCGATTCGCGAACAGCTTTCCGTGCCACGTTCTTCACCAATCATCCCCGGCAAAAGTGTGATGTGTCAATGACGTTATTTTTTCTACCCCCGCCCCCCCCCCCCAAAAAAAAGCCGGAAAGAAGGATCGAAATCAACTAATGGCTCACGCGTGGATTATAGCTAGTGGAACGTATAATCAAGACAGTGACATGAAAATTCAATTGCATAGCATAATCGAGAGCGATGATCGAGTCTGTTTACGAAAGTCGGAACGTCTTCCTATCGGTCACGCCCGCGAAAATGGCTTCCAGCGATAGAAGAGCTACCGACTAAAGAGAAAGAGTCGGGTACTTTCCTGCCCCCCCCCTTCCTGTTATGTGTAGCCCATCTAAAATAATGTACCTACTATCTAGCATAGCACGTATTGATGTGAAGTATTATGTACAGTGTACTGTACATGTGTGTACATGTACATGCACATGTACATGTTACTGTACATTGTACATGCGCAAAGGAATGGGTTGCGGTTGCGGAGTGAGTGTCCCGTGAAAATCATGTTCGTCCATGGCCAGCTTCGTACCCTCCTGCCAGTACTGCTACTGGCTGGTGTTTTTGAAGTTAATGCAATTTCCAACAAATTTCCCTGGATTTCAAGCTCCAGTTTCAGGACATAAAAATGACAATGTTTTACAAATAAACATTCAATTACAATTGCTTAGCGTGTCGCTCCTAGTTGCTTCCATTGAAAGATAAAAATGGGTCTCGTTTAGATTTATCGATGTCCATACCATTGGAAAGGTTTCTAAAAAAAAAAAATACAAATGTGCAGGTACTTTAGTAAAGAGGTTGTAAAATGATGAGCCGAGGAAGACTGGTGGCTACTCCCGCAAAGTTTACGCCGGGGCAGAGGGGAACACGCAGGCACTGGAACTTGGAAGGGCAAGGACACGAAATAGGGGGTGGGAAGAGTTCGAAGAAGAGGCAGAGGTAGGGGATCATTATTGGCTCCTCAGCAACAGGGGGTTAATCTTCTACGTGAGCAGTGGCAGCAACGTTTACAGCTACTGTATCTCTATATTTCGCTGGGAAGGTGAACAATTGAAAGACAATGTCTCATTGTATGAAAACAAAACAATTTTTAATTTTCAAAATTTCATAAAATTACACGTACATGTAGTATGGAATAATACGCGTGAAAGCTTAAGAACAGTAACATTTAATTATTGTCCTAATTCATAACAAAATGTCCATGAAATTAAAGGTAAATCTTACAAGCAACATTACAATGTTTTGTTAGGCCCTTATCCTTTACACCCAAGTATGTTTACTTTTATGTACAAATTATGGTCTACTGCCCGTCACTGTTGATGGAACACTCACTCTCATAAATCCTGTTTTCTGTTTATTTAATATACCTGACTTTGTAAGATGGGGAAAATAATGTAAGTACATTACCATTAATAGTACATGTATCAACAACCTGAGGCAAAGTAAGGGCATACTGATTGTTCAATATGGAATACTTGTTTCCGTGATGTCAATTGCAGCATCTGCCAGAGTCAACAAATGACACTGCTTGTGGGCAATAACATTGTTCTCAACAGAAAACAAAACTGTTTACAAAAATATAAGAAAAATAAGTGCAAACTGCTTTAAGACTAAAACTACCAGCTTTCCATCTTAGTCATTTTTTGATCATCAATATCCAGTGGCCTCTACCCCTTTCTATCTGTTTTGCCACTTTCATTTTCCCTTCAAAGGTGAAACCTGCTAAAATAAAAATATCACATTGTTTTTTTGAATTTAGGAAAACAATCCAGAAAAGGAAAACCGAAAACTCAAACTAAAAAAATACAATACCCCCAAGACTTAAACCCGTTATCAAATAACAATTGCACAAATAGTGTTCGGTTACATGATAAATTACAGCTCAATGATTTCTTAATTTATTTTAAGCTACTGTTCATCACTAAGTTTCTTGCAGTAGTTGATGTCTAATTGATCCGTACATTGCAGAGTCAAAAAAACCAAACAAAAAACTCTTAGGAGAAAACTGTTTGGAAAAAACCCCACTAATAGTAATGATCTAATTAGAGAAAGCTGCAGTCATCAATCAGAATCATGCTTAATTATTAATTGTCAAAATAACTAGGTTTAGTAAGCCTGTCTGTCTGCAGAAGGTACTGTTACCTTAGTGTTCCCCTTTTGTACCCCTGACTTGGCCACACTTGAGTGCCTCCACACTGCAGTGGTTTCTGCCTTGAGACTTTGTTTCATTCTTATTCACCCCTTCAACTGAATGAAACACACACCAAACCAATTATCACACACAATTATGAACTCATTTGGATCATTGCCATATCTGCTGCAAAAGTGAAAGTCATCTGAGATAAATCTGCATTTCTGGTTATTTCATGGTCTAGTGACTTCTCTTGCCAATCATGTCATGTTTCAACTGCTAATGAGGTGTCAACATTATAGAAGATCCCTTGTGCAACATCGATAGGCTCTGCAAAGATCGCTCACACGCTGTTCTTGTTAGAAAAGGCTGGCTTGGAAGCTCCGTAATACTTGTTGAACGTATTGTCACTTTGAGATGCTAATAGGTGGGGGACATCTGGCTCCTCTCTTCAATTGTCTCTTTTTTCAAAGCATCCACTATGATCCTCTCGTTAGATACCTGTACAAGAAATGTATTTTTTGAATGAACATACTCTTATTCTCTAAAGGGATAACCTGACATTATCAAATTTGATTTGTTTAGTCTGCATTGTATATTGGTTTAGAATCGACATCTCAAGTAATCAGAGTGAATTTCAGAGTGTTCTCTGAGGAAACCCAGCTTTTGTGGCCAGTTTCAGTATTTACCTCAGATTGTAGCAATACTGCACTAACTCTGATGAAGTCTTGTCCGGGAGGGAATCAATCTGCTTACAATCATCTGGCCAGCTTTGACTGAAGCTTCAAATGACTCCTGACATCAAATGCTGAAAAAAAAAAAGTTGGAATGTGTGATTAAATTTGCGGCAAGTAATACTGTACTTGTATACATGCATTTTATCAGGGGCCCTTTGCGCACAATATGTGATAATATTTTCACTGTGTGAATTTCAAATTATTGTCCTGTTTAATCCACTTACATCAAATGGAATGTTGATTTTTTTAATCCATGTATAATTTTAGACAAACGAATAAGGGAAAAGTGACTTGGAATTTTAGCACACTTTTGAAAAATGGCAAAGAAAACTTTGTCTTGACGGGGACTTGAATCTGAGACCTCTGGTTTTGCACACCAGTGCTCTTCACATCTCAGCTGTCCAGTCCTTAGATTGTGGCCTTCAAAATTAGTCAACTAGTTTTTGCTGGGGCGGTTTTTTTTTTGGCAGCCTAGGGATATTTAGAGATGAATAGTTCTTTTCATTCCAAATGAGTGAACTATGTTTTGCATCAATATAAAGCGCCTAGTACCGTCTTGTATTTTTCCTGACTGAATGAATCAAAGGCATTATCTCAAAAACAACCATTAGTGAGAATAAAACTAAACCTGACATCTCTGAGCGATTGTTTATGTTTGCCTAAATTAATTATTTCCTTCATAGTTGCCATCATCAATACAGCCATCTTGATGCATGGCATGATCCCTTGCACTCTATGTACTACCATCACCTTACCAAAAGTAATGTAAATGGAGCGCTAGCTAAGATGTAAGGTAGGACATTGAATTTGCAAAAGCTCATTTTGTAAACTTCAGTCAAAGGAAAGCCATGGTACACATATATCTTGGGAATAGGGAATGATTTGATAATATAAACAGTATAATTGTATATACTGTATATTATATATTGTCCTTTTGAAATGAGAAGCTAAACCATCTGTTGAATTCTATTGTTTCTAAATGAACAATATTAAATGATGACATATCTTATTAGACTTGGTCAGCTGTAATCTTGCTTCCAGTCCCGTTGTTACTCCCAGATGAAGATGACTCCTGGCTTGATGTTGGGTGTTCCGGTTGGTATTAGAGGTATGACAGGGGTTGGGGTGTGGAAGTGCAGGGTCTCCTTGTACTGAATGGGCAGGAAATGACTAAAATCTTGACATATGACGGCGTTTCAGTAACTCTTCGATTTTTGGTGGTGATTTTGTAGCAAGTCTTGGGGCAATTCTTCTTGGGTCATCAGGTCTTTGCACATGAGGTTCCTGCAATCTGTGCATTTCCTCCCACCTCAGCCTTAGGATCTTCTGCATCATCCCTGGTATGTAGGAGTACTCCTTGGGCATTTTCTCTTTGATGGCAACATATTCCTTGCAACTTTTAGACCACCTTGCAACGTACCTTAGATTGCAAATACATGTAAATAAATTTATATTAAATTCCAATCAATATAAGTTTCAAACTGTTCAATTTGTTGGTGATTTTAGAGTGTTGCTCCAAATAAAATCATCATTTCATTAAAAAGCTGTGGTTTAATTCGCATACTTATCAGTCCCTTCAGATGTTTGTCTTGCTGGCCTATGCTTGTGGCGTTGGTAGTCTATCATTGCAAGGAGGTTTCTTGCTCGGTAGGAAGAAAACCTACAAAGTAACAGTAAATATAGTCTACAGTTAATCTAGGCTATAAACTGTATTACTATTAATCAACCTGGGGAAGAATTTGGACGTAGTTAATCTAATTTGGAACAGGTTGAGCTCAAATTATTATTCATGTCAAGAGTTCATGCAAATTTTGATGATACCAACTTACCCAAAGGCAAATCTCTTTGATGCGTACATGAGAATATGGTTGTGGAGTGACTCCAGTTCCCCAGTATGGCTGAATTCAAAAAGATGACAATGAAAGAAACAATTAAGTTCTATGTTACAAGTTTATCAAGAATTCAGATTTCTACTTGCTTAAGTGCTGTGATCCAGAAACCAACTTCTTCTGTTAATGTATTTTCATAAAAAACAATACAAAAACACATTAATTTCACGATATAACAGAAGTTTTAGAATGGTGGTCAAACTGATTTTGTTTCTGGCTATTGACCCGCATGTCTTATGAAGAGAAAATACATACCGAAAGTTAACAAAGAAAGGAACTTTCTTCAGAAACCTCTCATCCATTACAAGCGAAGCAAGTGCCAAATGCGGAGGTGAGCCGGGCTTCAGATATTCCTCCCGGTCTGGAAGGATATCATGCTCACACTTTGATGGGCCAACACCTCCACCAAGTGCCCATTCATGAACACCTGTGGTGTGATGCAAAATACCCCGCCACTTGTGCTACAAGAAGAGGGAAATGTGATCATCAGAATAATAATTAATGAACAGTTGTACATGTTATGAAAAAATACTACTAGGAATGTTTATGTTACATAATTCATGTCACTGGTGTTTTTATCTATCAACTACATGTACCTTGAACAATTCTGGGGAACCGCCACATGTTTTACTGCAGTGCCAAAAATGGTTGGTTATGTGGCTTTGCCAGTAGGCAAGAGGCCTGTTGGCAGCAGAAGTGGACACCTATACAGAAAGCAAAACAATTATTTTATATATCCTGTATCTGTACTTTAATCATACATACATGTATAACAGATGCACAAAATATGTAAGTACAAACATAAATCCAGAGAGAAGGCACCATAAAGTAGACAGAATAGCCGTCCATTAAACAGAATATATGTGGTTGAATTTTAAGAACTAGTCTGATCCTAATGAAACCAAAAAGAATTAAATGTGCGCAATTAGTTATTACTGACCTTGGACAGTTTTTTCCCGAGGTTCTTTGCTCCATGCCATACATCATAAGAATGCTTCATTTCCGGGTGTTCCTGACCTATGGAGAGGAAGATGTTCAACTAATTAAGGTCAAAAATGTTGTTCTTTTTGCATAAAACAATTTTTTTTCCATTCAATCACTATTGACATAACAGCGGCATCATAAAAGTATGAACAAATTTGTTTATGGAAGAGGTAAATTGATATAATCAACTACATCAATAACCTCAGCTATTGATGCTTATATATATTTATGCATTTGAATGTTTTTATTGAATGGAACTTACGCATTCTGCTGGTGATAGTTGTGTGGGCATCGGTGACCATCTCAGCAACCTCTAAGCCATCCTCATCTTTCAGATGAACTAATCCCTTTAGGAGGGCATCCACCTCCATTCTTGAGCTGATGAGTGCAGTCTGTCGTTTATCCCTTATTTCAACATGGAGAATATCTTTGGACTCATTCTCCATGAACGTATAAGTTAAATACTGGGCACAGTGACCAGGACTGTCATTGCGGCCATCTCCTGAAATTTACAAAAAGCAAATAACATTGTCTACAGTATGAGTACAGAACATCATAACAAATACATTGTACACTCTAACTTCAAAAAGGAACATCTTATTCAAATCATTTTAATATAAACTCCTAGTGTGAAATATAGCACTCACCAAGTACTACCACCTTTTTGCCCCTGTGCTTTTCCTTGGTTTCCTGAAACATCTCTTCAGCTTCTTCCTCTACTGCAGGGAACACATATTTCTGCTGAATAGAATTAAACGTGCTCCCATGGAGGAAAGCCAATTTCGAGAATTTGGCCATGAGATGGACCTTGGCGAAGTTATTGCCAGAAAGAACAATTGCAGCGGCTAGCTTCAGGTCACCAATATGTGAGCGCTGCAGTGTTTCCTGGCAACAGAAGTATGACTGATGACCCTCTTTGCATGTCTGAAATACACACAATACCAATTTAGAATTAATGGAAGAAATTACTTCTTTATAATTATAACATTCTTCATAACATCACATGCATGAAAAACAATAGCTCATGCCCTAAGCAATTGCGTGATAAGACAACACAGCATGTTTTTATCACAAATGTCATGCAACATTTTGTTTCAAAGGAGCAATTGGGAACTATTATACATGTACAAAGTAGCTCAGTAAGCTATAAACTTGATTAATAGGCATAGATCAATCTAGAAACCATTTTTTATATCATAATTCTAAATGGTCGAACATGTCAACCTTGAACAGACTTCAAAAATGTCTAAGTCAGGTCTTTAAAAAAGTATGTCTCTCACCCAAGTTATATGTGCGGATGACCCTGATGGAACAATACCAATTTCCAATGGCTGACTACAACGTTCACAGGTCGAGCGAGCCTCATGTGCCAGGTCCTGCAATCTTGTCCCTGTTATAATGTACAAGGGTGTGCTTTCTGATCCAGCAGGATCAGAAAGAATGCGGTGCAGGCCTGTCTTGGAGAATGAGGCTTCGGTTTCCTCATCTTTGTTTGCTCCCACATCCAGTCTATACAGATTGGCTTGTCCATGAACTTCTTCATTTGGGGAAATGATGTCAAGCCCATCACAGCTTCTTCTGCGGGTTACAGAGAAGAGGAACAAGACTCATCTCACGTAATCAGACAGCTTTCATTTGTGTAATATAATTTCACACATTTAAGGCTTTACATGGGTATATTCATTCACACAGACTAAGCAGAGGAAAGACAAACAGCTAACCCTTTTTTGCAGGACAGAACTGGCTCCCAAAAGTCACCATCTTCTAAAGTTATATCTGTCTCCAGCTCCTGGGGGTACACAAACTCGCCGTCCACTTTGTAGTTGACACTGATACTAAAAATGTAGAATGCACAATGACAATGCAACAATAAGAGGAATATTGTTCAATCACCACTAAATGAAATTTTGAGTAGTGACAACAACTGTCATCAAACAGATTACCGGTATATCAGTTTACCCCGCAGTATATTGTTGCTTGATACAAACGTGTAATGGGGGAACAAAAGACCCATGCAATGTTGTACATGTTTATAAAAAAAATTAACTTACTCAATAGTATCATCAGAACCGTCATCAGAATCTATGACCCTGAGGAGAATTAATCAAAATTATTGTTTAGAGTAATGTACAAAAATGTTGCAAACTACTTTTTGAAAAAAATGACCAAAATGCTCAAAATTTAGTGAGACTGACGTTTTGATCCTAGCAGGGCCTTTCTCAAAGGCAGAATGACAAGGACAAAACAGATACAAGTAGGAAAGGGACATTAAGATAACTGTTGATCAAGTTTAATAATGTAGATTAATTCAAATCTCATACAGTACAGGCATCAGAAATTCAGCTGTAAAACAAGCAATAGCATGAACAAATCAAATGCCTGTGATGAAACTAAATGAAATGGTTGTTCTCGGGAATCTGTCTGAAAAAAGGTACACCCATACACACAATCGTTTAGAGCAGGAATGCAATACTTACATGGACACATTCTGATCACCTTGCTGATCTTCAGTTTCTTCAAGTTCAACCCTCTTATAACATAATAATACATGTACACATTTACACAAGTACTTTGTAATTTTGTTTCCAAAATCACGACCCATGCAAGGGCACACAAAATGCATGAAATGATTTCTTATATTTTGTTTAGTTGATAATGTCATAGATGGTGCATGCATTGCACTTGAAGAAGGAAATGCTCAAACCTTTGTGAAGTTCCTTGGGAGGGCAGTTTCTCAATACCAGATATGGAAGAGCTGAAAGGAAATTTATAGATGCACTTTTTTAACAGTCTGATATATGAATACAATCACTAAAATAGGTAAAATTCTGGATAATACTTCATGAAAACATAATCATAAATGTGATGATGATGCATAACAGCCAAACTGCAAATAATATCATCACATGTATGTATCGACAGACAAGATAGCAGATTGTAAAAGGCACTCTGCCTTTGAGAAAGGTCCTGCTAGGATCGAAACATCAGGCCCACTAAATTTTGAGATTGTATTAGAACAATGTTTAACTGCAATTTTGTTTTGTTTTAGGGCATTGGTCATGTTACAAGAATATACAAAAATAATTGATGTGGCTCCCTTCTGCTTTTGCTGTGCACTTGTGCAGCCACATACGTACTGCATAAAAAGCTAACATTAAAAATGGGCAAACATGGTACAATTAATTTTCTTAGTTTCAAACTTACAAATGAGATGAACTTGAGTCACTTCCAAGATGAACTGGGTTTCTATGAAAATAATGATTTATGGAAGTGCACTTAAAAATTATACAATTCACTGACATCTTGTTCATGCACTCATGAAAAAAGGGCCGATACTTATTATTATTAATTATATTTTGAGTACTTCATGTATATAAACGACAGCACAGTCATCTTTTAAGTGAATGAGTTCTAAGCATTATTTCTCCAAATCAACCTAAAGTTTAGTTATTCATTGATTGAATATATACGTATACAGTGGATACACCATTCAACTGTAAGCAATCTAAACCATGGGGAAGACATTCCAGACAAATGCCATAATGACTTACTCTTTTGCAACCTGCAAGCCCTTTTCCATAGGAGTCGAACTTGACATGGGCACAAATGAGGGAAACAGGGTGGATGAACCCTTGACACTATAAACAGGAAAAGAAAACAAGTTTGTTTACATAATTTAATCTTTCAAATGACTAGGCAACAATTGTACATCAAACTTTTAGGCAAGACTATGAAAGTTTGGGGGAAAAAAATAAACCCAAATTAAACCACAAATTGTAATGTAGACAACATCCATGATCTGGCACACGTCAACCACTTGCCGAAAAAATGAACTTACAGATTTCCCAAAGTCATGATTTTGTGGCGCATAATATGTGGCTCATAATCATATGTAGGAATAGTGAAGTAAATGTTCTGTACAGTGTCCCCTGTCACTGCTGACTGTCGTCTGGCTGACAAATAGTTAATATAAATCACAAAAATGAAATATTTTTGGCAAGTGAATGTGGCACAAAGTGTTGTTTTTCTACATAATAATTGTTGCCTCCATTGTGGCTTTAGGGGTTTTTCACCCCTTTATGCAGAGGGTATTTAACCAAAAAGTGGCATATTAGACGGCCTGATGTACAGTACTTAGCAGGACATCGTTCAAACTGGCAGACAGGTCCTGCCGGGAATGAAACGTCAAACAAAAACAATTTCTAAACTTTCTAAATCTATTTTATCCCCCCGTTTTGGGATGTAATGATCCCCACATTTTGGGTCTGATATTACTAATACTGTAATAATTGTGGTAACCCTAACCCTCTCATCCTCCCGAGGGTCAGAGACCCTCACTCCTCACGTATCTGACCCTCGGGAGGATGAGAGGGTTACGGTTACCGCAACTATATTACTAATTATACTGAGTAATACTATATATACTTTATAAGTAACTGTACTAGTATTACAGTATATTAGATATACCAAACAGGACCTTTCTATGCTACTAATACTATATGTCTTCAACACCGGTGCAGGTCCTGCTATCTAAACTGACTAAAGTGCTAAGTGCTAGGGTCAAATCACCACGTTTGATTAACAAAATTATTAAGTTTTTCTTCCATGTTTACTCAATAAACTCAAATTAAAAAATGTACTCCTACTGTACTACTACTACTAAAGTACTACTAAAAGTACTACTACTAGTACTAGTAGTTACTATACTAGTACTACTATTGGTACTAAGTACTACTACTACTGTACTAGTACTACTACTAGTACTTTTTAGTAGTACTATAGTACTGTACTAGAGTAGTACCTTGTTTCATGCACTTTTCTGTATGCAACTCTTGCCGAAATGAATATACATGATGTAGAATTATTACTATATTATTAGAAATATTTTTAATCTATATTTTTTAAGTATATATTATTTACTCACATTCCTGTACTTGTGCTGGGTTGGTTGGGGCTGAGGCTAGCAGTCGAAGGCCTGGTCGTCTTTTCTAGGCCATCCAGCATGATTTCGGCCAGCTTTGCATTGGATACTCCAAGCTCATTTGCCTTGGACCTCCAGCGTTTCAACAAGGATGGCGTAAGACAGAGTGTCGTCGTATCGCGTGATGCACGGAACTTCCGATTAGCCTCCGCTTTCGACCTTTTCTTGGCGCTTTCTGACATGTGCTTCTTCGGCCTTCCACGATTTCCTTTCGAACTTTTCTCCATTTTGAAAGGTCAAAAGATTATTAACCTTCCAAAAGAAGTTTCAGAAGTTGAGTATAACTATAATGAGTATAACTATAAGTACAAGTTGTAAGCGTGATATAAACAGAATGAATACGCGTAACGATGCACTTCACAAACTGTACACAGTGTGCACTACATGTGTGTGTATAGTACATGTACGTACATGTATATGCACGTGTGTGTACCGTACCTGTGTGTGTGCACTAGCATATTTTTCCGGACAAACTGCGGCCGTTGACCAAGTAAGAATGACAATCTTTTAACGGTCGTGTGAGGGCAGCATTCAACGAATCGCCCGAAAAACGGATTTATTGACTTATTGAGATCAAAAATAATTTCGGTGTTTGAGTAACGATTTCTCGAAAACTACAGCATCCCAGACCGTAAGATTTCAACATGAGGATTCTATCATGACCATCTACAAACTGTGTAAATTAGAAGGAAATCTGTGGACATCGATTTTTTCCGATCTTCCCAATGTTGTATAGGGCCTTTAAGTCTTAAGTTAATCCAAAGATGGGTGCGTTGGACGTTTTCATGGGTGTTTTCGGGGTAAAATCTGGAGGTTTTGGTCGGGGGTAGTCATGGAGTCGAACACATAGTTAGTCTATCGCCCGACTCCCTCAAAATAAAAAAGGGCGATTTTAACTGTAAGTGTAAGCATGCTGTAAGGGTCCAAGTTACTCTGACTAATCGACAAGTGAAGCAGGAGTATGAAACTTATTGAAAGGCGAAACTTACCAAACGTGTTTAGGTTCATCAAGCTTGTAGAATCTGGACGCGAAGGAAGCTACAGTTACAACAATAAATGTATACAACTGATGAGCTGTTTTTATACCCATGTTGAATGGAGGAATAATCAAGACAAAATTTTGGACGAAATAAATTGCAGACGTCTATGCGAAAGAAAGACGGTAGTCTATTTTTTAGTTACAGCGCCCTCAAGAGTCCATCAAATCTATTACATGTACTGATAATGTGATATAATACAAACATGTTGCAAACTGCTTACTGACTAAAATTACCAAAATGCAAATCTCAAAATTTAGTGGGCCTGACTTTTCGATCCTAGCAGGACCTTTCTCAAAGGCAGAGAAAGGTCCTGCTAGGAAGCCTAGGATCGAAACGTCAGGCCCACTAAATTTAAGATTTGCATTTTGGTAATTTTAGTCAGTAAGCAGTTTGCAACATTTTTTTTATATTTCACTCGATCAATTGAGTAAAAAAGTTAACAGATTTATATCACCGACCAATATTGTAGAACTGCCAGATTCTACCTTCTCCCGAAAATTCACAAGACCAACAACCCGCAGGCAGTCGACCTATCATCTCTGGCAATGGTTCACGGAACGTTCGGAACACATATCTCTTTTCATTGACTCTTTTCTCAGACCCTTGGTTCCTCAAATCCCCTCATATGTCCATGACACTCCCGACTCAGGCTGCGAAAGTTGGAAAGTGTCAAGGATCAAATTCCGACCACTGCCATAATTGGTACCATTGACGTTTCCTCTCTATACACTAACATCCCCCCAGGAAGAAGGCATTCAAGCTTGCTCCTCAGCCCTGGCCAAAGGAAAACAGTCTTCTCCCCCATCTCTGACCTAACCACCCTCATGAGGCTAGTGCCGGCCAAGAACAATTTCTCCTTTCTTGGCAAGCACTAGGTGCATGGCACTGCCATGGGCACACGCATGGCTCCTTCCTTTGCTTGCCTCTTCATGTGTGACCTTGAGGAACGCATGCTCAGTGAGGCTCCATGCCGTCCTTGGATTTGGTTGAGATACATAGATGACGTTTTACCACGCTTCTCTTTGGCCCATTCTGCGTGACACCTATCTTATCTGATCGTGAATTATATTTCCCTGTCCGTAGAGAAATATATTTTCATTTCAAATCTCCAGTTTCTGTTTCCATTCAGGCGAGTAAAAGACACTTTAAACTTTGGTAACAATTTGGAATGTACGTGCGTCTGCGTGTACCCGACCGACCGCATGTGAACGAGTGTGCATCTTCCTACGTCGTCAACATGGCGCCACGTTTTTGTAGGAGACCACGTTTTTCTGGATTTTTGGGGTGGATTTTTTTTTTCGTGTATTTCAAAAGTATAGGTTTACTACAGCCGTAATTTTTTGAAATTAGAAAATCGAATTTCGATTGTGCTTAACCTTAAACTGCCGTATATGGAAGATTGAAGAGCACCTGTACGTTAATACAGTCCCGCTCCAGTCAGCGTTTTCCTTGCCTATTTTTCAAATTATACTTAAATGTTGCAAAGTGCTTACTGCCTAAAATTTCCAAAATGCAAATCTCAAAATTTAGTGGGCCTGACGTTTCGATCCTAGCAGGACCTTTCTCAAAGGCAAATTATTTTCCAAATTCCAAGTCCAAGTCCAAGTTCCGAGTCAGTTTTTCCTTGGTTTGTTTGACTTGAATTGAAAAAGCTGTATCCACTATTTACAACAAATAGTTGTCCAGATAGCCTTTTCCCCTCTGTTTTAGAATAAAATGCCTTTATCCTACTTCCATCTTATAATGTGTCCATTACTGTAATATACGTTTCGACCTCCTTGATGCCTCAATTGACCAAACTGCAAATCTCATGAATTTAGTATGTCTGACGTTTTGATGCAAGCAGGACTTTTCTCAAAAGCAGAATTTACCCAGTCGGTAAGGGGGCCAGCATTTCGGCTGAGTGATGTGCAACTGCCCCTCTGTTGAAGCTGCTCACTGGGAGAAGCGTCTGTTTAAGCCTTGTGCCAGGAAGTCTGCTCACTCGCCTGGCCCTCCGATTCAAACTTGGCGGTGTGTCTGTTGTGGTGGACCAACTCACATCGCTTCATCCAGGGCCCAACGATGGTGGAGCCGAACTCAGAGGACGCGTTATCGTCTGGCCCTTATGAAAACAAGGAATTAAGTATAGGCGTCATCAGGAAGGTCTGTGGAAAATCGTTGGGCAACAGTTAACCAGTGTTGGTCACAATGTCAATTGTCAACGTGTAGGCCTAATGGTTAAATAAATGACCCCAAACAATTTCGGAATAAATCAGTCCAAGTTAAATACAAAACCAAAAACCCAAGGTTTTGCCCACACATATTGTTGGCCCATCGGTCATTATAATGGAATCACTTTGGAATCAATATAGGCCTACATGGCCGAAGGTATAAACAACACAGCAATAGAATAGCATCCATATGTTGTCTGATCCAACACATGCATGAAATAGCTCACCTGTTAAAATTTCTGTTCAATCTGCCAACCAAGTCTCAAAAAAAGAGTGAAAGCCGTTTCATTTGTTTCACGAATATGCATGCATTCAACGAATTGTTCCAAGAAAATAATTGTTAAGATCTAGGGGTGAGACGTAAACGATTTTTTACCATTTTCTCCAAGGTTATTTTTTATCACCATCCTCAAACTGTCAGTTTCTTGGAAATCTATTATAATTTATGTTTTTCGATCTTACCAATGTTGTGTAGGGGCTGTAAAGCCCCCACATACTGTATTTTCGCGAAACAAATGAAGTGGTTTTTCATTGTTTTCTCGAGACTCGGTTAACGGATTGAGCTGAAATTTTAACAGGTGTGTCACTTCAAGCATAATGTTAGATCAGACAACTATTCTTTGACCTCGACCAATGCTTTGTCGCCCCTTTAAATTTCTAGCTTGGAAAATGAAAAAAGCCAGAACCTTAGTTTTTTTGAGCACGACCAAACATAAATACAACCACTGCGGACGTTTCGATTGATCTTGTCGAAGGCGTCAGATTTTGGTCGGAGTACTCGGACGGCTTGAGGCCGTAAAAGCAGTTGTGCCTACCAGGGCGCTGCCACGCCAACGAAGATCTAAACTCCAACAAATCTTGTCGAAAAAAAATTAATTTATTCACAGGTGTTTAAAAAAATAAATGTAATATCAATGTTGCACTCACCGAGTCGGACTCCAGGAAAAGACCGAGTCATGGGAAATAGGCCTATAGCTTGAGTCGGAATTGAGGCCGAGACCGAGTCAGGCGTCATTGTCACATGGTCACCTGGCGTGACTCCTTTGGACAATCAGAATTGATCAAACAAGCCATGCACACTGAAGAGTTGATGGTGTCCTGATAGAAACGCACTATTATTCAAAGTATATTTATTGGAGTATAAACAAAAGGACATCGTTTGGCAAAAATAGGCTGGATCTCTGAATACTATTTCAGATTTACAATTATTTTGTTTCATTTTACAGATTGCTAATAAATTCCTTTCACATTAATATCCTATTGCAAGACATTTCAGATTTCAATTGCGTGTTTCCAAATTTCAGTTTTACGATTAGATCTTTCAGTTCAGAGTTTCTCCATTAATATAATTCGCCTAATTCGAATTACAAAACAATCCAGTTTAATTTACATTTATCGATTGTCAACCTCTGGTCAAGTCTGGATGCAGACAATTCAGTTCCGAGTAAGTTCATGAATGGAAATCACGTTCGTTGGTGTGTGGAGGCAGGGGAGGGGATTATGGAAAATATTTCCATCTTTCTAACGCCTTCCTCTGGTGGGGTATTGCGTTGTTCATGAGCAGGACTCCTCCGTAGGGCATCTCCACGGTGACCGCATCTTTGATGTCCACTCCTAGTGTCGTCTTCATGGCCTCCTCGTCTTTGACTTGCACGTACCATGTGCCCCCAACGCAGCAGACGTGGGGAGATGTCACGCCTCTGCGATGCCCGCCGGGAATAACCTTTTATCGAAAAGCCCGAAACAAACGTCAAGCAATATCCAAAACGCTTGTGTTTCATGTTGCTTGGTTCGGCTTCACTGGTTTTATGTTTTTTTTTTTGGGGGGGGGGTAGGGTGAGGGGGTTAGTATGCAAAACGTTTGCCAACTGAATCCTGGTTTAAATAAGGCCATACGGCAGAATCATTATGCATTTCAGGAAAAGTACTGCTATTATCAAAATGCCTAGCCTTTTCGTTCATTTATGTTTTGCCAGTCACAAGTTTTAAGTAACTCATTGTAATTCCCAACCATGGTGTTATGAGTCCTTTAATTCAAATGAGCAAAATTTCTACCATTAAAATTCATTTTTACTTGTCATTATGCTCAATGTAATGACAAGCTTAAAATTAATTATTTAGCCATACCTTAAAAGCGTTTACGTTGCAATTTTTGCAACCTTATATGAACTTGAAGCATGTTCTTTTACCACGAATAAACACAGGAGACAAAAGCAAACCGTTGCAAACTGCTAAGTGACTAATGTAACCAAAATCAAGTTTCAAATCGGCCCTATTTAAAAGGCCCTGCAAATCAATGTAAGCCGTTTCCTCAGTAGTAGACTCTACAATTCATATAAGTAATTCATACAACTAATAAGACCACAATACTTTTTTATGAAAATGAAGAGTGTTTGCGGGCAAATCGCAAGGAGTCATCTATCACGTCCCGGGAGAGGTGGCTCCCCACAAACCTCGGCAGAATACACGGACCACCACAATACCATCGCAACATAGCGATTAGCGTGAGGTAACTCAGTCTATAATATAACTTATATTTCTTGAAAGCATCATAAGGTCATATGCCCATTGCTCTGATTTTCGAGTCTGAAAAAAAAAACCTGTTGGCCAGTGCATTGCAAGCCACCGAGTATATGGCCTTTTGGACCAAGGACGCATGTCCCGGTTCAGGTACATGTAGGTTGTACAAATTATGAATATAATTGATAGAGGAAATGTGGGTTAAAATTGTACTCGCAGCATACTTGGTAGTACGAAGACAGCCAATACTATGGGTTGCAAAGGTAATTTCAAATTTCTATTAAAATAGTTGAAGCCGTAGAGTTTTACCAAAAAATAATCAGCTCATTGTAATCTCATTGGTAGGTTTTCCACGTGGACTCCGTCATTAGCTTATCAATCAACTTCAACAGGCCGTGAACCAGTTCTGCGGGTTTACAGCTGTTTCTGTTGGATGTTCGTCGGCCCGGTTGCTAACGCTCTGAAGGAGACCACCTGTAAACGAGACAGTTTATCTGCCAGTACTTGTTCAACACCAGGCACATAAATAGCCTTTATCTGAACACTGTATATCAGTAAGGATAATACAAGTTTGCGTATTAAACCATTATTTTCTTTTGAAGAGGCATCCGCATATAATGCAGTGTATCCGCTGGTATCCATAACTTCGACAACTTCGACAACTTCGGCTTTTCCATTGAACTTTATAAGAAAGCTGAACGAAGCTTGGAGATTTTTTTTAGCTTCGCTCGTAATCCTTATGAAGTGTTTTCCTTGCTTTATCACGATAATTTGATGAGTTGAATTGATGACCCTTCGTAATAACCTACAGGAAACCAACAACTGATTGCTACCCCTTTAATGTCAGTTTGTCGTTAGTATGTGCATTAAATGTAATAAATGTACAAGCAAAAGTAAGACAACTTGTCGTCCCTTCCGTATTTTCTGGAGCCAACGGTATACCCAGTTCTGCGCACAATTTGTGAACGGATCTTAACTCACCCTGACAAATTTCTGTAGACTGAAATAATTAGCAAATCATTTAGTATGTGTACCATGCCTCCCGTATGATTTTCTCGGTTTGCGATCCATTCAATCGCTGTGCAGAATGTTTCGAATATTTTACAGCTTCAGCGACATTCCATTGGTAACGTTTGATCATAATAAAACTTGTTCTCCCACAGTAGCACAAGAAGATTATTGTCATCAGGGTGAACTGATTATTTTAAAAGCGGATTTGATATCAACCTTGGACAGCAAAGCCTCCCCTTATTTATGTCAGCTTTAGGTTCCTTATCTGTGGGAAAATCATCATTTTTTTCTATTTCAGAAAATCTACACACTCATTTGCCCGTATTTCATTTCTAGTTTCTTTGCTAACTGCAAAGTCCAGTGCCAAAGGTGCAGACAGAGGGAAAGATCCTTCGCTACCTGGTGCATCACCCGATCCACCCTGGCAGTGGGGGGAGGGGTCAGCGCTCAGCCCAAGACCAGGATTCGGCCTCTGTCCCAATCCCGGTGGAGCCGGCACTGCCTGCCAACAAGCAGGTTTGCTCCCCTGCAGGATCCCCTCCACCTGTTGGTCTGTAGGTGCTTAGGGGGAGGTGTTATCTTTTGCGGAAAGATAATGCCACTGTCTTGCAATTTATAGGCCTATGTATACGCAAGAAAGTCGATCATGCAGTGTTTTGGTGACACATCCGAGTTCTTACAGTTAGCTCTGAAAGTTTACGTTACGGCTGAGAAAATCCCTTTGTGGTACAAAAAGCCACCTCGAAAATATGCCTAGATATACTTATTAGTAAAACTAGCCGAAGTTATTCAAATGCCGTTCGAGTAGGGCCTACTTAATCATAATGCTCTCCGACTCAAATAACTCTTGCACATTTATGATGGTATATATTACCTTTCGAATGTAGTTGGAACACAGCTGCGGTATTTAGAATAGTAATTGTTAGCACGCATTCAGATTATTCAAATTATACAAAGAACGATTCATTCCCAAGGCAGTATGGCTCACTCAGCCGGTAGTGCAACCATTGCAAGCATGGTTTGTGAACGTAATTTGGCTGTCAGACAGGGACAACATGCAGCCAAATCAAATTCGAATCATACGTTCACGTCCCCAACATACAGAGTAAGCCCTTTTAGTGCTAGATATAGGCTAGGACTGGTCACGTTCAAGGCTTCAGTTTCAGGACGTTGAATTCTTAATTTCTACCTTGCTACACCCAGGACTTCGGCCATACTTGAGAAGTTGAAATAAAAACCGGCAGACAAAGTGAAAGGGTTGTAACGATTTCGGATGACCTCTTTCAGGGTTCCTCTGAAATGTTTCAACGCTGGTGATTTAGCTTCGGCGTTTGACAATCTTAGGCACTGCTGCCTGAGCGAAGACATTTGAAAAATGTCAATGCCACGATTGGCGTTATGTACAGTATTATAGGACTACACTGTAATAAAGTGACACCTTAAGTAGTGGGAGCTTGCAATGCTTTTGCCTTAATTCCTGCTGCTTCAATGATGGGTTTTGTTCCATCTAAGAGTCGATACTGAGTCAATATCTTTTTAGCAATTTCTTTTTAACAATGAATATTAGTCAGTAGTCCCGAAGGAGCGTAATTGCGGTATACAGTTTTATAAGACAGGTTTTGATATATTTACGTCTAACAAATGCGATCCATTTGGATGTAACCTTCGCACGGAAGGTCAAATGACGTAATGGTTGGTCATCTATACACGGCCTGACGCTAAGACGATGTGCCCAGCATGTAAGTACATGCAGTAACTTAAAGAGAAGGACCATCATTCTGTTGCAAGTTTTTCAGTAATTTCAGTACCACATCTACACCCCACGGACAGAAATATCTTGCCTTCGCAGCAGCCCGTCTAGAGATGTAATTAATCCACCCTCTGAGGGGTTATATAAAAACAAGGACCGGTCGAAGAAGAAATCGTGGCATATAGACCTACTGTATCAGATTAAATTAAATCAAATTAAGGTGTAATCTTACGTCCCAAGAACCAATGATGGCACATATGCTTCAATACTTTGCTTCATTTTTGTTTCTTTGAAGCCTCCGATTTGATTTATATGTACATGGACTTCGAAAATAGCGAAAGAGATTTCGTATGTACGCAAAGATCGCATCAGTAAATTCAAGAGTTATTTCCTACCGAAGTCTCGTCGACCTTTCCAGATGGCAGGCATAAATTGCCAGCATGAATTGGTTGATTTCTTGCGGAAAGATAAAAATGCCAGAGTCGTTCAATGTGTAATAATTTTATATACAAGAATGTGAACGTGTTCAGACTCAGTGGGGATATTAATAGAGCCTTCTTAATCAGAATGCTCCCCGAGCCTGCCCCGAATGACTCATGCACATTTCGGATGGTATATATTACCTTCCATTGTTAGCACGCATTCAGATTATTCAGATAATGCAAAGAACAATTAATTCCCAAGGCAGTGTGGCTCACTCAGCCGGCGGTGCAACCAGTGCATGCATGGTTTGTGAACGTAATTTGGCTGTCAGACAGGGACGACATGCAGGCAAATTAAATACGAATCATACGTTCACGTCCCCAACAGACAAAGTATCTGTAAGCCCTTTAAGTGTTAGGTATAGGCTAGGTAAAGTTTAAGGCTTCGGTTTCAGTTCGTCAAATTCTTAACTTCTACCCTGCTACACCCAGGACTTCGGCCATACTTGAGAAGTTAAAATAAAAACCGGCAGACAAAGTGAAAGGGTTGTAACGACTTCAGATGACATCTTCTTTGAAGCTACCTGTAATTATCTACAGGGTTCCTCTGAAATATGTCAACGTTGGTGATTTAGCTTCGGCGTTTGACAATCTTAGGCACTGCTGCCTGAGCGAAGACATTTGGCAAATGTCAATGCAACGATTGGCGTTATGTACAGTCTTGTCTGGGTGGAGGAATTTATCCACCTGTTAGCCTCCACGATAATAATACCGACGCATACCTGATAAGGCTTCACTGTAAGTGACACCATAAGTAGTGTGAGCTTGGAATGTTTTTGCCTTAATTCCTGCTCCTTCAATGATGGGTTTTGTTCCATCTAAGAGTCGATACTGAGTCAATATCTTTGTAGCAATTTCTTTTTAACAATGAATATTAGTCAGTAGTCCCGAAGGAGCGTAATTGCGATATACAGTTTCATAAGACAGGTTTTTATATATTTACGTCAAACAAATGCGATCCATTTGGATGTAACCTGCGCATGGATGGTCAAATGACGTAATGGTTGGTCATCTATACACGGCCTGACGCTAAGACGATGTGCCCAGCATGTAAGTACATGCAGTAAGTTAAAGCGAAGGACCACCATTCTGTTGCAAGTTTTTCAATTATTTCAGTACCACATCTACACCCCACGGACAGAAATATCTTGCCTTCGCAGCAGCCCGTCAAGAGATGTAATTAATCCACTCTCTGAGGGGTTATATAAAGACAAGGACTGCTCGAAGAAGAAATCGTGGCCTATATAGACCTACTGTATCAGATTAAATTAAATCAAATTAAGGTGTAATCTTACTTCCCAAAAACCAGTGATGGCACACATGCTTCAATACTTTAATTTGCTTCATTTTTGTTTCTTTGAAGCCTCCAATTTGATTTATATGTACATGGACTTCGAAAATAGCGAAAGAGTTTTCGTATGTACGCCAAGATCGCATCTGTGAATTCAAGAGTTATTTCCTACCCAAGTCTGGTCGACCTTTTCAGATGGCAGGTATAAATAGCAAGCATGAATTGGTTCATTTCTTGCGGAAAGATAAAAATGCCAGAGTCGTGCAATGTGTAATAATTTTAATTTTATTTTATATACAAGAATGTGAACGTGTTCAGACTCAGTGGGGATATTAATAGAGCCTTCTTAATCAGAATGCTCCCCGAGCCTGCCCCGAATGACTCATGCACATTTCGGATGGTATATATTACCTTTCATTGTTAGCACGCATTCAGATTATTCAGATAATGTAAAGAACAAATAATTCCCAAGGCAGTGTGGCTCACTCAGCCGGTAGTGCAACCAGTGCATGCATGGTTTGTGAACGTAATTTGGCTGTCAGATAGGGACGACATGCAGGCTAATCAAATACGAATCATACGTTCACGTCCCCGCATCAGTAAATTCATGAGTTATTTCCTACCCAAGTCTCGTCGACCTTTCCATAATTATGGCAGGTATAAATAGCAAGCATAAATTGGTTCATTTCTTGCGGAAAGATAACAAATGCCAGTGTCGTGCAATGTGTATTAATTTCAATACTCGAACGTGTACGTGTTCAGACTCAGTGGGGATTTTATTAGCTTTTCCGCCGCTTCCAGGGAAGCGGAAAAGCTATAACTGTTGTTCAGCTTTTTTTTAGTCTTCTTCTTCTTCTCCCCCAAAGCCCATAGACAATGCACAGGGGTTTTGTAAGCACGACTTTGGTCATTGAACAGACTTGGATTTTTTTTCAAACGTGGCAAATGCATAAAGCCCATGCTGAAATTGATCCTCAACAACTTGATATCATCATGACGTAATCACGTGTCACGTGACCTTGCTTTGAAGGGGCAAATTTCAAAATCCATTAAAAGCAAAAGTACAAGTTCGTTTAATTTCAACTTTGCACTGTATCTAAGTTGGGAAAAGGTGTATCCAAAAATTGCCATCGATTGACCTTGACGTCATCTCATGAATATTTATGAGGTCATGAACTTTTCAGATTTTCACATTGAAATGAGCATATTTGACCAACGGAGCAAGATTTTTTATTTTTTTTTGTTGATATCTATTCCGGATGTAGTTTAGAAACACCCAAATGGGCCAAAATGTCATAACGCAATCGTGACGTCATCAAAATGCGTGTTTTCAAATCACATATTTTCCATTAGACAATCTTCTCGAAATTTGTTGGGCAGTTAGCTATTGGGCTAGACATTCTAAATCTTGAGTTGGGAATTAATTAACCATTGTTCAGAATTGTTATGATTTTTTTAATATTATAATGTAGTCCCATACACTTTGTGCACATAATATGCACGTGCGTTTTGGGGTAGGAATGGAGGGTACGGGTTCGAAACCCAGTGACGTAAACTCTCTTTTTTTCGTCCGTCACAAATCCAATTAAAACGACGCGAAATGGGCCTCAACCTATCATAGAATAAACATATGTATTTTGTTCTGTTTTTCTCTGTCTGTTTTTGCTTGGGTGGTCACGTGATAGCTCTTTAAAGGGCCAAACTGGCATGTGCAATCATGCCGCGATCTCAGATCCCACACGTGACAGTGCTTTAAAGGGGCAACTTGTACACTACACTGTAGTCATTAATTATGGCTTCACGTAGGTACATCTAAACTTCAGACGAAGATTACTACCTGAACGAAGAAAAAATCGTATTTTTATTTTGTCTTCAACCGACTCAACATATACCCCGGATTGAAAATATCAAAACATATTTCAGTAATTTCCTTTGTTTTTCATTGTTTAGGTTTTTTATACTAAGGACCATAGGTTTGTGTACAAATTAGCTGTGAAATCCATTAAGGGCCTAATATCAAATACAAATGGCTTCAAACTTGGCACATACTTAGGTTAGTAGATGGAGATTCATTGCAAAAAGTGAGATCATCATGACGTCATCAGGGGGTCACGTGACAGGTCATTAAAATGTCAAACTTCAAACTTAATTATTAGCAAAAGTATCGGTTAGTTTGGTTTCAATTTTGTAGCATATCTAAGTTGGGAAAAGATGTATCCAAGAATAGCCCTCATTCGATCGTGACGTAATCTCATGAATATTAATGAGGTCATAAACTTTTAAGATGTTAACATTCAATTGCGCATATTTGGCCAACGGAGCGAGATTTTTTTCATTTTTTCTTTGATATCTATTGGGGAAATGGTTTAGAAACACCTTCCGGAGCCAAAATGTCGTTACGCAATCATGACGTCATCAAAATGTGTGATTTTAAAACACATATAAGGCATTGGCCGATCATCTCGAAATTTGGTATGTCGTTAGCTATCGTGCTAGACATTCCAAATCTAAAGTTTGGAACCGAAGGACCATTGTTTATATTTTTTATGAATTTTTGAATACCACACTCGAGTCCCATAGGCTTTGTGCACAAAATATGTACATGCGTTTTGGAGTAGGAATGGGGCTATTCTATGACTTGTTAACAACAGAAGCGGAAAAGCTCTATGCTCTGTTTCACAACAGACATATATTTCTCGTTAGTTATTGCTTTTCTAGGTCGTGCTTTGAGAGTGCTTTGGCGACTTTTATCAGCCTTCTTAAAGCAGCTTGCTGTAAAGGCCTAATTTACGGCTGAGAGAATCCCTTTGTTACAGAGAAACCCTCGGTAAAATGTCAGACCAAACTGTTGTTGCCCTAGGGAACTGGATGTTGCATTCTGTCAGAAACAAAACAATACGCTGTCGCAAACCCCATTAAATCTATAAATGGAAGTTGATGGCCAATGAAACTATGGGTGGTACAGAACATGACCTTCCCACTTATGACATTTTGCTCGGGCCCATTTATTAATTGAGCGTCGTTTTCATTCCATAGCTGCATGTGGCCCCGCCCACAAGTAAAACACCATCGGTAACCCTGATTTTGCATTCCGTCAGAAACAAAACAATACGCTTTCGCAAACAGAAGGAATCCATTGGAACCAAATCATTGGTTCCAATATGCACAATGATAATTGAGGGAGGCACGCCATTTATTCCAGCTACCAGTTGAGAAAATTCATTGAGAAGTTAAAACAAAAACCGACAGCCATAGTGAAATGGTTGTAACGACATAAGATGATCTCTTCTTTGAAGCTTCTTGTAATTATCTACATGGTTCCTTGCTGGTGATTTGGCGTTTGATTATCTTAGGCATATTGCTGCCTGAGCGAAGAAATTTGTCCACCAGTCAGCCTCCACGATAATATCACCAGCCGACGCACACCTTATAAGGCTACACCGTGGAAGTGTAAGTGGAAGGAATAGTAGGCCTAAGTTAAGGAGGGTGAAGTGACATTATAATTGGCAGAGCCATTTGCAGGAACCATGTGTTGACAACAAATACTGCCATGAAGAGAATATGGCTTTCCTTCTGAAAGTGATGCTGACTTCCGCTTTAAAAAAAAAATACTTTAACATGTGGCAACGTCTCCAAGGGATATCCACACACAGCTTCATAACACTTCTCACAGACAGGCATTCTTTCTCTTCAAGGCAAGCATAAAGTATCTTTTATACTTTCAGTGGAGAACGCTAGGACGCTAAACTTGATTTAGCTTTTACGGATCTGTGAACAGATTAGCTTTGCTGCTCACTTGAGCAATTACAGACATTCGTGGGAATCCTTGTTTTAGTGTAACTGAAAATGTTTGCTTTCTTGCATGTGTCTACTTCACAGAATTCTCAGCTGATAAATCAAGCCTCGATGCAAAAGAGGACAAGGAAGATCCACTGGATGTCGACTTTGCAATTTTCTAAGATGACAAGCCTTGCTTACATGCAATTACAGTTAGGAAGAACTTGATGAAGATTTATCAAGAAACGTGGAAAAATACCTTTGTTTCCTTTTGTTCCTCTTTCTTTATCCGTCTATTCCTCTTCTTTTTTCCTGTAGCCGTCACCTGGAGTGGCCTTATCAGGACTTTGTTTGGTGATATTTCATAACAAAAAAATGATGATGTTGGCTTTCCTGTGTTTGTTTCCTGTGTACCACTTCCACTTCGATCAAAGTCCATCAATACATATTCCAAGAGACAGCCATCGGATCGCACCATGATTCAAGGCTTTTTAAGCACCAGGGATAAACAAGTCTTAAGAGACCTCAATGCTTCCTGACGCTTTGATCAAGTTCGTAAAATATGGCAATAAGCAATTCATATATGGATATGAATGGGTACTGACCTGGCTGCCTTCTTTTCTGAATTGTGGGCCATATGTCACAGACATCCACCTACAAAGCATTCAGCAATAAAAAAACTGACTACACATTGAATTTGCATTCGAAATGAATATCATGTGGGAGCTTATACTGTTGGCTAGTGTGTGGGTGCAAGCTACTCCATAAGCACGCACAACTGCACTTAATACACTGCCATGTTCTGTTAATGCTGCAAACATCTCCAGTGAAAAACGTCTTAATCAGACCAATTTGACCTCACCCGTATCACCGCATCCCTTCAGATGGCTACCAAACAAGTACGTATACTCGTGTATAACAAGTTTTTTTCTTTGAGGTATATTGAATTTAGGTATACTGGGCCCAATGGATGGCAACGTATACCTCTTTTAGATTTTGCAGCGTTCTAAGCTTTACCCACTCGATCGACAAATATTAGCAACCTGACATTCAGCATACATGATCATAGTAATATATTTTTTTGGAACAGTTTCATGGCTGGATAGTGGTTGTGATAGGATTCGTCATCAATTTTGTGGAGCTGGGAACTTTCAAAAGCTTCGGAGTCTTCATAATACCCATCCGAGAATCGCTAAGCGGCTCTTATACAGCCGTGGGAACTGCCATGGCCGCTTCGCACACTGTTTGCTTCATTTGTGGTAAGTTAAGATACACTGTTCTGCTCACAGAAGAACATACAATATTTTTGGCTTCCATAAAACGTAAATACTTTCTCTGCACTTTGGAGAGACGGAAATCTTTCTTCTATATTAACGCACTGTAGGCACCTCTGACAATGCAATATAGGCCTATTAGGCGTATAGGTCAACTTTCATGTCTGCTTAAAGGGGAATGCAACACCAGAAATAAAGTTTGCTTTATCTGATTGGGTGTTAAAAACAACCTACAAAACCAATGAGTCACTCACGAACGGTTTTCATAAAGAGAGAAAAATCATGGAGTTGTAGGTAGAATTTGCGTTCCTCTTCTCGAAAAATGTGACGTGAGGACGGAACTACTATCGTTTGACTATGGGTATGATTTCAATTACTGCGCGCAGTGTGTGCACACTTGCGAGCTAAATTATGGTGTACTGTCAGGCTTTTGCCTGTGAAAATGCTAGCGGGAAAAAGCTGGAAAACATTCCCCATGCAATTTCCTATAAGGACAAGAAAACTGAGTTACCGGTACTTAGGAAGTGGGCTGCGGCCATAAAAGCGGAGAATTTTCTCAAAATCTGCTACCAATAATCAATAGAAATCAAAAGGATGTACTGTAGCGATCACTTCACCTCCTTGCTTTACCGAGGAGGATTGGGAGGAGGACTTGTGGGCCAAACTCACCCCCTCGAAGCCGTGAAAGGATACTGAAAGAACATGCTTTTCCTCGATATTCCACATCGACCAGCGGTGGCAACGCGTGAATCGACAGCTTCAAGAATTTCCGAATTGTTTTCGTTTCGGTTCCTGCTTGAATGTTTAATTGCTCTTCCATGCCCGTGCATGTGAGATCCTTCTCGTTGAAAATTGCATGAATCAGTTTGATGTCTTTATTCAAAATTGTATAAATAAAATTTCAAAATACCAGTTTGTTTTAAAAAATGGCGGTTTAGATTTAAGTATGACCTTGTGAAAATGTTGATTAAGTTAAAATGTGAAGGATTGAACAAGCTTAATAAACCTTTTCGACGTTCGCAAAGCATTACGGGAATAGATGACAAACTGGCCGTATTCCTATCACGCAACTCTAAGGTGAAGATACCAGAAACAAAATATATTTTTGACAGAACGCTGAGAGGGTAGTTGCGGAGAAATCAGTGGAGATTCCCTTGGTGACAAAGTGGCAAATTCAGGGCGTGCATGCAGCTATCTGCATGAGATGCACGCATTTTAATTGTCAGTCACTGATTTATCCGAAACTACCCACTCAACGTTCCGACAAAAAATATCTTTTAGTGCTGGTATCTAGACGAAAATTCTGTGTGAGTTTTATTTCCGAAATAATTTTTTTTTTTGAGAATCTTTTTAAAACAATTTACGAACTTACGTGCTTCGCCATAGAATTATGTGATAACAATACGGCCAGCTAGTTATCTATGCTCATGATGCTTTGCGAACGTTGAAAGGTTAATTTATACAGCTCTATGGGTTGCCGTCATTCTGTCGTGACATCACACCACCATTAAACAGCACATTAAACAGGGAATGCAAATTTGACCTAAAATTTCTCTAAAATTTTCTCTCCTTATGAAAATCGCACGTGAGTGACTCACAGGTAATTGTAGGTCGTTTCTAACACCCAATCGGATAAGCAAACTTTAGTTCATGAGTTACATTCCCCTTTGAATACAGTCTCTGTGACATTCCCATGTATTAACGGACAAAGCACTATTTAATAATACTTCAGCAGACGGCCGGTAAACATTACTTTAAGGTGAATACATTTTGGATGATAGGAAATGGTAGGCCTAAACAGGATGAAGAAAATATATACATACAGACATAGTAATACAATGTGATGAAATCTTGACATAACCAGACCACACAAATCATTAAAAGACGGAATGTACTCATATTAATGTTTATTTAATCAACATTACTATGAGTACATTCCGTCTTCGTGGTCTTAAGTTAAGGAAATCTTGGACTTATTTGATCGAAGCAACAGCCACAAAAATAATTTCACCTGTGTAATTTAAGGAGGAGGAAGACTGTGTTAACTTACCAACGACCGAGTAATATATCTTGTCAAAAAAACCCCTTAAAACCGTCACTTTTCGATGTCTTGCAGTTCCTCTTTCAACATACCTGAACGGAAAGTTTGGGTCAAGACGAGTCGTCATTGCAGGCGGAGTCATCATGTTCGCGTCGTTTCTTCTGATTGCTCTGATGGTGCAAACTACCACTCAGTTTTCAGTCTTTGTGATCTCATTCGGTAAGTTTATTTTGGTTTTACACTCCAAGGGTATAACAAAACAGGATCAAAATCAGGATCAATATCAAAATCACCCAAACTACCACATTAATTGCCAAAAGTGATATACACAATTTTTGCAAACTGCTTACTGACTAAAATTACCAAAATGCAAAATATAAAATTTTGTGGGCCAGACGTTTCGATCCTTACAGCACCTTTCTCAAACGGAGAGTGACAAGGACAAACAGATACATGTACACGAAGGAAAGGGGAAGAGAGTGAATAGGACACGGATGAGAAACAAAGGACAAAGACTATATAAAGCTGATAGGGAGAGATCAAAGTGAATGGCAAGGGCATAGGGTAGGGATTAGTGAGAAGGGGGAAAGATCAACGAGAGAAGTGTGGGAGAGTGAACACAAAAGAAGGATTATCAGAAATCTGCATGGTGTTAGTCATTACCCTCCTGGATGTTGAGACCATGTGGTTGAATAGTCCGAAGACGCTTCAACCACATTTTCTCAAAGCTAAGACGGACAGCATTACTACGGTGACCAAGGGATTCTATGCCCAGTACACTCATATCTGATATCGAATGTTCAGGGAGATTGAAGTGATACCCAACAGGGGTGTCCATTTTGCCGGTTTTGATTGTAGACCTATGGCCATAGACACGTTTTTTGAGGGTGTTTTTGGTCTCGCCAACATACTGAACATTACAAACTCTGCAAGAGATGAGGTATATGATGTTTGAGGTAGTGCACGTGATAGAGCCATAGGTCGTGTGGGTAGTTCCAGAAGAATGTCCATTGAAAGAGTCTATTTCCTTGACATGTGTCTTGCAAACAATGCATTTTGAGGTAGTACACTTAAATGTATTGTACCAAATTTAGTGGGAGGTGAACTGTCCAAAAGGGGAACCTCTGCTCGGACAATTAAGTCACGCAGGTTACGGGGCGCCTGAAAGCCAAAACAGGCGAATTTGGAATTGCATCGGCCAGACGATCTGAAGCGTGGAGAATATTGTAGCGCGTCCGCAGCTAGGGGCCAAACGCTGACTAGAAATAACGGCACTCACTTCGGTCTTTCGTGAAACTCGCCTGAAAACGGCCTTTATTCTTGAGCTCTGGGTCCTGTTCCTTACTCGCCTAAAACCTCAAGCAGAACACACTCTTTTGCGCAGGCGCGAGGCGGGAGGGACGCGGGCTGTTGGAATTCCGGAGGGAGCGGCCAACCACAACCACCGCGCTAGTGGTATGGCGCCCCCACCGCCAAACCCGCCGGCGCTACACCGCCCCCCTCGAGGACCCTGATTCGTCCCCGAACAGGACGGCGCAGCCCGACGGGCCAGCCCGCAGTTTCCCCCGGGTCGCACCTGCCCACAAAAACAAAACAACGACCAAGCACCAACGGGGAATAAGCCCCAGAAGGTGAGACTAGGGCCTACGCGGCTCCTGGTGACGTCCCCCGGCTCCAGGGGGTGGGAACCCGGGGGCAGGAGGAGGGGGGTCGCGCTGAACCTCCGTCCGCCGGAGCAGCCATTCCCAGAACTGCCGTGGGACGTGTTCTGGGTACCGGGTTGGAGGCGGTGCCCCTGGGGGTAAGAAGCCCCCCAGGGATGGCTGCCCGGCGGCCCCGACGTCGACCCCGTGCTGTACGTAGGGTTCCCCCCGTATGTCCACAGCATCCGGCCCGGGACCTCGTAGGTGTGGGTCACCCGGGTCCGGAACTGCTGGTGGCCGAGCTCATCCAGCCCGCTCGGGGCTATCTCCATCTCCCATTGGTCGCGGTGGTGCTCGCATAGGGGTGGCTCCATCCCGGTCTCCACGTCCCTAGCGGTCCGCGACTCCTGGAGCAGGCCCTCTTCTCGCAGGCGTAGGCACTCTCCTCCCGGAAGGAGCACCCGAGTGCCGGAAGGCAGGCGCCGGCGTCCTCCGCTCCAGGGGTGGTCCGGGGGTTCCGCCGTCGCCTGCACACCCACGGCAACCCCATGCCGTACGGGGTGGGCCCGGCCACGGTGTCCGCCGCAGGGGCCCGAGGGCCCGAGGCCTCGCCGGGAGGCGAGTCCGCGTGGTCTCGCCGTCCCGACTGGCCCCGCGATCCCTGCCACCGGCGCCGAGGGGGCACCGGCAGCGAGGGTCCGCCCGCAGCGTCTTCCCCGAGGCCGGTCCCGGCGGTGGCTTCAGCGGGGCTGGCAGATGGAGTCGGCCGCTCGGCGGACAGCTCGCTCTCCTCCAGCTCTCGGTCGCTGGCGTAGACGTCCAGGGCGTCGGGGTCCTCTGCGTGGACTGCTGCGACGAGACCGTGGTCGCAGTACCGGTGGTGCCGGGCCCGCATGTCGGCCCGATAGAAGGTGCGGCCACAGCCTCGTTCGCAGCTGTATGGAGGAGCGGTGACCAGGCGGGGGCAGGCTGTCCGCAGATGGCGTCGCAGGTTCGTCCTCTACCTGAACCCCCGCTGGCAGTGGGGGCAGGTCAGCTGATCCATCCTGGGGGAGGAAACAGAGGAAGAGTCAAGGGTTATAGCGGAGCAATACCGCGCCGGGCGCCGAACGCGCCGCCCCCGGCGAGTCACCTGCGTGTCCCCCACCCCAGGTCCGTGTGGCGACGGCTCTGTCGGTGTGCCCTCTTCCCGGTCGCCTCTGTCTGGGTCCCGCGGGGTCTCCACCACCGGTCCGTGTGGCGATGGTTCTGGTGCCGTTGCGTTCTCCGGGCTATCTGACTCGCCGGCGAGCTGGCCTGGGCGTCCCAACTCCACCTCGTCTTCAGGTTCTGGCCCGGTCCCCCCTTCCCCGGGCGAGGGCGACCCCTGCCGGCTGGGCCGGGAGCCGGTTCCGCTGGCCCCTTGCTCCCCTTCCGGCACGGGTGTTTCCTCGGCCGGCACGGGTGCCTCCTCGGCCGGCGCCTCGCGAGCCGCGTGCTCCCACCACCCGAGCTGTGCATCGCCGGAGTACCGTTTCAGCCGGTTCCGGTGCACGATTTTTGGCTTTGCTCGGGCCGTGCGCTGCACTCTGTAGGTCACATCGCTCACACGACGTAGTACAGCGAAGGGCCCTTCCCACCACCGTTGTAACTTAGGGGTGCGGCCGACCTTCTTCCTGGGGGTATACAACCAAACAGCCTGGCCCGGTTCAAACGCGTCGTCCCGGGCCCGCCGGTCGTACTGCTGCTTCTGGTACTTGTGGGCTTTCTTCAGGTGCTGCCGGGCGACCTCGTGGGCCCGGAGGAGACTCGCCCTAAGCCGGTCGACATACTCTGGGGCTCCGGTGGTCTCCGGTTGCTCCTCAGGTGGCCCAACGACCACCTCCAGGGGGAGCCCCACCTCCCTTCCGAGCATTAGCATGTTCGATGTGAACTGGGTGCTGTCGTGCCGGGAGGAGCGGTACGCCATCATGACGTAGGGGAGCTGTTCGTCCCAGTCGTCCTGGCTCTCATTGACGAACTTACTCAACATGGCCTTGACGGTGCGGTTAAACCGCTCGACCATGCCGTCTGACTGAGGGTGGAAGGGAGTGGTCCTGGTCTTGCGGATCCCCAGCAACTGGCAGACCCCCCGGAACAGGGCCGCCTCGAACTCCCGTCCCTGATCCGTGTGGATCTCGAGAGGGGCCCCGAAGCGGGTGACCACCTGCTCCACGAGGGTTCTGGCCACGGTCCCGGCCGTCCGGTCTGGGAGCGGAAAAGCCTCCACCCACTTGGTGAAATAGTCTGCGACTACCATGATGCTGGAGTTGCCGGTTCTCGTCCGAGGTAGGGGACCGGTGAGGTCGATGGCAATCCGTTCCATGGGGGCTCCCACCAGGTACTGTTGAAGAGGAGCCCTCCCGGGAGGTGGTGCGGGCCTTCTCGAACCACACAGGTGGCATTTCAAGCACCACTCCTCCGCCTGTTTCCTCATCTCTCGCCAGTACACGGGAGCCTGCCGGAGTCGGGCCACCGTCCGCGCGGCTCCCAGGTGTCCGGCCGTCCGGTGGTTGTGAGCTAGGCGCAGGACCTCTGGGACTCTAGCCCGCGGGACGGCCACCTTCCACTCGGTGTCCCCTCCGTCGGCCTTCACCCATGCCACCTGCAGCCACCAATGTAGCGCGTCCGCAGCTAGGGGCCAAACGCTGACTAGAAATAACGGCACTCACTTCGGTCTTTCGTGAAACTCGCCTGAAAACGGCCTTTATTCTTGAGCTCTGGGTCCTGTTCCTTACTCGCCTAAAACCTCAAGCAGAACACACTCTTTTGCGCAGGCGCGAGGCGGGAGGGACGCGGGCTGTTGGAATTCCGGAGGGAGCGGCCAACCACAACCACCGCGCTAGTGGTATGGCGCCCCCACCGCCAAACCCGCCGGCGCTACAATATGGTGGTTTTCCTTAGTTATCTTCCTGAGAGGAGGAAGAGAAGGGTGGTAGGAAATAACTAAGGGAACTTTGGGATTGTCCTTGGGACCTGGTGGCTTTTGTTTGAGTGCCGAACTTCTGGGAATGGAGTTCTTCACTTGATGAAAACTGTAGCCTCATAGCAACCAAGTTATTGGCCAATACACGTGTATGGCGGCGAAAGTCAGACTCATTTAAACATATGCGCCTCAATCTGAGGGCCTTGCTGTAAGCTATACAAGTCTTACAATGTCTGGGTGACAACTTGAGGCATGGAGATAATAATGAGTGTCGATGGGCTTAGAATACAAGTCAGTAGTAAGTGTATTGAGATCACATTAATTGCCAGTTAAATCGCCAGTGTACGCCACAGTAGACATCGCTCATATACCTCACTACAGGTATCGCCAAAATACATTGGTGCATATACCTTGCCTATGATTTGTGCTCGGGTATAACATTACAAATGAATCGGCCTGAAGTGTGTTAATTGAAAAGCATCAAATTTCTCATTGGTATACACATATCTGTTTAGTTTACAATTTCCAGGAACATCTGTGATTGTTTAGAAATAATTTTAAAATGGATTTCTTTACACTATTGTTCTTATGTACAGGGTTTGGCGTATCTCTTGTTTACACGCCTCCATTCGCGTACATAATGGAGCACTTCGAGAAGGTGGCTCTACCAATTGGAATCGTTGTCACTGGCAGTGGACTAGGAATGATGGTGTACCCTCCATTAACGGAAATCTTGATCAACACTTATGGATGGCGTGGTACCATATTAATATACGGAGCTGTGAACTCCAATATCTGCGTGTTGGGAGCTTTGCTGAAGGACCCTCCTGAGGAATATTCAGCTCTTGAGACTGATCATCAAAGTCACGAACAGTCTCCAGAAATCGGTGCCACTTTTAAACTCGACGTACTACGAAGCCGCTTCATGGACGCTGTGAAGGGTCTTTGGAGGCTCCTGGCATTGGATTTGTTGCGGGAGGAACCCGTGTTTACATTGTTTATATTCCTTTTTTTCGTTGATGGTGTAGTGTACAGTGCCTGGATGATCTACCTCGTGCCTCATGCCGTGACGAGAGGTATCGATATCCAAGGGGCTTCCCTCTTGTCCACTGCCGGGGGAGTCGGTACTGTAGTCGGTAGAATCGTTTACGGGCCTATATTGCACCTTGAGTACATCAACACCTTGCAGATGTTCACCCTCCTCGCTGTGACTAACTTCTGTGCCTTCATGCTGGACGGCGTGGTTGCAGCCAACTACCCTGGCCTCCTATGCCTCGCTGCAGTAAACGGTATCAGTATTGGCACGATGACCGTTCTATTGGATCTTGTACCCCGACACATACTGGACAAGTCGAGAGCTATGGATGGTTTCGGAACACTGAACATATCATTTGCGTTGGGAGAACTCGCTGGAGGCGCACTTGCAGGTAGGACTCCAACATCCATTATGCATTATTATATCACCGTGAATAACACACCCTTTATATGATAATGATGTTTACCCTCCCCGAATGATCCAAACGAGAATTGAGTAAGTACGTCACTCCTTCGTGAATTACAGATGAGACAAATAAAGTTTTAAAGTTTTTCAACCTTTTATTTTTTAAAGGAACTTGAAAGAACATTTCGATTGCATTTTTTTATGTATGATACTCTGAACAATATTACGTATGTGGTTGGCTTTATTTACTGGAGTAAATCGGGGAAAAACGCGCCACAGTGAGTTTTCTTTAAGTTATCGGTGAGAAATTTCCCCATTTTTGCAATGACGATAAGGTGTGTGGCTGCAGGATGTAGCAACAGTTGAACAGAAACTTCTGAAGATCTGGTTTGCCAAAGTCGAGGTAACCAGAGCAAAGTGGTCTCGGCCCAGTGAGTTTGCGGCCCTCTGTAGCAACCACTTCGAGCCATTGTGCTTTAACGCGTACGTAGACGTCATGTTTGGAACGGGAATATCGAGTGGTTTTTCTGGATTTATCTGCCTTTATTTTAGCCAAGTTGCCGCGAAATTGCAAAAGGGGGATCAATTTTCGACTGCAAAATACCAAATTTAGCGTACACCACAACCAGTTATTTAAAAAAAATTACATTTTCATACACACTAATGAATTTATACGAAAAAAAACCCCGATATGAACAGTTTACGCTAGTTCTTTTAAAGCGATACAAAATGCATCACACGTCCCACTATTAAATTATGGAGCTAATGCAATTTAGTGCTTTTTCACAGTTTGTGCCAGAAAGGGATGAATTCAAATCAATTAACTAAAATAACGTGTGAATAGTGTCTACATCTTTTGTGTGATAACCTATTAGAAAGAATCCTTGTTCTGAGTAACTTTAAAATGTTTGCAGTAAACACTTGCTCTTGCCTTATTCAAGAATGACAAAAAAATTCGCTCTTTCTCATCCTCTCTCACCTGTGTAATATCCTCTCCCTTTTACTCTCTCCCAATCTCTCTATCCCTCTATCTTTTTCCCTCTCTCCATTAGGATTTATGTTTGATTCTGCAGAAAGCTATGACGTTATATTTTGGATGTTAGGTGGCATATCAGGCACAATGGTCGTCGTCCTTATTTTTGAACGTCTTTCAAGTCTCTGTTTCAAAAACGATTCAGCCAAAAATAAGCCATAAAAGAAAGGAGAATGTTGCCTTTATATTATAGAATGTGTAAATCGTAGAAACAATTTTTTTCTTTGTAAATGTGTGCAAACAGGCGTATTGCCTTTTGAGTCAGTAGGATAAAGAATCGGTCGCACATAAATGTATACATCCATAACAAACTATACATTTGGCAAATGTGGTGCAAGTGTAATTTCAACACTGCTGCAATAATTCTTACAGAGAATCAGTTATTCCATTCACACTAATGGCACTGCCACACCCAAAATGTACAATGTAGACTTTGAGAAGTTACAATCACAAAACGAATCGTGCATATATGCGCACATTGTATTACAAGTATTACAATTACTACCGTAAACTATGTGATGAAGTGTAGAAGAAAATGAATGGCATTGTCTTTTTGTCTAAAATATGTATTACGACATTTGTTAATGTTAGCGGGTATAGCGCTGTTAATGAGTTTGTTTATTTAGTTTATTTTATCGATGATATCAATTGTTGACTTTCATGATTAGTACAATGATCCGTAATGTCAGCATCGCTCGTGTCTCCACATGCACACGATTCTCTAAAAAGAAAGTTAACCCGCATTCGATGGCTCTTGTGGTACAGAACACAGTTACGTTGAACCAGACCTGGGCTCAAATCTCGTTTCAGTCAGAATTCCTCTACTATTTGCAGATAGCTTTCTTCCCCTCTGTTTTTAAATAAAAAAAATCAATTACTTCCATCTTGTAATTTGTCTATCAAATTAATTATTTTATTTTAAAATGTCCTGCTTTTAGTGAGAGTTTGTAGGCCCACTATTATCCAGCTTTTAAGTGACTCTATCTGTTTATTGTTTTTATTGTTTCATATAAGTGAGTTTTATCTGTGTAATGGAAGACCACCTTTGTGTGTATGGATTACCCTGGATAAATATTATAAATAAATAATCTTGGGATATTCCAGCCCTTCGAGCCCGAGATTTTACCGCGCTTGGGACAGCCCCGCATTTCGCTTGCACCTTCATATTCCCACGCCGTCCAGGCATCGAAACAATAAGGTGATAACCCCAAACTTGGGAACCAGGAATAAATACAAACCAAATTTGCGATTTCAGAATTTTCACAACCTACCCGTGATACAGCTCGAAAAAAGTAACGGGTTTCCTCGAAAGCTAACGCAGCCCCTGCAATTGACATATAGTTGGTGGACCCCTCGCAAACAATTTCCCGACCCACTTCACTTAGGCCAAAGGGTGTTTCTCAACATTCAGGATCTCTGGATAGAAAGTTAGTTTTAAACTTTCATGTTTTACCATTACACATTATTCTGGCTCCACCCCATTTTTTAAATATTTCAACTGAATGGGAATTTCGAAACTTTGAAGAAACACTTATACATACTGAAGTGGTCTATGGTGAATTTTATTATTATTTTGTATAGCTTCTAAATATTTTTTTCAAAGTTATTTTGCAGTTGTCAGTATACAGGAGAAAAATATTGAAAAATAGCACTTTGAATGTTTTGGGTATATTACAGAAAAAATAAAAGGCAGACAATTTGAGCAGTTTCACTCAGTTCCCAATGGGATTAGCAACTATGCAGTCATCATTGTACAAAATGACTTGAATACGTGGTGAGGGTTGTGAAAACATATACATGTAGTGGCTCCTATAGTTAAAAACCAGCGCAGTAGTATCGTTTGCAAGTTACTGCCCATCACTTTGTTGCCCATGGCATAGGCCTGCCTGGGCAAAATGAATATTTCTTCATCGGTGCCACTAGTGTCTGTAAACTACTTAATTACTAATAGGTGCTCTCCACTTTTGTTTCCCTTCCATTATATGCTTCACTAGTTCAATAAAGTATGATATTTCATCTAACTCTGTTTCCTGTAATTGGGGAAATGTATGTTTGGCTTAAAGGTAGTCTGTATTAGTTCCCGTGCGAATCTGAGTGCGATTTGTGTTTCTTCAGCAATATAACTACGAGCCTCACTTGTACATTTACCGTAATCCTAGAATGATACCAAGGCATCAGTGTCCACAATGACATCTAACAGATTGGGAGGCGCAAGGTGAAAAGAAAGTTTAGCAGTTGTAGCCGGTTTTTATTGCATGGAGATTTTGATAGTAAAAATCAGCATTTAAATCTGAAAAGAACAAAATGAACAAAACAGTTTTGAGTTTACATGTACAGTATTAACTTCACCGTTTAGCAGAAACATTATTGTTACCATAACTTAGACATGTGTAAAATGAATGCAATAATGAAAATCTTTCTCAGATTGTGTAATCCCAATAAGTAAACACAAATTACACATTATAACTTAATACTATGGCCGGATACAACCCCAGCAGTACAGGAAAAACAGGTTCAGGAGATTACATTTATGCAGATTAAGAAAAATCTACATGGGTGCCGATGGGTGCTCTCAAGTAATTATAATTGACCCAAATGTTCATATGATGTGATTGTCTACTATCTATCTATCATCTTTAGTGTCAATTCTGGGGCATCCGGTTTTTACCCACTCGCGGACCCACCACAACGAGGTCGTAACACTGCACCGACCCTGGCTACAAGTGAACGAATATAAAATCTCAAAATTTAGTGAACCTTACGTTTCGATGCTAGCAGGATATAAAATCTGTCTAATACAACTTCAGGCATCATTCATGACAAGTTCTGTAGAATGATTGTTTTACTATTATTGCTTCACAAGAGTTCTGTATTGTGGCGCTCCTTCGCCGCCGGTCGATAACACCAACAGCGAGCTGGACAATCCGACAAAAAATAATTATTAACCTCACATGCACGTGAGCGGTTACGTACACGTGAGAGGGAATTATGTCACGAGCGGAGGATTCAAGTCTAAGGCCTGTCCGGATGTTGGAAATATACCAACACTAATGGAAAACAACTGACATGGCTACCAATCTGCCAAGTCAGGTAAACCTCAATAAACCTCGGTATACACAGGATTTTAGAGATAAAACACTGACTATTTATTAATCCACTTCTGCAACCAATGAACCTCACAAGACAGGCTTCAACAGCACCTCGAGGATCGAGGCCAATAAACCTCACATTCAACCTATGCAAGTGATCGAACAGCTATACCCGTAACGACTCTACTGACACTACTTCCCACTAGCTAGCTGCAACTACTCTGTCTCACCGTTATACTGCCCTCCACAGACGTCAGTTGCACGTGTGTCAGGATGAATGGGTACCCGACCAATAGATAGACCATGCTGCCTGCACGATGTCTGGAGACGAACTGCCTCGACAACCAATCTTATATGCGCTACTCAATGCGTCGCACGTCTGGGAAACAGACGTGGCTAGACAGACTTGTACCTGTCCATTGACTGTTTCGCTACATTATCATCGAAAATGAAAATATTTACCCTGGCTGGTTTTATAATAATCATTAAAACTTGACTTAGGCCTACCCAAATCCTTATGATAAAGCTATGTTACGCCATGGCTTAATGTTATGTGAATGTGTTTAAATCTCACAGTCACAGTCTAGGCTAGTATGTACAACTAGTACAGAGTAATACAAGATGTGGGGACATCGTTGAACCTTTGGTTTAATTCCATCAGCGGTTCACTGCGTCCGCCATTGAAAGCTCCACCGATAAAAGTTGTACACAACAAGAGCTGCTTCGAAAGTATAATAGGCCTATACATACTACAATGCATAATATACTTGCACAAACACTATGAACAGCACAAAGCCTAGGTGAACAGGTGACCTTGAAATAACGGAGGTCTATATCAATACCACTGTACTGTTACTTTCTATCGTATGTATCGTATGTACTACTACAGAATAGTACTGATTAATAGTACAGTAGTACTGTAGGAGCTGCAATCCGCGGCACACAAAGCACAAGCCAATAGACAACTCCCCGTTAAGTACGTAAAAGATTATATGCGTGTGTGCCAGGTACAAGCCTATAAGCCCGCACATTTTGCACACACAGTTCATGTTCAGTACATTGCTCCACAAACCGCTACAGCAGGGTGGGGTTAGCCTAATTCAGTCACAAGTGTCTACTTTTCTCTCTCTCTCAATTCTGGCCATTAAAGAACATCTACGAAGAAAGCTTTGAGCTCCCTTGCAAACAGTCCCAGTGTAAAACATCGGAATCAGACGGTTCTCGTCCAATTTGACCTCACCCGTATCATCGCATCCCTCTGAAAAAGTCAACAGAATCAGGATACAGATGACTTCCAAACAAGTACGTATACTCGTGTATAACAAGTTTTTATATTTTAGGTATATGATGCACGTGTGAACCTAGCTGCTGAAGGCTTCTGTATGCCCACATTGCATGAAGAAACATAGTATAGCAGCAGGTAATTTTTCTTTTGGAAACAGCTTCGTATACCTGTTCTCCATGTTCAGAGGAATTTTAATCGTGTCAAGTATTTATGGCATCATAAATAATCAAAACGTCAGAATAGGTGTAATAGTGTACCAATTAAAGATTTTGCAGTACTGTGTAGCTCAACATCAACTCGAGAAACACTAGCAACCGTACATTCAGCATGCACCGTCATGGTGGTATTTTGTTCTGAACAGTTTCATGGCTGGGGAGTGGCCGTGATAGGATTCCTCATCAATTTTGTGGAGCTAGGAACGTTCAAAATCTTCGGAGTCTTCATAAAGCAGTGTGGTTCACTGAGCCGATAGGGCATGCAGGCAAAATCATACGTTCACGTCCCCAACAGGCAAAGTATCTGCAAGCACTTTTAGTGCTAGATATAGGCTAGGACTGGTAAAGTTCAAAATCAGTTTCAGTTCGTTTAATTCTTAATTTCTACCTTGCTACACCTAGGGTTTCGGCCATACTTGAAAAGTTGAAACAATAAAATTCGGCAGAATTGAAATGGTTGTAACGACTTAAGATGATCTCTCCTTTGAAGCTATCTGTATAATTATCTACAGGGTTTCTCTGAAATGTTTGAACACTGGTGATTTAACTTCGGCGTTTGACAATCTTAGGCACTGCTGCCTGAGCGAAGAAATTTTTCAAATGTCAATGCCACGATTGACGTTATGTACAGTATTATAGGACTACACTGTAGGCTAAGTGACACCTTAAGTAGTGGGAGCTTGCAATGCTTTTGCCTTAATTCCTGCTGCTGCAATGATGCGTTTTGTTCCATCTAAGAGTCGATTCTGAGTCAATTTCTTTTTAAGGGTGAATATTAGTCAGTAGTCCCGAAGGAGCGTAATTGCGATATACAGTTTTATAAGAAAGGTTCTGATATTATTTACGTCTAACAAATGCGATCCATTTGGATGTAACCTGCGCACGGAAGGTCAAATGACGTAATGGTTGGTCATCTATACACGGCCTGACCCTAAGACGATGTGCCCAGCATGTAAGTACATGCGCTAACTTAAAGAGAAGGACCATCATTCTGTTGCAAGTTTTTTCAGTTATTTCAGTACCACGTCTACACCCCATGGAAAGAAATCTCTTGCCTTCGCGGCAGTCTTCGGTACTCTGATGAAACTGCTGCTTTGGCCGTATCAAATGCAGGTGTCTACTCCGCAGATTTCTCAGCTGATAAACCATGCCTCGGTTAAGAAGAGGGCAAGGAAGATCCAATCGACGTCGACCAAAGATCTTATGGCGCGCGAAGCGCACAAGATAGCCTACTCTTGCGAGATCACACGCATTCGGGTGAACTACGCACTGAGCGCCATTTTAGTAAGCAAAGTCGCATACCTCTCCATTTCGTGGTCACATCACATCGAAAGTTATCACATTCTGTTCACGCATCCAAAGCTGTACATTTTTTAATGTTTGTGACTCTCTCGCTTCATTTTCGGAGCACCGAAAGCAAACGACAGATTCAGCTGCTGACTAAAATGGCGTCCAGTGCGTACTTCACCTTTTGCTCGGAGTAGTCCATCTTGCGCGCTTTGCGCTATAAGATCTTTAATGTCGACTTTGCAATTTTGCTTACATGCAATTACGGACAGTAATTAGGAAGAACGTTCTTTGGTGGGTTTTGATGAAGATTTATCAAGAAACATGAAAATATACCTTTGTTCCATTTTGTTCCTCTTTCTTTATCCGTCTATTCCTCTTCTTTTTTACTGTAGCCGTCACCTGGAGTGGCCTTATCAGGACTTTGTTTGGTGATATTTCATAACAAAAAAATGATGATGTTGGCTTTCCTGATTTTGTGTCCTGTGTACCACTCTAAAGAAAAATTGCCGTGGATTCCACTTTGACCAAAGTCCATCAATACATATTCCAAGAGACAGCCATCGGATCGGACCATGCTTCAAGGCTTTTTAAGCACCAGGGATAAAAAAGTCTTAAGAGACCTCAATGCTTCCTGACGCTTATACTACTTTGATCAAGTTTGTAAAATATGGCAATAAGCAATTCATTAATGGATATGAATGGGTACTGACCTGGCTGCCTTCTTTTCTGAATTGTGGGCCATATGTCACAGACATCCACCTACAAAGCATTCAGCAATAAAAAAACTGACTACACATTGAATTTGACTTCGAAATGAATATCATGTGGGAGCTTATACTGTTGGCTAGTGTGTGGGTGCAAGCTACTCCATAAGCACGCACAACTGCACTTAATACACTGCCATGTTCTGTTAATGCTGCAAACATCTCCAGTGAAAAACGTCTGAATCAGACCAATTTGACCTCACCCGTATCACCGCATCCCTCCAGATGGCTACCAAACAAGTACGTATACTCGTGTATAACAAGTTTTTTTCTTTGAGGTATATTGAATTTAGGTATACTGGGCCCCATGGATGCTTGCAACGTATACCTCTTTTAGATTTTGCAGCGTTCTAAGCTTTACCCACTCGATCGACAAATATTAGCAACCTGACATTCAGCATACATGATCATAGTAATATATTTTTTCTGAACAGTTTCATGGCTGGATAGTGGTTGTGATAGGATTCCTCATCAATTTTGTGGAGCTGGGAACTTTCAAAAGCTTCGGAGTCTTCATAATGCCCATCCGAGAATCGCTAAGCGGCTCTTATACAGCCGTGGGAACTGCCATGGCCGCTTCGCACACTGTTTGCTTCATTTGTGGTAAGTTTAGATACACTGTTCTGCTCACAGAAGAACATACAATATTTTTGGCTTCCATAAAACGTGAATACTTTCTCTGCACTTTGGAGAGACGGAAATCTTTCTTCTATATTAACGCACTGTAGGCACCTCTGGCAATGCAATACAGGTCTATTAGGCGTATAGGTCAACTTTCATGTCTGCTTAAAGGGGAATGCAACCCCAGAAATAAAGTTTGCTTTATCCGATTGGGTGTTAAAAACAACCTACAAAACCAATGAGTCACTCACGAACGGTTTTCATAAAGAGAGAAAAATCATGGAGTTGAAGGTAAAATTTGCGTTCCTCTTCTCGAAAAATGTGACGTGAGGACGGAACTATCGTTTGACTATGGGTATGATTTCAATTACTGCGCGCAATGTGTGTACACTTGCGAGCTAAATTATGGTGTACTGTCAGGCTTTTGCCTGTGAAAATGCTAGCGGTTAAAAGCTGGAAAACACTTCCCATGCAATTTCCTATAAGGACAAGAAAACTGAGTTACTTAGGAAGTGGGCTGCGGCCATAAAAGCGGGGAATTTTCTCAAAATCTGCTACCAATAATCAATAGAAATCAAAGGATGTGAATGTAATTTGTACTGTAGCTATCACTTCACCTCCTTGCTTTACCGAGGAGGATTGGGAGGAGGACTTGTGGGCCAAACTCACCCCTCGAAGCCGTGAAAGGATACTGAAAGAACATGCTTTTCCTCGATATTCCACATCGACCACGTGAATCGACAGCTTCAAGAATTTCCGAATTGTTTTTCGTTTCGGTCCCTGCTTGAATGTTTAATTATTCCCGATCCCATGCGCGTGCATGTGAGATCCTTCTCGTTGAAAATTGCATGAATCAGTTTAATGTCTTTATTCTAAATGTTATAAATAAAAATTTAAAATACCAGTTTGTTTTCAAAAAATGGCGGTTTAGATTTATTTATGACTTTGTGAACATGTTGATGAATAACTTAAGTTAAAATTGAAAGGATTGAACAAGCTTAATAAACCTTTTCGACGTTCGCAAAGCATTACGGGATTAGATGAAAGACTGGCCGTATTCCTATCACGCAACTCTAAGGTGAAGATACCAGAAACAAAATATATTTTTGACAGAACGCTGAGAGGGTAGTTGCGGAGAAATCAGTGGAGATTCCCTTGGTGACAAAGTGGTAAATTCAGGGCGTGCATGCAGCTATCTGAATGCGATGCACGCATTGTAATTGTCAGTCACTGATTTATCCGAAACTACCCACTCAACGTTCCGACAACAAATATCTTTTAGTGCTGGTATATCTAGACGAAAATTCTGTGTGAGTTTTATTTCCGAAATCATTTTTTTTGGGGGAGAATCTTTTTAAAACAATTTACGAACTTACGTGCTTCGCCATAGCATTATGTGATAACAATACGCCAGCTAGTTATCTATGTTCATGATGCTTTGCGAACGTTTATTTATTTATAGAGCTCTGTGGGTTGCCGTCATTCTGTCGTGACATCACACCACCATTAAACAGCACATTAAACAGGGAATGCAAATTTGACCTAAAATTCCATTAATTTTCTCTCTTTATGAAAATCGCACGTGAGTGACTCACAGGTAATTGCAGGTCGTTTCTAACACCCAATCGGATAAGCAAACTTTAGTTCATGAGTTACATTCCCCTTTGAATACAGTCTCTGTGATATTCCCATGTATTAAAGGACAAAGCACTGTTAAATAATACTTCAGCAGACGGCCGGTAAACATTACTTTCAGGTGAATACATTTTGGATGATAGGAAATGGTAGGCCTAAACAGGATGAAGAAAATACATACATACAGACATGGTTATATAATGTGATGAAATCTTGACATAACCAGACCACACAAATCATTAAATGTGACCCGGTACATCATAATGAAGAATAACCCCCACTTTTGAGATTTTGAGATTTCTTAATGATGTGAAAGAGTGTACCATTAGCTTTCAAATGATATCAAAATTTCCGCCAATACATTACCTTTCCGAAAATACCAAAAAAATAAATAAATTGATTTTTAATCGAACTGAGAAGATACTTTGACTTAAGGCGTTGTTTACTCGAAAAGTGTTTTGGTGAGATATTCCTCATGTCGCTGTGCCGGGTCACAAATAAACATTACTATGAGTACATTCCGTCTTCGTGGTCTTAAGTTAAGGAAATCTTGGACTTATTTGATCGAAGCAACAGCCACAAAAATAATTTCACCTGTGTTATTTAAGGAGGAAGACTGTGTTAACTTACCAACGACCGAGTAATATATCTTGTCAAAAAACCCCTTAAAACCGTCACTTTTCGATGTCTTGCAGTTCCTCTTTCAACTTACCTGAACGGAAAGTTTGGGTCAAGACGAGTCGTCATTGCAGGCGGAGTCCTCATGTTCGCGTCGTTTCTTCTGATTGCTCTGATGGTGCAAACTACCACTCAGTTTTCAGTCTTTGTGATCTCATTCGGTAAGTTTATTTTGGTTTTACACTCGAAGGGTATTACAAAAACAGGATCAAAATAAGGATCAATATCAAAATCACCCAAACTACTACATTAATTGCCAAAAGTGATATACACAATTTTTGCAAACTGCTTACTGACTAAAATTACCAAAATGCAAAATATAAAATTTTGTGGGCCAGACGTTTCGATCCTTACAGGACCTTTCTCAAACGGAGAGTGACAAGGACAAAACAGATACATGTACACGACATGTGTCTTGCAAATAATGCATTTTGAGGTAGTACACTTAAATGTATTGTACCAAATTTAGTGGGAGATGAAGTGTCCAAAAGGGGAACCTCTGCTCGGACAATTAAGTCACGCAGGTTACGGGGCGCCTGAAAGCCAAAACAGGCGAATTTGGAATTGCATCGGCCAGACGATCTGAAGCGTGGAGAATATGGTGGTTTTCCTTAGTTATCTTCCTGAGAGGAGGAAGAGAAGGGTGGTAGGAAATAACTAAGGGAACTTTGGGATTGTCCTTGGGACCTGGTGGCTTTTGTTTGAGTGCCGAACTTCTGGGAATGGAGTTCTTCACTTGATAAAAGCTGTAGCCTCTAGCAACCAAGTTATTGGCCAATACACGTGTATGGCGGCGAAAGTCAGACTCATTTAAACATATGCGCCTCAATCTGAGGGCCTGGCTGTAAGCTATACAAGTCTTACAATGTCTGGGTGACAACTTGAGGCATGGAGATAATGATGAGTGTCGATGGGCTTAGAATACAAGTCAGTAGTAAGTGTATTGAGGTCACATTAATTGCCAGTTAAATCGCCAGTGTACGCCACAGTAGACATCGCTCATATACCTCACTACAGGTATCGCCAAAATAAATTGGTGCATATACCTTGCCTATGATTTGTGCTCGGGTATAACATTACAAATGAATCGGCCTAAAGTGTGTTAATTGAAAACCATCAAATTTCCATTGGTATACACATATCTGTTTAGTTTACAATTTCCAGGAACATCTGTGATTGTTTAGAAATAATTTAAAATGGATTTCTTTACACTATTGTTCTTATGTACAGGGTTTGGCGTATCTCTTGTTTACACGCCTCCATTGGCGTACATAATGGAGCACTTCGAGAAGGTGGCTCTACCAATTGGAATCGTTGTCACTGGCAGTGGACTAGGAATGATGGTGTACCCTCCATTAACGGAAATCTTGATCAACACTTATGGATGGCGTGGTACCATATTAATATACGGAGCTGTGAACTCCAATATCTGCGTGTTGGGAGCTTTGCTGAAGGACCCTCCTGAGGAATATTCAGCTCTTGAGACTGATCATCAAAGTCACGAACAGTCTCCAGAAATCGGTGCCACTTTCAAACTTGACGTACTACGAAGCCGCTTCATGGGCGCTGTGAATGGTCTTTGGAGGCTCCTGGCATTGGATTTGTTGCGTGAGGAACCCGTGTTTACATTGTTTATATTCCTTTTTTTCGTGCATGGTGTAGTGTACAGTGCCTGGATGATCTACCTTGTGCCTCATGCCTTGACGAGAGGTATCGATATCCAAGGGGCTTCCCTCTTGTCCACTGCCGGAGGAGTCGGTACTGTAGTTGGTAGAATCGTTAATGGGCCTTTATTGCATCTTGAGTACATCAACACCTTGCAGATGTTCAACCTCCTCGCTGTGACTAACTTGTGTGCCTTCATGCTGGACGGCGTGGTTGCAGCCAACTACCCTGGCCTCCTATGCCTCGCTGCAGTAAACGGTATCAGTATTGGCACGATGACCGTTCTAATGGATCTTGTACCCCGACACATACTGGGCAAGTCGAGAGCTATGGATGGTTTTGGAACACTGAATATATCATTTGCGTTGGGAGAACTCGCTGGAGGCGCACTCGCAGGTAGGACTCCAACATCCATTATGCATTATTACCGTGAATAACACACCCTTTATATGATAATAATGTTTACCCTCCCCGAACGATCCGAACGAGAATTGAGTAAGTACCTCACTCCTTGGTGAATTACAGATGTGACAAATAAAGTTTTAAAGTTTTTCAAACTTTTATTTTTTAAAGGAACTTGAAAGAACATTTCGATTGCATTTTTTATGTATGATGCTCTGAACAATATTACGTATGTGGTTGTCTTTATTTACTGGAGTAAATCGGGGAAAAACGCGCCACAGTGAGTTTTCTTTACGTTATCGGTGAGAAATTTCCCCATTTTTGCAATGACGATAAGGTGTGTGGCTGCAGGATGTAGCAACAGTTGAACAGAAACTTCGGAAGATCTGGTTTGCCAAAGTCGTGGTTACCAGAGCAAAGTGGTCTGGGCCCATTGAGTTTGCGGCCCTCTGTAGCAACCACTTCGAGCAATAGTGCTTTAACGCGTACGCAGAGTAATGTGTGGAACGGGAATATCGAGTGGTTTTTCTGCCTTTATTTTAGCCAAGTTGCCGCGAAATTGCAAAAGGGGGATCAATTTAGGACTGCAAAATATCAAATTTAGCGTACACCACAACCAGTAATTTTTCAAACAATAACATTTCCATACACCCCAATAGATTGATATGAAAACACCCCCGATGTGAACAGCTAAATAGTTCATTTAAAGCGATACAAAATGCATCACACGTCCCACTATCAAGTTATGGAGCTAATGCAATTTAGTGCTTTTTCACAGTTTGTGCCAGAAAGGGATGAATTCAAATAAGTTAACTGTGAATAGTGTCTACATCTTTTGTGTGATAACCTATTAGAAAGAATTCTTGTACTGAGTAACTTTAAAATGTTTGCAGTAAACACTTGCTCTTGCCTTATTCAAGAATAACCAAAAATTTCGCTCTTTCCCATCCTCTCTCACCTCTGTAATATCCTCTCTCTTTTACTCTCTCCCAATCTCTCTATCCCTCTATCTTTTTCCCTCTCTCCATTAGGATTTATGTTTGATTCTGCAGAAAGCTATGACGTCATATTTTGGATGTTAAGTGGTATATCAGGCACAATGGTCGTCGTCCTTATTTTTGAACGCCTTTCGAGGCTCTGTTTCAAAAACGATTCAGCCAAAAATAAGCCATAAAAGAAAGGAGAATGTTGCCTTTATATTATAGAATGTGTAAATCGTAGAATCAAGTGTTTTCGTTGTAAATGTGTGCAAACAGGCGTATTGCCTTTCGAGTCAGTGGGATAAAGAATCGGTCGCACATAAATGTATACCTCCATAACAAACTATACATTTGGCAAATGTGGTGCAAGTGTAATTTCAACACTGCTGCAATAATTCTTAAAGAGAATCAGTCATTCCATTCACACTAATGGCACTGCCACACCCAAAATGTACAATGTAGACTTTGAGAAGTTACAATCACAAAACGAATCGTGCATATATGCGCATATTGTATTACAATTATTACAAGTATTACCGTAAACTATGTGATAAAGTGTAAAAGAAAATGAATGGCATTGTCTTTTTGTCTAAAATATGTATTACGACATTTGTTAATGTTAGCGGGTATAGCGCTGTTAATGAGTTTGTTTATTTAGTTTATTTTATCGATGATATCAATTATTGACTTTCATGATTAGTACAATGATCCGTAATGTCGGCATCGCTCGTGTCTCCACATGCACACGATTCTCTAAAAAGAAAGTTAACCCGCATTCGATGGCTCTTGTGGTACAGAGCACAGTTACGTTGAACCAGACCTGGGCTCAAATCTCGTTTCAGTCAGAATTCCTCTTCTATTTGCAGATAGCTTTCTTCCCCTCTGTTTTTAAATAAAAAAATCAATTACTTCCATCTTGTAATTTGTCTATCAAATTAATTATTTTATTTTAAAATGTCCTGCTTTTAGTGAGAGTTTGTAGGCCCACTATTATCCAGCTTTTAAGTGACTGTATCTGTTTATTGTTTTTATTGTTTGATATAAGTGAGTTTTATCTGTGTAATGGAAGACCACCTTTGTGTGTATGGATTACCCTGGATAAATATTATAAATAAATAATCTTGGGATATTCCAGCCCTTCGAGCCCGAGATTTTACCGCTCTTGGGACAGCCCCGCATTTCGCTTGCACCTTCATATTCCCACGCCGTCTAGGCATCGAAACAATAAGGTGATAACCCCAAACTTGGGAACCAGGAATAAATACAAACCAAATTTGCGATTTCAGAATTTTCACAACCTACCCGTGATACAGCTCGAAAAAAGTAACGGGTTTCCTCGAAAGCTAACGCAGCCCCTGCAATTGACATATAGTTGGTTGACCCCTCGCAAACAATTTCCCGACCCACTTCACTTAGGCCAAAGGGTGTTTCTCAACATTCAGGATCTCTGGATAGGAAGTTAGTTTTAAACTTACATGTTTTACCATTACACATTATTCTGGCTCCACCCATTTTAAAAATATTTCAACTGAATTGGAATTTGGAAACTTTGAAAAAACACTTATACATACTGAAGTGGTCTATGGTGAATTTTATTATTATTTTGTATAGCTTATAAATATTTTGTTCGAAGTTATTTTGCAGTTGTCAGTATATAGGAGAAAAATATTGAAAAATAGCACTTTCAATGTTTTGGGTATATTACAGAAAAAATAAAAGGCAGTTTCACTCAGTTCCCAATGGGATTAGCAACTATGCAAACACAACTTACACATTATAACTTAATACTATGGCCGGATACAACCCCAGCAGTACAGGAAAAACAGGTTCAGGAGATAACATTCATGCAGATTAAGGAAAATCTACATGGGTGCCGATGGGTGCTCCCAAGTAATTATAATTGACCCAAATGTTCATATGATGTGATTGTCTACTTATCATCTTTAGTGTAAATTCTGGGGCATCCGGTTTTTACCCACTCGCGGACCCACCACAACGAGATCGTAACACTGCACCGACCCGTCCCCCCGTGACATTGGACACTGCAAATTGGCTACAAGTGAACGAATATAAAATCTCAAAATTTAGTGAACCTTACGTTTCGATGCTAGCAGGATATAAAATCTGTCTAATACAACTTCAGGCATCATTCATGACAAGTTCTGTAGAATGATTGTTTTACTATTATTGCTTCACAAGAGTTCTGTATTGTGGCGCTCCTTCGCCGCCGGTCGATAAGACCAACAGCGAGCTGGACAATCCGACAACAATATTTATTAACCTCACATGCACGTGAGCGGTTACGTACACGTGAGAGGGAATTATGTCACGAGTGGAGGATTCAAGTCCAAGGCCTGTCCGGATGTTGGAAATATACCAACACTAATGGAAAACAACTGACGTGGCAACCAATCTGCCAAGTCAGGTAAACCTCAATAAACCTCGGTATACACAGGATTTAGAGATAAAACACTGAATGTTTATTAATCCACTTCTGCAACCAATGAACCTCACAAGACAGGCTTCAACAGCACCTCGAGGATCGAGGCCAATAAACCTCACAATCAACCTATGCAAGTGATCAAACAGCTATACCCGTAATGACTCTGGGTAGTCCTATACGTTGAGTGTCATAAACCTCGTGCGCCCCGACAAGTACCCTATAGCAACGGTAAACCTCACTGTGGCTGCGAGTACGATCAACAGTAGCAGGTTATGCCACTGCACGTACTAGCTCCAGTATACGTACACGAGTAAATCTCATAGCAGCCCAAGACCTGTAAGCTTTGGCTTAGGTTACGGAGCTCTGAGTAACTCTCAGTGTGACTATCTGCGAACAGGCCGACAGGTTTCCAGCAACTCCAATCCCCGAACCGGGACACTGTTGCCCAAACACACAGGTCTAAACGTCACCAGCCACTCTGCTCAACCTACAGCCATCCCATCTGACACTACTTCCCACTAGCTAGCTGCAACTACTCTGTCTCACCGTTATACTGCCCTCCACAGACGTCAGTTGCACGTGTGTCAGGATGAATGGGTACCCGACCAATAGATAAACCATGCTGCCTGCACAATGTCTGGAGACGAACTGCCTCGACAACCAATCTTATATGCGCTACTCAATGCGTCGCACGTCTGGGAAACAGACGTGGCTAGACAGACTTGTACCAGTCCATTGACTGTTTCGCTACATTATCATCAAAAATGAAAATATTTACCCTGGCTGGTTTTATAATAAAATTATATCATTAAAACTTGACTTAGGCCTACCCAAATCCTTATGATAAAGCTATGTTACGCCATGGCTTAATGTTATGTGAATGTGTCACAGTCACAGTCTAGGCTAGTATGTACAACTAGTACAGAGTAATACAAGATGTGGGAACATCGTTTAACCTTTGGTTTAATCCCATCAACGGTTCACTGCGTCCGCCATTGAAAGCTCCACCGATAAAAGTTGTACACAGCAAGAGCTGCTTCGAAAGTATAATAGGCCTATACATACTACAAATGCATAATATACGTGCACAAACACTATGAACAGCACAAAGCCTAGGTAAAGAGGTGAACTTTAAATAATGGAGGTCTATACCAGTACCAATGTACTGTTACTTGCTATCGTATGTATCGTATGTACTACTACAGAATAGTACTGATTAATAGTACAGTAGTACTGTAGGAGCTGCAATCCGCGGCACACAAAGCACAAGCCAATAGACAACTCCCCGTTAAGTACGTAAAATATTATCACTGATGCGAAGGGTAGTTCATGCCATGCATCCTCCATGCTTTGACGACGGTTTTTGTCAGCTCTTGATCCGAGTAGGCGATCGAATAGGGTGGTCAATTTATTTCTTTGCATTCCAGAACTACACAGATGTGTTTTCTGGTTAAATGTATCTTTGTTTTATGTGTCGATGCATGTTAAACAAAAATCACTGCACGGCATCTCCTCTTTAGGTACCAGGGCAACAGAAAACTTGAAGGGACCTCAATGTTTTCTGAGGCATACTACTCTGATCAAGGTCGTAAAATAGAAAGGCTGTGGTTACATTATTTTAGATGCCTTCTCTTCTGTATTGTGGGCCATATGTCACGGTCATCCAACTATGTAGCATCCAGCAAACAATTGTAGCATCTAGCACTGATGTGACAATGTGTGGATGAAATTTGCATATGACGTAAATATGCGTGGGTGTCATGTATAAGCCTATAAGCCCGCTCATTTTGCACAATGACGCTAATATTACGTCACTATGTGTCACGTGACAGCGCTTGAAAGGGGCAATTTTCCAAACTTCATTTTAAGCAAAACTAAACTAAAAGTTAACTCATTTGAAAGGTCCACACGCACATAAGGGCTGGGGAGCTCAGGCGGCAAGGCGCCGGTACCGTATGGTAAGCCTGAGGCCTGGGTTCATATCCTGGTACAGTCCAAACGTCTTTGCTATCTTAAATAATTGTATGGAAAAAAAATTCCTTGGTGTGTTTGACTGTAAAGATAGTGATATCGAGTCAGCCATTTGGGGGTTATCTCCTTCCCCCCAAACGAAGCATGTGACAGGGATCAGAGAAAGACAGTTTTGAATCCACTAACCACTTGTTGAAGAAAGCTATAGCTCCATTATGGTTTTGTTGAATTTGTCCGAGATATTGAGGAGTGGAATTATGAAGATGGATGTTCCCCTCGCAGATACTTTCACCGTACATATGAAAGACACATGCAATGTAAATTCATAAATGGCCCATCAATATCGTCAATATCAAAATCGCCAACACCGCCACATGAATTGCCACAGTAGTATCGCCAGAGCACCCCAAGGTAGATATAGCTTCTACCTCACTGCAGGTATCACAAATTTTTTTTAGTGTGCATAACTTACCAATGATTTGTGCTCGGGTATAATAATACAAATGCATCGGCCTGAAGTGTATCTATTAAAAAGCCTCAAATTCTCGTTGGTATACACACATTTGTTTCATTTTTACTTTCCAGGAATACGTGTGATTGATTAGCACAGATTTAAAATGGATTTCTTTTCAACATTGTTCTTATGTACAGGGTTTGGCGTATCTCTCGTCTTCACGCCTCCATTCGCGTACATACTGGAGCACTTCGAGAAGGTGGCTCTACCAATTGGAATCGTTTTCACTGGCAGTGGACTCGGAATGATGGTGTACCCTCCATTAACTGAAATCTTGATCGACACTTATGGATGGCGTGGTACCATATTGATATACGCAGCTGTGAACGCCAATATCTGCGTGTTGGGAGCTTTGATGAAGGACCCTCCAGCAGACTATGTGGCTCTTGAGAATGATCATCGAAGCCATGAACAGACTCCAGAAATCGGTGCCACTAAACTCGACGTGTTACGAAGCCGCTTCATGAACGCTTTGCGGGGTCTTGTAAGGCTCCTGGCATTGGATTTGTTGCGGGAGAAACCCATGTTTACATTGTTTTTCTTCCTTTCTTTCATGGATGGTGTAGCATACAGTGCCTGGATGATCTACCTCGTGCCTCATGCCGTAACGAGAGGTATCGATATCCACCAGGCTTCCCTCTTGTCCACTGCCGGGGGAGTCGGTACTGTAGTCGGTAGAATCGTTTACGGGCCGATACTGCACCTTGAGTACATCAACCCTGTGCAAATGTTCACCTTCCTCGCTATGGCTAACTTCTGTGCCTTCATGCTGGACGGCGTGGTTGCAGCCAACTACCCTGGCCTCCTATGCCTCGCTGCAGTAAACGGTCTCAGTCTTGGCACCATGTCCGTTTTATTCGCTATTGTATCCCGACACATACTTGATGAGTCGAGAGCTATGGATGGTTTCGGCACGCTGAGCGTATCATTTGCGTTTGGAGAACTGGCTGGAGGCGCACTTCCAGGTAAGACTCCAACCTCCATTATGTGTATATCACCGTAAATAACACACCCTTTCTATGATAATTATATTCACCTTCCTCCGAAGTAGACAGGGAGCAAAGTTCTGAAAACAAACGGACACAAACGTGGATTTGAGGAAGTACCTCACATCTAAGTGTATTTCAGAAATAAAAAATAATAATAAGTTGTTCAAACTTTCCTTTTTAAAGCGATATAAAATGCATCACAGGTCCAACTGTGAACAAATGGAGCAAATATTCCTTTCGTATAGATGTATCTGTTTTGTCCTTATAACTTGACAAAGGTCCTGCTAGGATCGAAACGTCAGGCTCACTAAATTTTTAATTCAACCATTTCTGTATGATAACGTATGACAAAGTATCCTTGTGTTGAGTACCTTTGAAATGTTTGCTGTAAAAACTTGCTTTTGCCTCATGCAAAAAATTGGGTCTCTAGCAATATCCCTTCACTCTAAATCAATTCTTCCCCATCTCTCTAACTTTCTTTATTCTAGGTATTATGTTCGACTCTGCAGAAAGCTATGACGTCACATTTTTGATGTTAGGTGGTATCTCTGGCACAATGGTCGTCGTCCTCATTTTTGAACACCTTTCGAGGCGCTGTTTCAAAATCGATCAGATAACAAATAAGCCATAAACGAAAGCAAAACTTTACATTTATAGAATTCGTAGAAACAATTTTCTTTTGTAAATGAGTGCAAACAGGCGTATTGCCTTTTGAGTCAGTAGGATAAAGTATCCGTCGCACATAGATGTATACATCCATAACAAACAGTTGATTTGGCAACTATGGTGCAACTTAAATTTCAACACTGCTGTCTGCGTCAGTGTTACATTGCCAATGCAAGAATGCCATATGAGAATCAATTATTACATTCATATTAATGGCACTAACACCACCAATATGTAAAATGTAGACTCTGAGAAGTTACATGCATAAAGCAAATTGTATATGTATGCACACAGTCACAGATGTATCCACAAGTAATAGCAGAAAGTATGATAAAGATAGAAGAAAATCAATGGCATTTGGTGTCCTAAAATGTACATTTCGACATTATTTTGTCAATGTTAGCGATCGGGTATAGCGCTGCTTAGCAGCCATTTTGATAAAAAGGGATGGTTTATTTTATCTATGATTCAATTGTTAACTCTCATGATCAGTATGTTGTGCACACGATTGTCTAAGAATGATAGTTAGCTATCTTGGCAGAACCCCTCTTGAATTGAGGGCTCAGGTGGTAGAGAGCACAGTGAACCAGAAACCTTGGCTCAAATCTCGTTCCAGTCAGGTTTCCTCTGCTATTACCGGATAGCTTTCTTCCTCTGTTTAAACATACACTTACTTCTATCTTGTTGTTTGTCTATTAATGTATAAATTGACCAAAATACAAATCCCATTAATTCAGAGGGACTGACTTTTTATCCTAGCAGATAAGATATTAGTAGTATACACTATGGGGGTTCTGGATCACTTTTTTATGGTCTCTATTCGGTTGTTTCCTTGTTTCTCAGCTCCCAGAGGGCTCGCAAAAACCAACTCCTACGTACGTTGTATGTATTTCGTGCTCGTTGTAGAACAGCAGGCCCGCCCCACCCCCCTGGCGGGCCCAGACCATAATGGAACCCAGCGCATGCTCGTTATAGGAGCACAAGCTCATCAGCCAGGTCAAACAAATATTCCTGTATAATTCCTGTATTCCTGTATAATTCCTGTATTCCTGTATAATTCCTGTATTCCTGTATAATTCCTGTATTCCTGTATAATTCCTGTATTCCTGTATAATTCCTGTATTCCTGTATAATTCATGTATTCCTGTATAATTCACGTATTCCTGTATAATTCCTGTATTCCTGTATAATTCGTTCCACGAGCAGCTGAACCAGCTCAAATTTCTCTACTAAACATTTGTGTTGTTTAGGTATATCTGAGTTGACTAAACTAAAACAATGAAGGGGACGGATACTTTCTCTTGGCTCTTGATCGGCTCCAAGGAGCGCTGCGGACGGTCAAGTCTCAAGGAGTATTTCCGGATTCACTTGATGAGGCTCCGCAAAGGTGGTGGCACGAAATCATGTCAGATTTGTGATGTGGGTGTAAAAAACAACCTAGAGCTATGCGAGGGCTGCGGGTATCAGCGGGAGGCAACAAAGCTGTACAGGCAAAAGCTTAGGGCTTTCAAGGCTGAGTTTCGCCGCCTCGCCGCCATCGAAATTTCCATTTAGATAAAGGTATATGTTAGGTATATTCATCCCTACTGAGTTGAGTTGGGTGAAACTATCTCTTATTTACGCAAAATGCCAACGCTCAAGGAGCTACGCACTCAAGCTAGCGCCTATGGGCTTCCCAATCAGTCAAAGCTCAAGAAATACGACCTCCAGAAGGCAATCGCCGAGGTCAGAGCCGCGGAGTTCCAGAAGTGACTCCAGCGAGCTATAAAAATGGGTAGATTCTCCGCCATCACAGGCGACGTTCTGAATCCCCAGAAGATGGACCGCCACCAGCCGAATCCCCAGAAGATGGACCGCCAGGAGCTGGCGAGGCTGAACCGTGAGGTTGACCTGGCCCTCAGAGCCAGAAAGAAGGTCCTAGCGGCCAAGCGCGCCAGGCTTCGCCGGCAGCTGGCCGAGCGTGAGGAGAAGCCCCACCTCCACGGTCTCAAAAGATCGCGGAAAGAGACCCTGGCAAGAGCCATTGCGCGGAGAGGCCCCGGGATTCTCCGTGAGCGAGCCCTGAGATCCGTCAAGGAGTACCAAGATGAGATCCTAGACCAGTTTGTCGACGCACCGGAGCAGTCACAATTCCACCAAACGCCGACAGTCATCGGGAACTTTCTCAAGGGCTGGGAGATGCATGCGTCTGAAGCCCAGGGCGCGGACCCCAAGACCTTACTCGAGGGGGTGCGCCCGCAGATCAGAGAGAAGCTCGAGGAGGAGATCCGAGCCCTAGTAGGCATAAAATTCCATTTCCCACTTAAGATACAGCTTCGAAAGGACAGGCCATGAAAGAGCTCGCCGCGTCGAAATAAATTGCGGCTGTTTTGCTTCGATTGTGCCCTCGCCGGATCGTCCACCCCCATATAATGCCATGGGATCATTGTCATATAGGATCTCCAGGTGGGTGGACCCACCAGAGGGGGGCCTGCGGTTCTACAACGAGCACGAAATACATACAACGTACGCAGGAGTTGGTTTTTGCGAGCCCTCTGGGAGCTGAGAAACAAGGAAACAACCGAATAGAGACCATAAAGAATAAGTGATCCAGAACCCCCATTGTGTATACTACTCAGGTCCCTTCTCAAAGGCAGAATTTACGAAGTCGGTACGGGATCGGAGCCAACGATGGGTAAGGTTTGGCCAGCATTTCGGAAGCGTGCTGTGCAACTGCCCCTCTGTTGAAGCTGCTCACTGGGAGAAGTGTCTGATTAAACCTTGTACCAGGAAGCGAAAGAGTTTTCGTATGTACGCCAAGATTGCATCAGTAAATTCATTAGTTATTTCCTACCGAAGTCTGGTCGACCTTTCCAGATGGCAGGTTTAAATAGCGAGCATAAATTGGTTCATTTCTTGCGGAAAGATAAAAATGCCAGAGTCGTGCAATGTATACTAATTTTATATAAAAGAATGTGAACGTGTTCAGACTCAGTGGGATATTAATAGAGCCTTCTTAATCAGAATGATCTCCGAGCCTGCCCCGAATGACTCATGCACATTTCGGATGGTATATATTACCTTTCATTGTTAGCACGCATTCAGATTAATCAGAGATTAATGCAAAGAACAATTAATTCCCAAGGCAGTGTGGCTCACTCAGCCGGTTGTGAACGTAATTTGGCTGTCAGACAGGGACGATATGCAGGCAAATTAAATACGAATCATACGTTCACGTCCCCGCATCAGTAAATTCATGAGTTATTTTCTATTCAAGTCTCGTCGACCTTTTCATATGGCAGGTATAAATAGCAAGCATAAATTGGTTCATTTCTTGCGGAAAGATAGCATATGCCAGTGTCGTGCAATTTGTATTAATTTCAATACACGAACGTGTACGTGTTCAGACTCAGTGGGGATTTTATTAGTTATTGCTTTTCTAGGTCGTGCTTTGAGAGTGCTTTGGCGACTTTTATCAGCCTTCTTAATGCAGCTAGCTGTAAAGGCCTAATTTACGGCTGAGAGAATCCCTTTGTTAAAGAGAAACCCTCGGTAAAATGTCAGACCAAACTGTTGTTGCCCTAGGGAACTGGATGTTGCATTCTGTCAGAAACAAAACAATACGCTGTCGCAAACCCCATTAAATCTATAAATGGAAGTTGATGGCCAATGAAACTATGGGTGGTACAGAACATGACCTTCCCACTTATGACATTTTGCTCGGGCCCATTTATTAATTGAGCGTCGTTTTCATTCCATAGCTGCATGTGGCCCCGCCCACAAGTAAAACATCATCGGTAACCCTGAGAAACAAAACAATACGCTTTCGCAAACAGAAGGAATCCATTGGAACCAAATCATTGGTTCCAATATGCACAATGATAATTGAGGGAGGCACGCCATTTATTCCAGCTACCAGTTGAGAAAATTCATTGACGGACGCTCGACCACTGATTGCTACTCCTTTATTGTCAGTTTGTTCTTACTTAAAGTTTCGGTCGCTACTCTGATTGCTTTCTCGAATTTGTAATCAGGTAAGCGTACCTCCATAGAATGTGCATTCAATTTAATATATGTAACATAAAAAGTAATACAACTTGTCGGTCCTTCCGTATTTTCTGGAGCCAACGGTATACCCAATTCTGAGCACAATTTATGAAAGGATTTTAACTCACCCTGACCCAAATATGTAGACAGTGATAATTAGCAAATAGTTTAGTATGTGTTCCTTGCCTCCTATATGAATTTCTCGGTTTGCGATCCATTCAATCGCTGTGCTGAATTTTTCGAATATTGCACATCTTGAGTGACATTCCATTGGTAACGTTTGATCATAATATAACTTGTTCTCCCACAGTAGCACAAAGAGATCATGGTCATCAGGGTGAACCGATTATTTTAAAAGCGGATTTGATATCAACCTTGAATTGCAAAGCATCCCCTTATTTATGGGAGCTTTAGGTTCCTTATCGGTGGGAAAAATCACAATTTTTTTTCTATTTTAGAAAATCTACACACTCATTTGACCGTATTTCATTTCTAGTTTCTTTGCTAACTGCAAAGTCCAGTGCCAAAGGTGCAGACAGAGGGAAAGATCCTTCCCTACCTGGTGCATCACCCGATCCAGGGGGACGGGTCAGCGCTCTGCCACAGACCAGGATTCGGCCTCTGTCCCAATCCCTGTGGAGCCGGCACTGCCTGCCAACAAGCAGATTTGCTCCCCTTCAGAATCCCCTCCACCTGTTGGTCTGTAATTCTTATTTTTTGCGGAAAGATAATGCCACTGTCTTGCAAAGTATATTTATACCCACGAACGTGTACGTGTTCAGACTCAGTGGGAGATTTTAATAGTTATTACTTTTCTCGGTCATGCTTTGAGAGTGTTTTGGCTAGACATCAGAGTTCTTACAGTTAGCTCTGAAAGTTTACGTTACGGCTGAGAGAATGCCTTTGTTGTACAAAAAGCCACCTCAACATATGTCCCTACACACTTATTTGTAAAACTAGCCGTAATGAATAGTAGTTCAAATGCCGTTCTAATAGGGCCTACTTAATTATAATGCTCTCCGAACCTGACTCAAATAACTCTTGCACATTTATGATGGTATAATTTATTACCATTCGAAAGTAGTTAGAACACAGAAGCGGTATTTAGAATAATCATTGTCAGCACGCATTCAGATTATTCAGATTATACAAAGAACGATTTATTCCTATGCCAGTGTGGCTCACTGAGCCGATAGTGCAACCAGTGCATGCATGGTTTGTGAACGTAATTTGGCTGTCAGCCAGACATCTGTAATCCTTTTTAGTGCTAGGTATTGGCTAGGTAGAGTTCAAGGCTTCAGTTACAGTTCGTTAAATCCTTAATTTCTACCTCGCTACACCCAGGACTTCGGCTATACTTGAGAAGTTAAAACAAAAACCGGCAGCCAAAAGTGAAATGGTTGTATGGACTTAAGATGATCTCTTCTTTGAAGCTTACTTAAATAATCTACATGGTTCCTCGCTGGTGATTTAGCTTTGGCGTTTAATAATCTTAGGCACTGTTGCCTGAGCGAAGAAATTTGTCCACCTGTCAGCCTCCACGATAATATCACCAGCCGGCGCACACCTTATGAGGCTACACCGTGGAAGTGTAAGTGGAAGGAAAAGTAGGCGTAAGTAAAGGACGGTGAAGTGACATTATAATTGGCACAGCTATTTGCAGGAACCATGTGTTGGCAACAAATACTGCCATATGGCTTTCCTTCTGAAAGTGATGCTGACTATCGCTGTTTAAAAAAATACTTTAACATGTGGCAACGTCTCTAAGGGATATCCATAACACTTCTCTTGTTATATCATAACACTTCTCACAGACAGGCATTCTTTCTCTTCAAGGCATGAAGTATCTTTTGTACAAACTTTCACAGGAGATGGCCAGCATAGTAGCATACCAGAAAGTGAACTTGATTTTGATTTTATGAATTTTTGAACAGATGAGCTTTGCTGTTCACTTGAGCAATTACAGACATTCGTGGGAATCCTTGTTTTAGTGTTACTGAAAATGTTTTCTTTCATGCAGGTGTCTACTTCGCAGAATTCTCAGCTAATAAACCATGCCTCGGTGCAAAAGAGGACAAGGAAGATCCACTGGATGTCGACTTTGCAATTTTCTAAGATGACAAGCCTTGCTTACATGCAATTACGGACAGTTAGGGAGAACGTTCTTTGGTGGGTTTTAATGAAGGTTGCTCACGTGAATCGATACTTTGTTCGCCGTTGTTCCTCTTTCTTTATCCGTCTATTCCTCTTCTATTTTTCCTGTAGCCATCACCCCGAGTGGTCTTGTAAGGACAGCCATCAGATCGCACCATGCTTCACAATGATTGCTGACGCTTACACTACTTTGATCAAGTTCGTAAAATATGTCAAAAAGCAATTCATTAATGGATATGAATGGGTACGGACATGGATACCTTCTTTTCTGAATTGTAGGCCATATGTCACACACATCCACCTGAAAAGCATTCAGCACAAAGTATGCTTTCAGCAATAAAAAATTACTACTCATTGAATTTGCATTTGAAATGTGGGAGCTTATGCTGTGGGCTAGTATGCTGGCTATATATGTGTGGGTGCAAGCTACAAGTCCATGAGCACGCACAACTGCAAGTAATTCACTGCTATATAAGGCCGCTGTTCACAGCAGGACAGGGTTAGCCCAATTCTGCCCTGAGTCCGAAGTCTCTGCATTCTTTGTTCGCATTTCTGGGCTATAAAGAAAATATATGCCGAAAAGCGTTCTGTTTTGTTAATGCTGCAAACAGCTCCAGTGCAAAACCTGACCTCACCCGTATCACCGCATCACTTCAGATGGCTACCAAACAAGTATGTATACTCGTGTATAACAAGTTTTTATCTTTGAGGAATATTGGATTTTGGTATACTGGGCCCCATGGATGCTGGCAACGTTAGAGTAGGTGTAAAGGTATACCTTTTTTAGATTTTGCAGCGTTCTAAGCTTTACCAATTGGATCGACAAATAATAGCGACCGGACATTCAGTATGCACCGTCATGGTTGTATTTTGTTCTGAACAGTTTCATGGCTGGATAGTGGTTGCGTTAGGATTCCTCATCAATTTTGTGGAGCTGGGCACCTTCAAAAGCTTCGGAGTCTTCATAATGCCTATCCGAGAATCGCTAAGCGGCTCTTATACAGCCGTGGGAACTGCCATGGCCGCTTCGCACACTGTTTGCTACCTTTGTGGTAAGTCCAGATGCACATTTTTAGTCACAGACAAGAGCGTATTTTCGGTCCCCATGAAACACGAATATTTTCCCTCTACTATAGGGAGAGGCGGACATCTTGAAATCTACATGAACGCCCATTGCTTGAATACTTTATAGGAAACTTGATATCTTCTGATTTCATGTGATAACAGAATAATGCAGCATGGCCTCACCTCGGGCAATGTATGCTTACAGGGACTATAGGTCAACGTTCACGTCTGCTTGAATGTCTTGTCTGTGACGTGCACATGTGTAAGTGGACACAACTTGGTTCGTTAAGAATTAAATAGAAAACCGGATAATGTTAGTTTATGGTGAACAATATGGTGTTTGATGATAGCATGGCGGACAGGCACTATGATTTCGATGGAACGAAATAATAATTCGATGGAACGAAATAACATTTCAATGGAACGAAATGATTTCGAGGGAACGTAATGATAAATCGAGGGAACGAAATACAAAATCATTGTGTCTGTCCCCTTAGGGGCTCCGTACTAAACAGGGTGAGGAATATATACATATACAAACATGGGACAATAATCATAATAGTGATGAAATCTTGACATACACATAGTCAGATCATACAAGTTCGGAAATAGCTATGTCTGTGAGAACATTCCCTCTTCACGGTTTCACTCTGTGTAATTCTTGGACTCATGTGATCGAATCAATTGCTACAAAATGAATTTCACTTGTGCTATTTAAGGAGGAGACCTTTACCTTACAAATGACAAAGTACTATAGATCCTGTGGCAAAAAAACCCTTAAAACCGTCATTTTCGATGTCTATACTGTAGTGCCTCTTTCAACATACCTAAACGAAAAGTTTGGGTCAAGACGAGTCGTCATTGCAGGCGGAGTCATCATGTTTGCGTCGTTTCTTCTGATTGCTCTGATGGTGCAAACTACCACTCAGTTTTCAGTCTTCATGATCTCATTCGGTAAGTTTATGTAGCGGGTTTACACTATGAGGATTATAGAGAATCTGGAGAAATAGTATCAAACAACCACTGGCATTAAGAATACAAACCCCTTTGAAATCCTTGGATTGACTGTGTGCTTCAAGGTGAAATTCGCCGTATAAAAGGTGGTGCTGCTTGTATGTCTGCAAGTTATATGTACAGTACTTTCATGTACTCACATGTACAGTATGTATTTATTTTTGGGGGAGGGGTTCCCAGAGAGATTCATGATTTTCAGGAGAAATGTATCAAAAATATGTCAACAACTCTCCACAAAAGATGCTACATGTACATGTGTGCATTTTACACGATACATGTACAGTAAATACAGAGCACAGGAACAAGAACCATCAGGTGTTTGCCTTAGCCCCCAAAAATATGGCAACAAAGTACAGCAGTCTGTTACCAACTTCAGGTCATGTGCATATACTGTGTAGCTTGTACTTTCAGGATTTATAGTTTCACATAAAAATTTAAGAATAAACGATGACTAGGCCTATTATTAAACGACAAGTCAGCTAATTGTGAAAAAATTACATGATTTAACACGACAAGTTAACTTTTTAACTTTGAAAGTCTGTTGCTATGATTGGGACGGGACATTCTACTAGAGTGAGACTGACGTTACTGCTAAAATGCAATCAGAGTATACATGGCAGCTCCACATTTTAGGTAAGACATTTCAAAACATTACAGTCACGACTCGATTTTCCGTGAGTTTATGCTTTTTCCCATCAACAAACCAAATCAAACGGTAGATCCAGTCACAGTATTCGTAAGCACTCGACACAGTAGACCAAGTAGACAGTACTACAGCTACTAAGCCAATTACGGTAATGATTTTCGGCAGTGACACGATCTCCAAGGGTAAAGACAAATTGGCCACATATACTGAATTTATTCCAAAACTTTTAGAACTGAGATTATGAGTGCATTAAACACTTCATACATCATGTAAATTACTGCTATGCCGTCACTGTCAAGGTCGCCATGTTGGTTGTGCTACAGGCTTCCCATGACCTTAGACCTCTTAGCCGCGGAGTGGACGGTTTGACTCACGTGATCGGAATGACAAAATAGTTCCCCATTTAGAGTCATAATATCAACAACAACAAAACAGCAGGGGGAAATGTGGAGAACTTTTCGGATTATAAATATTTGAGTGTTTATTTAGCAAAAACCGTCAAGAGAATCTATTCCCGCGATTGCCGAAACGAAACAATGTAATTCAGCGTTCCGCTGATGTCCTACATGATTGTGCTAAATACCATACCGATGTTCGTTTCGCAAACCGTGTCGAATCCTGCCGCTTGAAGAGGGAACCAACATTCAAGATGGCGGCGCTCACCAGTCCCTCCAGAAGCAAACATCATTATGGACTATTTGTTCTGTCTTATTTGCAGGTAGACCCGACACAATCGATTCATATAATTATGTGGATTAATAAACCAAGAACAATAATGTGGTGAAATTTGTTAATCCGCGATTTTAACAGCTCATAAAAGTTAAAACAAAAAAGGTATCAGTTTTTTTCTTACGTGTTGGCCGGCTGTATCCGTCTTTCACGCTTTCGCCAAACACGTGCCAAATCTATGCTACGGATACACGTAACAGAAGAACGCCAAGGAATAACGCATCCTTGCGCGTAAGCATATTTGTATAGGCATGCGAATTCTCTCTATTTTTGATATTGAAAATACCACTACATTAATTTCCATAATAATATCGCCAGAGCACGTCACTCTATACATGTACATCGCTCCTACCTCACTACAGGTATCACCAAAATACATTCGTGCACATACTTTGTACATTTGTACATACTTTGTACTTTGTACATTCGTGTACAATGATTTGTCCTCGGGTGTGTTTTTAATTTAATTTGGTTTAAGTCTGGTTTATTTGTCAGTATTCAATAATATGAAATACAGTACAATCTGTACAATTATAATTATAGTTTGAATTACAACAAGGAATTACCGACATGTAGGTAAAAGGTGAAGCAAGCTGCTTTTGTACCTTTCCCTTGGACAGACAAGACTCAGACAAACAAAAAAATGACAGACAAAGTGGCTAGTAAATAGACCAGGCTAGTAAATAGAACAAGCATATGTGGATATGATAAGGCCTAGTGCAATTATTTAGGAAAGCAGCAAAATACATAGGCCTTTTGTATAATTATTAGAAGTCATAAAATCACCATGATACACTCAAATTGACATTAAATTATCTCCATATTAGATTCCTATAAATGCACATACGAATACACATGCAATGTACCTTTACCTATTACAATATAAAATTCATATACATCAATACTTTCCCAAAAGGTGTTGTTTTAGTCTTTTGGAAAATAATTGGAGTGAGGAAGATTTTTTAAATTCATCGATTAGATTGTTCCAAAAAGTAATACACTTTGATATTAGGCTGTTTTTGGCCATTGAGGTTCGATTATATAGCATGTGAAGATCACCTTTTGATGCACTACGAGTTCCGTATGAATGTATTGATGAACACAAGACAAAAAGAGAACTAAAACCGGGAGGTAATAAGCCACTCTTGTATTTATACATAAATTTGCCTAAATAAGGATTGTACAGGTCATTGAATTTTAGAACCTTTAACTCTGCAAATAATGGATCTGTATGTTCTCTGAAGCCGGTTTTTTTTATAATTCTGACCGCTCTTTTTTGAAGTATAAACAGTTTATTACATTGAAAAGATTATGCATTGCCCCAATTCAAAATACAATAATTCAGATATGGTAAGATGAGGGAATTATATAATGTTAAGAGAATATTTGTTGATAAGAAGGGTTTTAATCGGTTAATAACACCCACATTTTTCGAAATTTTGTTTAATAATACATTTACATGTTTCCTCCAGGAAAGGTTTTGACCAACATGAACTCCTAAAAATTTCGTATTTTCTACTTGGTTTAATATAGTTCCATTGATGGATATAGAAGTATTGTTATTGTACTTGTTTTGCCTTGAACAAAATATTATGTAATTGGATTTGGCTATGTTAATCGATAACTTATTGGATAACAGCCAATTAGCGATTTTACTAAGTTCACAGTTTAGAGTATTGATAGCAATATCTGGATTTTGGTGATTGCATAATAAGCTGGTATCATCTGCAAAAAGACAGAAAGATATTTTATCGGAAGTATTACATAAATCATTTATATAAATAATGAATAATAACGGACCGAGAACAGAACCTTAAGGGACTCCACATGACCTATATGATAAATAACTCTTAAACCAGTCCAGTGCTACACCACGAACACCAATGTAATCTAATTTATGAATAAGTATATCATGATTTACAGTGTCAAATGCCTTGGATAGGTCCAGAAACACACCGATTGAAGTTTGTTTATTTTCAATTGCATTCTGAATTTTACCAAGAACACTCATAATTGCTAATTCAGTTGAACGCTGTGCTCTGAAACCATACTGAGAATCTGACAATAAGTTGAATTTATTGATAAAACATACCAAACGATTGTAAGAATTTGTTTCAAAGACCTTAGAAAGCACTGGCAAAATTGAAATTGGACGATAGTTGCGAATGTCATGTTTGCTGCCAGTCTTATGTATGGGCACAACCTTAGCAACTTTGAGACTATCTGGGAAAACCCCTGATATGAATGATTTATTAAACATGAGAGCCAGAGGTTTAACAAGTTCGCCTTTGGCTTCTTGTAAGATAAAGGAGCTGAGATTATCATAGCCCGCTGCTTTCCCGGAGGGGAGTTTAGATATGACATTTGTGATTTCTGTTTCAGTGATTGGTGTCAGAAATAAAGAATGTTCATGCTTGCTATCAAGAAAATCCTTAAAAGAAGAAAATGACGATGGGAGATCCTTCGCTAATTTACTGCCAATATTAATAAAGTATTCATTGAAGGTAGAAGCAATGTCCCCATCATTTTTTATTCGTAGATCGTCTTGGACAATATATGAAGGATTAAACTCAACTGCAGATTTGCTCAATAAAGAGTTAATAAGCTTCCATGTGCCTTTAGGGTTGTTTTTCCTTTTGTGGAACTGCTCGCTAAAATAATTTGATTTCGCTTTTCTTAGGATACAAATTAGATTATTTTTGTATTTCGTATATGTTGATTTGTTTTGACTAGTTTTACTCTTCAGATATTTCATATACAGGTGATTCTTTCGTCTAATTGAGCTGTAGATTCCTTCAGTTAACCAGGGTGATTTAGTTTTATTTATTCTGCTTTTGTTATTTTGTTGAGTAAAAATCTCATTATAGAGTTTTGTAAAATGGTGCATGAAATTGTCATACATTTCATTTAGGTCTTGTGTAAAGAGTAAATGCTCCCAGTTAGTATCTTTCAGTGCTTTGTTAAAATTATGAAGGTTTGTTTTACAGAAGTTACGTCTGGTAAAGCTAGTTTGTTTAGTGTTGAGTGATTTACATTTATCTATAACCACAAAGACAGGTAAATGGTCACTGATATCTGTCACAAGAATACCCGTATTATGGCTAGACAAATCATTAGTCACAATATTATCAATCAAGGTCTCACTAGTATCCGTGATCCGTGTTGGTTTATTAATTAAGGGATAAAAAGAATGGGAAGATAGCGTGTTCAAAAAAAGTTGCACCGAATTATCCTCGTGCAAAAAATGTATATTGAAGTCACCCATTAGGTAGCACTGCTTGTTTCCAGCATTCATCAATATTTCATCTAGTGCAGTTAAGAAATTATCAAGTAAACCGTTGGGCGGTCTGTAAGCAATACCAATTATTATATTACGTATACGAGGATTCTGTATTTCTACAAAGCACGATTCTATATCCGAGTTATTTATACACAAAGCATTAAGAACTGTATAAGTATATTCCTCTTTGATGTAAAGGGCTACCCCTCCACCTCGTTTTGCAAGGCGGCAAAAACCCTCTACTGCAAATCCTGGAATTTTGATTAGAGGATCATTCATATCAGTGAGCCAAGTCTCAGAAAGGCCAATAATTGGGAATTTATTTTTTAGTACGTCAATATATTGTGTTATACTTCCTATGTTTCTGATAAGGCTACGTGAATTTATGTGCAATAGTTTCAAATCATTGTTATTAGCAAACTCAGATACAAACTGATCTTGATCATAGTATTTACAGGATATTGAAGGAGGATGAAGGTTTATATCTGGATCTATATTTGAGTGTATCTCTGATAAGTTATTGCTATCTGGGCAATTCATTTCTTTGGTAAAATAATGTGTAATATGGAATAATTTGATCTGGTCTCATATGCACTAGTACAAGCCACATATAACAACATAAAGACAAACATAGATATGAAACAAACATGATAGAACAAACCAAGAACAATGACAGATATACAATTAATGAAATGGTGTCTAACTGGGTGATCAGGTGACGAGGAGGTCAGACTTTCTCATAATTATTAAAATACAATAACGCTGAACATAATACTGGTTTAACTCCTTTTGAACAGAGATGGACTATGTATGACAAGCATATCAATACAATATATAAAGTACGCGATTAAGCAAAGAGAGTATTCGATGAGGTTGACATTGAACATTTATATGAAGGTATTCATTTAAAAAAAAATGTGATGAGCAGGGCCTGCTTAACGGGCGATGAACGAAAAAGTATGGATAGTGGAGGGCAGGTTCGTAGTACGACGTTAGCCTTGATTGTAGAATGGAGCCAGGGAACCATTGGGACCTCTCCACTTACCGGCAACAAAGCGACACCGGTTCCCCTCTTTGTAGGCCGCCGATGCTTGCGCAGACCATTTTCTTTTCTCTGCCAGGTCTGTCTTGGTAAGATCCTCTACGCGGTAGAACGTATCATTGCAGAGGACCTGTCTTTGCTGCTGCAGAACCTTCACCTTATCTTGGTAGCGGTTAAGCTTTATAAGCAGGTGTTAAGGCTTGTTGGAAATCCTGGGACCATCGCGGTGGGCTCGTTCCAACACAACATCTGGAATGCCAAATTTGTCGGTGAGAAGAGCTTTGGCCTTTGCCAAGCAATCTTCCCCTTTGTCTTGGTGGAATCCGATGACTCGGAGGTTGTTTCTTCGCGAAAATCGCTCCAGCTTGTTGAGTAATGCATCGACCTGAAGTGTATGGTTTGGTTGCCTGAAATTTCTTTTTGTATACACCTACATGTATATACTTTTGTTTAGTTTTTACTTTCCAAGGAAACTTTATTATTAGTGATTGATAGTACCGGTACTGATTGAAAATTATTTCTTTTCACCATTGTTCTTATGTACAGGGTTTGGCGTATCTCTTGTTTACACGCCTCCATTCGCGTACATAATGAGGCATTTCCAGAAGGTGGCTCTACCAATTGGAATCGTTGTCACTGGCAGTGGACTAGGAATGATGGTGTACCCTCCATTAACGGAAATCTTGATCAACACTTATGGATGGCGTGGTACCATAATGATATACGCAGCTGTGAACGCCAATATCTGCGTGTTTGGAGCTTTGATGAAGGACCATCCAGCAGAATATGTAGCTCTTGAGACTGATCATCAAAGCCAAGAACAGTCTCCAGAAAGCGGTGCCACGAAGCTCGACTTGCCACGGAACCGCTTCATGGACGCTGTGAAGGGTCTTTGTAGGCTCCTGACATTGGATATATTGCGGGAGGAACCCGTTTTTACATTGTTTACCTTCCTTTCTTTCTTGGATGGTGTAGTGTACAGTGCCTGGATGATCTACCTCGTGCCTCATGCCGTGACGAGAGGTATCGATATCCAAGGGGCTTCCCTCTTGTCCACTGCCGGGGGAGTCGGTACTGTAGTCGGTAGAATCGTTTACGGGCCCATACTGCACCTTGAGTACATCAACCCTGTGCAAATGTTCAGCCTCCTTGCTTTATCTAACTTCTGTGCCTTCATGCTGGACGGCGTGGTTGCAGCCAACTACCCTGGCCTCCTATGCCTCGCTGCAGTAAACGGTATCAGTCTTGGCACAATGTCCGTTCTATTGCCTATTTTACCTCGGTACTTACTGGAGAAGTCGAGCGCTATGACAGGTTACGGCACGCTGAGCGTATTATTTGGGTTGGGAGAGCTGGCTGGAGGCGCACTTGTAGGTAAGATTCCAAGCTCCGTTCTGCGTATATCACCTTAAATAACAACCTTTCTATGAGAAAGATTTGACAAATTGTAACATTAAAACCTTTCAAGTTTTCAACCTATCCTTTTTAAAGCGATAGAAAAATGCATCATACGTCCAACTATGAAGAAGCGGAGCGAATGTAAAGACGACAATTTAGTGGGAATTCTTCACAGTTTCAGGCGGAAAGAAATTTTTTCGAAATAATTATCTAAAATAACGTCTGAATGGTGCCTGCAATTTTTGTGTGATAACCTATGGGAAAGAATCCTTGTACTGAAATATTTACTGTCCAATATTGCTCTTTCAAAACCTCTTTCTCACCTGTTTAATATCCTCTTTCTTTTACTCTCTCCCAATCTCTCCCTCCCGCCATCTTTCTCCCTTTCTCCAATAGGTTTTACATTTGATTCTGCAGAAAGATATGACGTCATATTTTGGATGTTAGGTGGTATCTCAGGAGCAATGGTCGTCGTTTTTATTTTGAAACACCTTTCGAGCTTCTGTTTCAAAAACGATTCAGCCAAAGAAATCCCTAAATGATAGGAGAATTGTTCATTTATAGAACGTTTATTTCGTAGAAAGAGATGCTTCTTTTATGATTTTATGCAAACAGGCTAATATTATTGTCTTTTGAGTCAGTAGGATAAAGTATACTTCGCACATCCATAACAAACCAAAGCTACATTTGGCAACTATGGTGCAACTTTAATTTCAACACTACCGTCTGCGCGAGTGCTTCGTTGTTAATACAATAATTCCACACGAGAATCAGTTATTCCATTCACATAACTGTAGTAGCACTACCATCCCCAAAAGGCATAATTTTAGCGTAGCTAATAGAGCGCTGTTTATATAGGAGCTATTTTGATTAATTGATGCAATGTGATATTGTCTGTGACACAAATCGACATTCAAAGTTTGTTTATTTCATCCATGATAAATTGTTTTTACTTTCATGATCAGTAATGTCGGCATCGCTAGTCTCGCCACTTGCACACTATTCTAAAAGATATGATGTTAACTATCTTTGATGACCCATACATGATGGCTCAGTTGGTAGAGAGTATAGTTACGTCGAACCACCTGGGTTCAAATCTTGTTCAAGTCAAGTTTACTTAAAGGTATATAACTTTCTTCCCCTCTGTCTTAAAAATAGAATAATAATAAAAATAACATAACATTTATAAGGCGCTTAATACGGCTGTTTCTAAGCGCATCAATGTCTGTCAACAAAATACAAATCAGAACAAGAGTAAACACATATAACACAATCCAACAAAAGATGTCTAACATACAAGGAATAAGATGGTGGGCACCTCCCTCGACTGACACAAAATGGCAATTACTTTCATCTTATAATTTGTCTATTTATGTATACACAGTTGCGAACTCGTTGCTGCCTTGATTGAACAAACTACAAACCACATTTATTCAGAGGGTCCGATGTTTTGATCCTAGCAGGACCATTCTCAAGGGCAACATTTACCCTGTCGGTATGTGGGCCAACGATGGGGTAAGGTTTGGCCAGTATTCCGGCAGCGTGCTGTGCAACTGCCCCTCTGTTGAAGCTGCTCACTGGGAGAAGCGTCTGTTTAAGCCTTGTGCCAGGAAGTCTGCTCACTCGCATGGCCCTCCGATTCAAACTTGGCGGTGTGTCTGTTGTGGTGGACCAACTCCCATCGCTTCATCCAGGGCCCAACGATGGTGGTGTCGAACTCAGAGTCCACGTTTTCATCCAGCCCCAACTTCTCCTGTGTATAAAAAAAAGCAACAACCCGGAATTTAGTAGGCCTCTTGATTAGCAAGCTCTACAGAAAATCGTTCAGCAACAGTTAAAAAGCCAGTGTTGGTCAAATTGCCAATTGTCAACAAGACATGCAACGGGAAAATACAAGGTCCCAAACCTTAAAAAAAAAAAATCAGGCCAAGTTGAAAAAAAACCCCAAATTTTGCGCAACATACTTTGGCCAATCGGTCTTGCAACGGACTCCATTTTGGCGTGAGAAAGAAATCATGTTCATCGCGGAAAGTAGGCCTATAATTAAATGGTGTCCCTAAATTTCGGGCTTGGAAAATTAAAAAAGGGGAGAACCCAACCGGCCCATTACCGTATAGTTTCTTGAGAACGACCAAACAGGAATATGTTGCAAACTACTAAACAGCGTCATTCAATTCCATTACGAGAATATACCTTCTCCACGACCGACTCAGCGGACCCCACGTGTCGATTGATCTTGTCGAAGGCGTCGAAGTCGACCGTGTGGTCGGGGTCCTCGGATGAGCGCATCAGTATGGAGGGCTTGAGGCCGTAGAAGCCGTTCGGCTTATCTGGATGTTGCCAGCGAAGATCCAAACTCCAACGAATCTTGTCAGAAAAATTTTCCGTGCTACAAATGGGGAAGTGGTGCCCCCCCAAAAAAAGAAAAAAAAAGAAATGAGTGAATGATGAGTGGGCCCACACGGTTTGATTATTAGAAAAGTAAGATTTCATTGTCCTGATAATCTGCTCTCCTTCAATGGCAAAATTAATGATATTGCTTGGTTGAGGGATCCCTTACTTCATGTGAAATTTTCTAAGATACAGAGTCCACTCTCCGAGTCGGACTCGAGGCCGAGACCAAGTCATCGGAAATAGGCATATAACTTGAATACGAGACCGAGTCTTTGTAGATAGACCTATAACTTGAGTAAGGCTCGGGGCCGGGACCGAGGCCTGGGAAATATGCCTATAACTTGAGTTGGACTCGAGGACGAGACCGAGGACTGGGAAATAGGACGATAACTCGAGTACGAGACCGAGTCATAGGAAATATGCGTATAACTTGAGTTGGACTCAAGGCTGAGACCGAGTCCAAGTCACGCGTCAATCAAGTCTGCATGCAGAAAATTAAGTTCAGAGTCGGTTCATAAATGGAAAACAGGTTCGTTTGTGCGTGGAGGGGAGGGGGAGATTGGGGCAATTATTTCCATCTTTCTCCCGCCTACCTCTGGTGGGGTATCGCGTTGTTCATGAGCAGGACTCCTCCGTAGGGCATCTCCACGGTGACCGCATCCTTGATGTCCACTCCTAGTGTCGTCTTCATGGCCTCCTCGTCTTTGACTTGCACGTACCATGTGCCCCCAACGCAGCAGACGTGGGGAGATGTCACGCCTCTGCGATGCCCGCCGGGAATAACCTTTTATCGAAATGCCCCGAAACAAGCATCAAGCAATATCCAAAAAGGCTTGTTTGAAATGTTGGAAATATTGGCTAGGCCACTGGTTTTACTTCATTTGGGGAATGTATGTGAACAACTTTTGCAAAAAGATTACTGGCTGGTCGTTTACAATTTGGAGACTTTTTCGTTTATATTTACTTTACGAAGACAAAAGAAGTAAAAAAAAAACAATTACCAACAACGACGTAAGATTAATCCACACGTAATGCCTTCGGGAAATTCTGGTTACAAGATCTATATTTAACCCGACAATCCCAATGCTGGCTCTTGCAGGTGTTTATGGAGTCCCTGGGTATATCATACCTGCATGCATCCGTTCTGATGGTTGACATCTAGCATTGGGATCCAGGCCGTGGGCTGCAGCACTTCAAGGGCGTCTTTATCCAAGTACGCATTATCTTTTGGCAAATAAATGCAGTGCACTTCATTCATTTTGCGGCTACAACAGGTGTCTAATAAGCCTATACATAGATTCTTATTCCCAGTCAATAAAGCACCTTTCAAATTCAAAGTTTACTTTCATTCCTTGCTTCATTCATTGATTTCAACTTAGTTCATTTTGTTTCTCAAATGAAATATCAAGGTTCGCATTATTGTTACAATGACTTTATAGCAACGTATTTTTGCAGTCTTGTTTAACTTTAAGTCCTTGTGTACAATTCGGAAAAATTAGAACAGAGAAACTCGATTTATCATCAGAGACGTAATTGGTTATCGTTACCAGAAACTAAATTAACACTGTCGTGACGTTTAGTTGGCTCCGCCATTGAGCAAAGCTCATGTTTTTCTTGGTCTTCGCTTTGAGAAACACCGGGCAGATGATAGCTGGTAGCCGTCTCTAATAGTCAACTTGTCTTTGCCGGCGTCGGGATGCCAGTCAGACGCATTCAACCATTAACTGCTGTATTTCTCCAGGGATGACGCCCCGCTTTCATTCATATGCAAACAGCCAATTCTTGTTAACCTGGCTACAGCAGGTAGCGCACAAGGATCACATCAAGTGGGGGCAGCATTTTTATTTAATAAAGGAAAAACTGACTGGGAACTTTTGAATTTGTTTAATTGTGAAATGGTTATGACTTAAGCCCCACCCCGGCAAAGACTAGTTGACTATTTAGACCCCCCATCTAATGCTGGATAGCTTTGATAGGAGAGCGCTTGTATATTTACCACAGGTCTCGGGTTCAAGTCCAGATCCAGTCAAAGCTTTCTTTGCCACATTTTCAAACCAAAGTTTATAATTGACTTGACTGTACAAAGTGTAGAAATATAGAAAGTTCGGCTCTGAAAAGAGTTCGCAGTTTTCAGAGCCGAAGTCCACCCTGAAAGAGATGACTGACATAGTGTTAACAAATTCTGTCCACATTGTGCTTTCACCATGCAAACCTTCAAATTATCATCTGACATCGACTAACCCAATCCTGCAGTTTTTAGGGCTTTGACTGACCGATTATGCAACCAGCTGATCTTTTGGCCAACGCTAAACGCGAATAATTTCAAATCTTGGGCCCAATGATTTTGCTATGCAGCGACTATTACCTTGGTGCCACGGCACTGTAGCTTGCTCGTTGATCGGAGTCTTGGAAGACACGGTTATTAAGGAAACAAGAAATGAGAGATCATTTTCAAATGGTCACGCACTTTCCATTTGGGTGTATGGATATGATCAAATAATATCAATACATTTGTGGAAAAGTAACGTATATTTCCTTTGCAGATGGATTATGTAAAACTTTTATTAAAGAAAGGATAAGTTCATCACATCTATGAAAAACAGATTCATACCTTCCTGCAGAATTTGTTTCCTGATATTGATTGAAAACATTTTTTTTTTTAATTCCCGTAAAATAAAATAAGAACATGTTTGGCATTACTACCTAATTTGCCAATGGATACAATCATTATCTTCCAACTTCCAACCTGGCAAAGAACTGCGTGAGCACACTTGGAGCCACACGTGACGAAGGGTAAACCCTATAATTGATTTACTCATTTAATGCTGTCATAATTTAAGGGAAATACTGACGTGAGGGGTATTACACGCCGTGTTACAAAATAATCATTTTATTAATGACGCAATCTGCAAATTTTGAAAAAAATGCACACCATTGGAAACTGATTGATATTTTATACGTCGTACAACAAATAGTAATCTCACGAGTCATTAGCTGAATACATGTGCTTATTACGTACTTTTACTCTAAGATTCCAAACGGGATGACCGGCGATATCAGGGCCAATTAGTTGCTCCATCACGTTCAGCAAACGCTCATTGGACCACAAGTCACGGAAGCTCTAAATCAAAATGATGCAAGGAAATGACAAAAAGGGGTTTAAAACCGGCGGAAAGTAAGACCATTAATGGAATCTTAATGAAATCAACATTATGAATCACTGCAGATCAAACCTAAATTACAATGCACCCCAACGAGATTATCAAGGTAAGACAAGGTAAGATAAACTTACCTTTGTGAGGAAAAAAAAATAGTTGTTCCAGCAAAATAATCTAAAGTAGACCATTGTGTGAATTGATGCATTGAACCATTTATGTTTTGACCAGTTTTAATCAAAATGTCAGTTAAATATTAGCCAACCTTTTGGGTTTACATTAAGGTAAAAGCCTTAAACACTCAATTTCTAGCACCTGTTCCCCACTGGTGACATGACTGAAACTCGTCAGAACGAGTTCGCGGCCTTGTTGGGCTGCAGTGTTGTAAAATATGAAACACCCTTTGTGTGTTATACCTTGGGCAGATATCCAAGTTTGTGCAGCAACACCCCTGCACCAGGAAACTGCTTCTCAATCAGCGACATGCGCTGAAACAAACCAGCCTCGCTACACTTATCTAAAGGAAGGAAGACAAAAGACTTTGTTATATACCGTACAACAATGTGGCACAATGTGACTTAAATGACCCAAATGCAAAGGCATTTTTCCGAAAAGATTACTACAACTAAAGACCGCTATCCACCAGAATAATCTGCTCAGTAAAGAAATCTCCCGAGAACGTTTGCCCATCACATAGATCATTATATGCGGTCAATGTTGCTGCTCATTATTGCTTGTGCTAATTATTGACGGGAAGGAAAGGGACATAGTTCATGACGGTTTTTTTTGCTCGGCAGATAGCTCTCAGGCGCGGCGGCATCAAGTCGACAGACCAATACGATAAATCTATATTGCTATGAGCAACGTCTTTGCATACACCTTTTCAGATATTGGTATGAGATTAAAATTTACAAAACAATGTTGGCAATATGTTTTGCAAAACCGTTCGTCAAACATATTGTTTACTTTTGACCACCACAATCCAACACTGGTCTTTTTATTTTTCAAATACAGTTTTTAGTTAATATTTCATCCAATGTTGATTAGTTGGTTAGATATTTCCTGGCAGCATTTTCATGAGTCAATAATTGTGTGGTTTTCAGATAAGAGAAAATCCCCAGGTAAGGTATTTACAATACACAGTGTATCTTATTCAACACATGTATTTTCATATTTTGTTGTATCAATCTCAATTTCACGAACCTTTGATCTTGCCCGCGCTGTGTAATTTATTAACCAGCATGTCGACGGCTTCGGCTATACCCTCTCTCACGGGGTTGAGCTCAGCGGGCTGGAAGAAATCGGGGACGACAAGATAGCCCTACCCCGGGAACAATGAAGGGAATCCACTTGAGGAATTGGTAACCAAACTGTCATACAATTCAATCCAAGGGGTGGCCATGCAGCGAGGGGTGAAGACCGAATCTGGTTATAATGCAAACTTTCAACATAAATTATGTTACAAAAATGTATTGTAATATTTAAAAAACGACACATTCCTGTAAGATATCAATGGACACTATTGACCTGAACCGCATAATTAATGCCTCCATAAAGATAAGGCCACATAAACACATAATTATTACATGATTCTCATCAGCCGCCGGGTCAAATTTGCGGCGCCGGGCGGTTTTCAATATGCTGTATACAAGGTGATATACAAAAATGTTGCAAACTGCTTTACTGACTAAAATTACCAAAATGTAAATCTAAAATTTAGTGGGCCTGACGTTTCGATCCTAGCAGGACCTTTCTCAAAGGCATTTTGTATACAAAATCAATTATAAAATCTAGGGATGCCGTATCTGCCTGCATAAGTGTCACATTTATTCTATAATATTTAAAAGGGGCCTATCCCATCTTTGAACAAACAATAAGGACTGTATTATCCGAATGATGATAGTGATGTTGGTGGATTTTTTTAAACGTCAGTCTGCCTACGCGATACGCTTAACTGCCACATGCATGCAGTGCGTCATGAACAGCGTGTACATGACGTGCCCAGCATACAGGGAGTAGCGCCAGCTACACGTTACACACAACGATGTTTATCGCTTGACGAAGTACGATATTTCATAGCTATTTGCCCGCTGCACACATAATAGGACAGTGTTCGAAGTACATCCAATCGTCGCTCCTTTTATTAATGAAATAATCCTCCATGTAGACATGGCATTCACCACGGTCGTGGGAATTTGGATCGGTAAATAGCATATACGTCGAACAATATTTCAAGGTATTTTGTTCATGAAAATACTTACTTTTTTGTTGTTGTTTATACATGCAGTTTATTCCTTGCTGAAAAGTTCTGTACGAGTGGTGTGGTGTCCAATTATTACATGTTCATGTGAATGTATTGGGTCTACATTACTCTCAAAATCATCGGAATTTATCGGATTTTGCTGCGATAATTCACTATAGGCATACCCAAAAAATATATAGTTAATTATGTAATATAAATCGCCATGGTCGTACAAGTTTTCACACAAGGTCTGATGAGAACAAGGTACCAGCTCACGTCCTTGCAATCCAATCAGTGCGCTGAGAAATGACATCATGCCATGACTGTTTACATGGTGTGCGCTGTGTGCGCTGATGACAGCTCAATGAACTTACCCGACGAGTTGGAAAACAGGGCGAGCATTGACACATCCAACGATAACCCGGAGAATTGGCTCAAGGCCGCCGTTAACCCCGAGATTGGTGGGTTAACCCAACTCGCGAGCAGGGTTAGAAATCAACCGGGTTAAGGTTGGTTTTAAGGCAGTTAACCCGGAGAATTTCTAACCCAGAGAAGTGTAGTTTGACTGCTCCAAATTACCCGGGTAATCTCGGGGTTATTTTTTCGTTTTCGTTAACCGAGATTAGTCGGGTAACACCATTGTGTGAAAAGGGTATACAAATAACCTGGACGGTAGAATAAACCTACAAGAAGGCTTATCGAGTCCATGCACCCACCTCTCTGAAATAGCGCTGCAACTGGTCCCGCGTCAGCTGACCGGGCTTCTTCCCTTTGGGCTGTGGAGGGATGGTGGTGTAGAGCGACGGGTCCGAGGCCCGTTCCAGGCCGCCTAGCCCCGGCGCCGCAACCGGCCGGTCCTCGCTGCCGTCTCGCCGCCGTCGCTTCCCCCGGTCGGCGGCGACCGCGGCCTCCCCGCCCTCCTCACGCTTCTCAGTAGCCGGAGTTTTGGTCCGCTTCTGCGGCATGGTGGGTTCCTTTTACCTTGAAAATCCCTCGTCGTAAAAACAGCGCAGGTTTCGCACGTCTGTGTGCTCAGTTCAGGCTGGCTTGACAGTCAATGATAATAGTACACCCCTCCCCTCAACATTGGAACGGAGTGCTACAGTGAGTTCAGGTGAGGCTGGCTTGACAGTCAGTAGTACCATGGACCTCCATGCATGTACCCTCCTCCCCTCAATATGTACACACCTCCGTGATTCTCGTGTTTGTCTACTGAATATATTATGTTATCTGGTTTGGCAATCTACAGGCAAAATCTAATCCAGAAAATAGAGCTTTACAACACCAGAACGGTCCTAGTGTGAGGCAACAATTGAGTTATCAGAATTACCTTATCAGATTGTTTAAGTCTGATGAACTACGTGTAGTATCTCCAGTGAAGTATCAAGTGGGGCCACGCGGCAGAGCAATAAGCCTACATGGGTGGGCTGCTAAAAAAATACTACCCTTGAGGCAAACAGAAGCCTGGCACTTGGCTTACCTCCGTAAGCATTTATTTGCATTTTTTGTTTAATTCTCAAGGAAAAAATTCTTCCTGCCTTTGAGAAAGGTCCCGCTGGGATCAAAACGTCAAGGTCTCGTAATTGAAAAAAAACCCAATAAACTGTTCAGCCAGCCTGAATTGTACACACCGACGTGCGAAACCTGCGCTGTTTTTACGGCAAGGGCTTTTAATTCAAGTTAACCAAGCGGACCAAAAATCAGTGACTGGGTGACAATCACAATGCGTGCATCGCGTGCTGCTAGCTGCATGCACGCGCCGAGATTTCCATCCAGTCACCAACGGAATTTCCACTGATTTCTCCGAAACTACCCACTCAACGTTCCAACCAAAAAATATATTTTGTTGTGGTATCTAGACAAAAATTCTGTGTGAGTTTCATTTCTGAACTCCTTCTGGTTTTGGGAAAAAAAATAAACAATTCACGAACTTCCGTGCATAGAGTTATGTGATAAGAATACGGCCAGTTTGTCATGTATACCCATGATGCTTTGCGAACGTCGATAATTTTTATTGACAAATCAGACGCGGTTGCCGTCTTTTTCGCCTTAACGTCACCCCCCCCTTCCGCAATCGGCTGCGGCACCTTCAAAAAGGTGGCGACGTACAGGAACTGGAGGGTCTAAAATTCCATGAATTTTTTCTCTTCATGAAAATCATACGTGTGGCTCATGGGTAAATTTAGGTTGTTTTTAACACCCAATCAGATAAGAAAACCCTTTTTCCGGCGGGGGGGGGGGGGGGTTGCATTCCCCTTTAAATGTTAGCACTCGAAAATCTACTGTTTTCGAGAAAAGCGGAAATTTCAAACAATCATTCGGCTCCGCTCCGTGGTGCGATCGTTTGAACAAAGTTCCTTTTACAAATACCACCCTCTATGTTTAAAAAAGTTAGCATGTAACTTCGTTTCCAATGTTTTTTCTCATGACATACCTAGTTGACGGATTGAGCCGACACTTTTTTCATGTTTTTTTTCATGTATACGTTGGCTTGACAAAGTACGGAAGCGAGCCTTGACCTTCTCAAAATGGTGTATAAATACCTTACAATTGTATGACAGTTACCATCTTCTCAAGTGGATTATCTTCATTGTTCTCGGCGCAGGGATAACTTGCCCGCTGAGCTCAATCCCGTGAGAGAGGGCATAGCTGAAGCCGTCGATATTTCGGTTAATGAATTGCACAGCGCCGGCTAGATCGAAGGTGAGTGAATTTTAGATTAATTAGAAAATTAGTTGGTTGGATTGCTTCTGACTGGCGCCTCTATCCCGGAAAAGACTAGTTGACTATTTGGGAGGCCACCATCTAAGGGCTAGATAGCTCAGATGGAAGAGCACTGGTACGTTAGTCCAGAGGTCTCGGGTTCAAGGCCCGGTCCAGTAAAATGTCTTTGTCCATTTTTCTCTGTGCAATTCCTGAGCACGATTCATAAAGAAATGCAAGCCACTTTCTGACAGTTTTACATCGTACACTAACGTACATGCAAATGTAATGACCTCCACATACTAACTATCGTGTAACACCAGATAGGTATGTCCGATATGAACATTTTGGTATGAAAATGTGTGCAAGACAACAAGAGAAAATGTCATGAAGCAAGATTCCAAAATGTTTAGCGGTCGCGAGGCAGTAATAACCAAAATGGAGGGGGCCTGAGAGACCCCTCGATCCCCAGTGCAGATAGAGTTAAGATGCAGAAATCCAAACAGACATTGACTACACAGAACGAGCATTGTGCTGTGCAAACGTCCTCGGATCGGGAGATTTCTTTATTTATAGAGGTCTTTAGTTGTAGTAATCTTTTCGGAAAAGTGCCTTTGCATTTTGGTCATGTAAGTCAGCGAGTTCCTTGCCACATTGTTGTACGTACATGTGTGTACTGTATATTACAGTTGTCTCTTTGTTTTCCGTCCTTTAGATAAGTGTAGCGAGGCTGGTTTGTTTCAGCGCATGTCGCTGATTGGTGGTGTAATACGCACTATGGCCACAAATCCCTTATTCTGCCAATAATTCTTCTTGCATACTCAACGATGGGCGAACTAGAGTTTTATTTTCCTGACAACGAAAAGTAATGTGACGAGCAGCAGTAGAAGCTCCACACACGTTCGGGATAACCGAAGTGTGTACTGCACAGTGCACACGCGTATCATCAAGCATGAATGAATACAGCATGCCACATGTAACGTTATCAATTTATTAGGAGTGTCAGCGATTTCGTTTTTGCTTTCCGGACGGTTTGTGAGTTTGACGTAAACAAAAAACTTGTCCGAGTCTATGATGAATAAAAGATCTGTGGAGCTATTTTCATAATAAAACGTTTGACAATTTACTATTGCCTTATAAATATTGGTACAAATGTACTCTTTGGAAACACTTCTTGACTTTATAGGCGCTCTTCTGAGAAAACGATGTACGACTCTACTCGTTTTAATAAGAGCTTCCAGACTACCACTATCCTGCCTGTGGGTACAATTAAACCCAACCCCAGCACCACACCGGTATTCTTCCTCCTGAAGACGGACAGAACACACTGTCCGAAACGTCGACTGAATCCCTCGGGTTCTTTTCGGAAGCACAAATTTCTGTAATTTTAATGCGGACGCAATAAGATAATGAATTTAAATACATTCATTATTTAATTAAATACAATTAATTACCGTATACCCTATGCATTTAGTGTTATTAATTGTTGATACACTTGTGACTATAATGTGCATGCATCTAGAATTCATTAAGTGGGTGTAACTTAAATTCACCAGTGGACGTGCTTATTATTTTGCTTTTTATCAACAATTTACCCTAGGAGTTTAATTTGGACTTAATTTTGTTCACGATAGTTGTTTGGGGAGCCCGGTGGAAGTGCCATAATTGCAAATGGAATAACCTATTCTCCCGTGGAATTATTGTGCATGGGATGCTTGGCCGGACTGGGCTGGGCTGGTGGCTGGTCTGGTTGTTGGTTGTCTGTTGCTGGGGTGGATCTGTCCTGGACTGAAGGCGTAGAATGGTGTGGGGACAGGGGCTGGGAGGGTGACGGAGGTCCATCGGTGGTGTTGACTGTTGCGGCGTCTGGTCGACATCCAGGGGATGAGGACGGCGCGCAGGTTCTGATGGAGAGGGGCGGACTGGACGCTATCATGTTCTCTTCCTCGATTGAAGTTTAATGCTATATAGACAGAATAGGGCAGGCCTGACTTTAAATATCTGGCACACTGTAACACTGCGCCAAAGATTTACTAAAAGTAACACGTCCACCAGAGAGCATCACCAATGATACATGAACAAAATAAAGCTTGTACGATCGTATATGAATAACCTCAAGAAATCAAAGTCTGAAAAAGGCCTTTTTGCACACATTTAAAAAAGAGACATTTTACACAAGGAATCACTTAAAGGTCAACTGCAATGCATTTTGGAATTCGTTTTTATTATTTCAAATAATACTATGGTGTCAGTAAAATACATCCATGCATTTTTCCGAATTTTAAACTATGGGAAAGAGTTTAAAAAAATTATTTAAGTTTGGAAGGGGGAGCAGCCACGCCCCCGTGGAGGACATCCTTGGTGACGTCAGCGGATGAAGACTCGTCCATTACTCTTGTCGGGGAACTATTATATTATACGTTCGTATATACCAACAGTCAGTGCACGTTTCTCAAGAGAACCGATTTCGGGAGTAAATATCGACAAACCATGTGACACGCCAGCCAGATTCGTTGTTGAAGATTGCAGCAGTGGAATAAACATTCATTTATTCCCTGACGATCCTAGAATAAGCCGCATTTTGACGTCAAAAATCACGCTGACACGACCGAAATAATCCGACCCATCAAATCGTGCAGTGCAGTGTCCATTTCGAAGCTTGTTTTCACGGAGACCATCCGGGCTCATACATGTATGGTTTGGCAACGTGTTCCCGTCTGTGGCCATAGGAAAACTATTTTCAGAATCTCTATCCTTGTTATCGACTTAGATTTCATCTGATTCCGAAGAAAAAGCTTGTCGAAAGACGTCTCGGCCAACAAAGTTGTCAGGTTTTTCTCACCGAGAAAAAGACTGGTGCCACGCTTAAAAAACGTGCATTTTCTACTGAACGCGTCAGGGAAACTCTACAACTATCTAAGTGCATACGGCTTTCGCGGGGAGAGAAAAAAAAATTCTGCGTTCATCCGGTGACGTAAAGAACAGCGCCCTCAATAACTAATTTTAATTAATTAAAAAAGGCTTCTAATGATCTGAGCCTAAAACACAAAATTTATGTTTGATCTGGAATTACAATGTACCAATGAACATATTTAATGCCAAATCAGGATTTTCTAATTTTTGCACTTCAGTTGACCTTTAATATCAACGGAAAAACCTACTTACGTTTCAGGTTCAGTTTTTGCCTTAGCATTTTTGAAACAGAGCCTCAAAAGCCGTTCAAAAATAAGGACGACAACCATCGTGCCTGAGATACCAGCTAACATCCAAAATATGATCTCATAGCTTTCTGCAGAATCAAACGTAAAACCTAATAGAGAAAGGGGAGAGGGAGATAGAGATAGAGAGAGAAGGAAGATGGGAGTGAGTGAGATGCACTTTGTATCACATAAAATACGAAAGTTTTCAATGTTATTACTTGCCATATCTTTAACACCACCAGGGGTGAGGTTATCGTAATTCCATAAAATGTATAATCTTCGTTGGGATCATTCGGAGGAGGATGAACATAACTCTCATAAAAATGGTGTTATTCACGGTGATAGGCGATATGGAGGTTGGAGTCCTACCTGCAAGTGCGCCTCCAGCCAGTTCTCCCAACGCAAATGATACGCTCATCGTGCCGTAACCTTCCATAGCTCTCGACTCATCCAGTATGTGTCGGGATACAATAGCGAATATAACGGTCATCGTGCCAAGACTGATACCGTTTACTGCAGCGAGGCATAGGAGGCCTGGGTAGTTGGCTGCAACCACGCCGTCCAGCATGAAGGCACAGAAGTTAGATAAAGCAAGGAGGCTGAACATTTGCACAGGGTTGATGTACTCAAGGTGCAGTACGGGCCCGTAAACGATTCTACCGACTACAGTACCGACTCCCCCGGCAGTGGACAAGAGGGAAGCCCCTTGGATATCGATACCTCTCGTCACGGCATGAGGCACGAGGTAGATCATCCAGGCACTGTACACTACCCCATCAACGAAAGAAAGGAATATAAACAATGTAAACACGGGTTCCTCCCGCAACAAATCCAATGCCAGGAGCCTCCAAAGACCCTTCACAGCGTCCATGAAGCGGCTTCGTAGTACGTCAAGTTTAGTGGCACCGCTGTCTAGAGACGGTTCGTGGCTATGATGATTAGTTTTAATAGCTGCATATTCTGCTGGAGGGTCCTTCAGCAAAGCTCCCAACACGCAGATATTGGCGTTCACAGCTGCGTATATAAATATGGTACCACGCCATCCATAAGTGTTGATCAAGATTTCCGTTAATGGAGGGTACACCATCATTCCTAGTCCACTGCCAGTGAAAACGGTTCCAATTGGTAGAGCCACCTTCTCGAAGTGCTGCATTATGTACGCCAATGGAGGCGTGTAAACGAGAGATACGCCAAACCCTGTACACAAGAACAATGGTGAAAATGAATCCATTTTAAGTCAGTACTAATCAATCACCCGTGTTTCTGGAAAGTGAAAACTAAACAAATGTAGGGTGTATACAAATGTAAATTTGAGGCTTTTAAATGAATACACTTCAGGCCGATTCTGCGCATTGTGATTGGCCACCCCCATGCAAACTCTTGAGGGCGCACTATTGTGAATAGCCCTCAAGAGTCCCTATATACAGAGAGTACCGACAACTTAAATTTGGATGTGTCTTCCATGTGTACTGTGAACATATCTACAAGGGTATACGTCGATCTTCGTAATTCCACACGACAATTTTCGGCCAATATTAAAACCAAGAACCCCATTGGCGCTCATTTTCATCAACACGGGGTTAGTGAATTCTCTCCAAATATGGGATTCTTCTTCCTCTGTCGCAATGCTTCTTTGGGGAACCGAGGGGATAAACCGAAGGGTAAAATTACTCGGATTTTTCGAATTATTACATAAGATAGCAAAGACGTTCGAACAGTGTAAGGATATGAACCCAGGCCTCTGGCTTAACATACCGGCGCATTACCACTTGCGCTCTCCAGGCCTCATGTGCACGTGGACCTGTCCAAACGATGAACTATTACTAAAAGCTTGGATGAAAATTGCTTCCATTTTACGCAAGCGATAGTGGTCACCATTTGTGTTACATGAAATATAGAGCTGTGCAAGACCCATCGCAGGCGGTGGGCTTTTGCTGTTTGATATTTCTCCTGAATGTTTGTGAAATGTGATTCTATCCCAACAGTATAAACCCACAAAATAAACTTACCGAATAAAATCATGATGACTGAAAACTGAGTGGTAGTTTGCACCATCAGAGCAATCAGAAGAAACGACGCAAACATGATGACTCCGCCTGCGATGACGACTCGTCTTGCTCCATACTTCCCATGTAGGTATGTTGAAAGAGGCACTGCGTTGCAAACACCAAAAAGTGACGGTTTTTGATAGATATATTACCTAGTATTCATCCTCCAGATAGATTAAATTCATTATGTGGCAGTCGATTCAACCAGATAAACGGACCCCACAGTATAACAGCCATAATTATTTCTCGACTTGTATGATCTGTCAAGATTTCATCACGCATCATGTTTGTACCAAGTTCGTCTGTGCGTTCCTTCTGTTTGTTTAATCTTTCCCGTGCCATCATCAAACACTTGATCACCTCTAAGTCACGTTATCCTGTATTCAGTTGAATTCTTATTGCACAATGTTTTGTCCACCGATACCTATGCATGCCTTTGTGCATGTCACAGACGAGATATTCAAGCATATGCCTACATGGTAAGTGACCTATACAGGCGAGGACGATTGAATTGCCCCAGGTGTGTTCATACTGCATTAGTATGACATGACAAAACCCAGAGACACAGGTTTCCTATAGCATACAAATTAACTCTACATAGGCCCCTATGGACTTACCACAAAGGAAGCAAACAGTGTGCGAAGCGGCCATGGCAGTTCCCACGGCTGTATAAGAGCCGCTCAGCGATTCTCGGATGGGCATTATGAAGACTCCGAAGCTTTTGAACGTGCCCAGCTCCACAAAACAGATGAGGAATCCTAACACAACCACTATCCAGCCATGAAACTGTTCAGAACAAAATACCACCATGACGGTGCATGCTGAATGTCCGGTTGCTAGTGTTTCTCGAATTGGTACAGCTTAGTACTGGCAAATCTAAAATCGGTACACTGTTACACCTACTCTGACATTTCCTGGATCCTTGATGTCACAATTGCTTGACACGATTAAAATTGCTCTAAACATGAGGCCGTGGAGGACAGACTACGAAACTTTTTCTCTTGGCTTAAACTTGACCAGATTGTATACGGTTTGTTTCTTCATAATTATAGTGTGGGCATACGGAAGCCTTTTGCATGTTCATGCGTGCGGAATATAGGGCCTACCTAAAAGATTAAAAACTTGTTATACACGAGCATACGTACTTGTTTGGTAGCCATCTGTATCCTGATTGTGTAGATTTTTTCAGTGTGATGCGGTGATACGGTTGTGGTCACTTTAGACGAGAACCGGCTGATTCCGACGTTATTCACCGGATGAGCCGGTTGGAACAGAGCACGGAGCTTTTCCGCAAAGGTATAATGTTTGTGACTCGGAGCAGAATTAAACAATCCGGCTGTGTCGACTTTACATAACAGCTATTAGGCCCACGCATATAGCAGACGAGCCTGCGTCCAAATCACACAGAACCGTAAACCAACCCATAATTTTATGAAATTAGAAATATTATTTTATGCATCGCTAATCTTAAACATGTTGTGGGAGATTTTAGTATTATTAGTTAGGCATAGTTTTAATTAATTTAATTATATTGGGGAAATTCTGGAAGCCAGGGAAATTGAGAGCCAATAATCATCTGTGCATGTGATGTAATCTTTCTGGAGGGTTCGCTTCCTACGCTAGGGAGGAGCATACATCTCCCCTACCGGACCAGAGCCATCATCAGGTTCTGTTCCATGACACTGGCTTTTATTGTCAAATGTTGAGAAAGCATTCTGTGTGCTGAATGCTTCATAACTGCATGTCCGTGTCACATGGCCTACGATGCAGCAGAGACGGCATCCAAATCAGGTTTCAGGTTTATATGCATACTATAATGAAATTGTACAGTGGGTAGGATTAATACCGAAATTGAATTAATATTATGAGAAGGTCAGACACGAAGTCGGAGCTTGTACGAGATCTGCACCATTTACAAGGATTACTGATTTTATAATTTACTTCTGACTGGCGCCTACAACCCGGCAAAGACGGTCACTACAAATGACTATCTGTAAGGCCACGATTGCATCTAAGGGCTGGACAGCTCACATGAGAAGGGTGCTGGTACGCAAAACCAGAGGTCTCTGGTTCAAATCCAGAGCAAGTCAACATTTTCTTAATATTTGTTTTATATCTTTTATAATATAGTATTAATTAAAGGAGTTTTTGAATAAAAATAATAAATGTGCGAACACGCGGTCTGTGTTTCCAGAGAGGTAGTTATATTTGCTCGTTACCAGGGTAGGAAGATCACTCCTCCATCGGAGACAAAACACTGTAGACAACGGTTTGTTGGGATCTAGATCTCAGGGTGAATTACATGTATTACGTTTGATTATTAAAGTGATATACAAAAATGTTGCAAACTGACTTTGACAAAGCATTATGAATTCCTTTGGGGAACTAAGCCACTGGACAGGCTTTCATGTGGCATCTCTATGTTAAACTGTATAAAAACGGGTCCTTTTTTGCATCTATCGCCACCACAGCATTATTAAACACCTTAGTTGTTGCTACATTATGATCCTAACATTGCTTTCTTTCAGAAAATGGAAAAATATTAATCGATTTTCACTTCATGGAATTCATGTTAAACATTGCATTTTTTGTCAAAAACCGACCTGTTTCATGAGTATAATGGGCATGTAGCCCAAAACTGGTCCAATAAAACCATCATAACATTAAACAGCGCCACCTAGGAGCTTAGTTCTCGTGAGTCGTTGCTCTCTGGCTTGTCAGCTTTCTAACAATGTAACCTTTTTAGGATTGGTTAAGGTTTAGGCTCGCGTGTTCACACTTTAAAAGAAATTGGGGATCTGAAAAGCCAATGAAATTGATCGTAGCATGGCTGGACGACCTGCACACGAACACACACACATCCGGCCATGTACTGTATTTAGGACGCATCAGATCAGTGCACTATGCAGCTTGGGTCCGGTTCGCTCTGTATGCAGTTAGTGTGATAAACGTTGCCAATTTTGCTGTATTTGATGCCAAATTGTGAGTAAGTTTCTTACATTTATTCAAAGTTTCACAATATTTATGTTGTAAAAAACATAAATACCTTACTCAGTGTACCCTCACACAGTGCCGTTCAACAGTCAACACCTATACTATAGCAATAATGGACTGGCACAACACGGTCCACACAGCGCCAGGGAACTCTTATCTTTTTGCCAAGATCACTACTCACTAGACCTCGCACTTTTGGCTGGTTTGTATGGGGTCCTTTTGACTAGAAAGGTTTTGATATGGTCCTGCTAGAATCGAAACGTCATGCCCCCTAAATGCTGATGTTTGATTATTATCAGAAGAGAAACAAATCCTAATAAGAAAATAAGAAAATAAAACAAAACAAGAATGAGTTCCAGATACTGGCAAAATTGTAGGTTGAATGCCAATTAGATATTTGTTTGAGGTAGGACAAGATGTATTTCAGGCACTTACCTAACACCAGAGTTTTCCCAATTCCTATAAAAAGGCTGGATGTGTGACCTCCAAACCGAGCAGTGAAAATTTCTTCCACGTTACTGCCTATGTGATGATAATATTAAGCTAGACGTGACTATGCTACGAATAATAACCAATCCATTGCACACAGGCACGCACAATGCACGCACAGTGCCCGGTTCTCGTGACTACAGTGCATACAGGACTCCATTGACCCCATAGAGTTATAAATATTATTACTCTTTGATTGACCCCGAGTCATAATTATAGAGCATATCCTATAATGCATACGCACACAGAATCAAGTGAGTGGCAAGTACGTGTAGGGCAATATACAAACACAATTAAACTACTACTTTATTAACACATCGGAAAGTTTGATCACATCCATGCAAATACTCCCTAATAAAAGTGAATATTGACCTATTGATTACCACGTATGCCCTCCAAATACTCAGATTTCAATACTGCCGATGTTCCCTGCAAGCAATGCAATCATGACGATAGCAAAACATGGAATCATTTACCTGTGGGAATCAGAAGCAACCAGACTTTATTCAGAGCTGACGGGAAAAAGACTCGCGAGATGGGCGCCCTCTGGGGCTCAACCCTCACCAGTGAAATAATTAATGATAGCTTTAGAGGACGATTCCCCATATTAGGTTTACATAGGTGGCTGACCTGGCGTCGCTTGTATAGGCCCTCTAACACTTACAAATTCACCTATGCCAGTAAAAAAATATATATACAGCGGGTCTGTCATGTTTTTACAACGGAATCGCTTTTACTTTTATCATGATCATGATAATTGTACTGCCATGAGTATTGATTTCAATCAGCACTGCTGTAGTTTAGTAAGTCACAAACCCTTTCATATAGCCACTTGCAAGCAATACGATGAATAATGACAAATTAAGGAATGGTTTTGCCACAGTTCATTTGAATATAGTGACTTGCAACACAGACAGACTTATGATGAATTGGTAGGAAATTGCAATGAACTCGATTACAGCACTGTTTACCAGTGATACAATCTTATTGATAACTGTGTATTATATGTTGGGTTCAGAGCAAGCACCTCAGGGCAAAGATTAACTCCCCCATTGCAAGAACCGAGTACACGGTACAAAGACGAAACCTTCCAGCATCAGGACCAAGCACCCATGCTACTGTATGGACATTCCACTACATCTTCAGGTATTCCGGGTTTTGTAACAGGAGACAATTATTTTTTATATCTTTTTTTTTGGGGGGGGGGAGTTCCAAATGTTGAAAATGAACTGAAAGGTAAAAGTTGTAGCTTGTTTTTATACATATGATCCTTCAACTGTCCAAAGAACCTCAACATTTCAAACTACCAGCACAAAATTAAATGACAAAATCATTGAAATGAGTGGCAAAAGCTTTGCTTTTTTTCAATTGAACACTGCTACCTGAAAAGAATTTTTCGAAATTAAGATGAGATTTTAAGATGAAATTAAGATCAAATTTAGATGAATCAGAATGCTATCAAATGTGAATTATAGTGCACTCATGGAATGAAATCTATTAAAAGGTTTCATGAAATTGAAATAGAGATTTGAGCTTGATGGTGTTTGGTGATGAAATTTATTTTGTGGCTAATAGGAATGTGTGTGCTATATGTTTTAAAATAAATGAGAAATCCGGCATTTTATTCTATTTCAGCAGACATTCGTTGAGTTTGTATCAAAATAGAGGAGGTCAAGTCAGAAGTCAGAGAGAACAGGAAGCTACTGAGAGCCATTCTAGAGAAGTTGGAACATGTGAATGCAGTGGACGACAACCAAGTAGGTCTCCCAGATGACATGTCAGCTCTTCCCCTCAATAACCAAGAGGACTTAGAAGAGCTGAAAAGAGTCATACAGCAAGATCCTGCGAAGAGGAGACAGTTGGTACGTATCATGTTTAATCTTGAAATAAAAACAAGTAAAAATGGATTGCCTTGTTTTATATTCTTCTGGAAAAAATAAAGGGCAAAGTCCGGTGCCCAATTACCTATGTAAGCGGTACACCAGCTTTCACATGTTTGGAATAGTGCAAAGTACAATCTTCAATATGAAATCCTGTTTCTCAACGAAACCATATATGCTTGGATTCACAAACTTAATTACGAAAGTAATCATCATCAATATTTGAAGTTATGGCTTTGCCAAAAGGCATTTTCCCAGAATTTGCTACCATTAATATAGACATTGTACGGTCCTGGGCCCACTTTCATAGAGCTTCTTAGGCAAAAGAACCAAATTAACATGACATTTCTTTCTGTTTAAAACAAGAATGCCAGCTACATTTCACGTGAAGCTTATTGCATTTTGTAACTAGTTTCCATCTTTGGTGAGTCACTTCAAGAGGCTGAGCGGAGGCAGTACAATGGAGGCTTTTACGAGACTCTTGAAGAGCCTGGTGGAGCCTGAAGTGGCGGTTGTTTACAACTGGGAGGGGCAGAGGGGCACGAAGAAGAGCTTTGCAGCTCTGAAGTCCATAGTCGAAGTGATATTTGGTAATTTTTTTTCCTGTTTTACAAGGGGTACGGGGCATGCCCTTTTCTTACTGAGGCATTAGTATGGTGTATATAGGCACCTTGGGGAGAGTGAAAGTTCCATTGTACTGTTCCACCTTTCCACTGAATAATCAGTTGGACCATTCTGATGGTCATGTTGAAATTTTCTGTGTTTTTGAAAGTAGCTTATGATTCCTTGAAATCTTTATTCTGACAGATGCTGTGGGGGCCCAATTGCAAATGACAACAATCTATGATGTTGAGAGTGCCATTAAGCACTATCTCAAATATGCTTATCAAACGTTGCCGAAGATAATCAAAAAAGCAGAGGAACTACCTTTGGACGTTGATGAAGTTTCCGAGTAAAATAATAGATGTCAACACCATGCTTGTCTGTTTTTTTTATACTATATAGTACAAGTACATGTACATTGAAAAATTCTCAACAACCACATTGTCATCCCATTTCTCCCTAAACACGTTCATTTACCAAGGAGTAGACTGGAGTTGGATGGGGTTGGTAGGGGGTGGATTGGGGAATGTTTGGGATGATAGAGCATTAGGGTGATGGAAAAAAAACAGAGTTGGAATGTATTGGGGTTGGGTGATGGTACATGTTGTATAGGAATGATGGGGTGCAAGATACGTGGTTGGATTTTGTGGTGAGGGATGGGATAGGTTTGGTTTTAGGGTTTATGGTTTATATTGTACACTACATGTATTGCAGACTGTATATGTATTATGTATCTATTTTGTTTACTTTCTTCTTTGTTTAGTTTCTAAACAAATTCAGATTTTTTACTGTGTTTCTGCTATCGGCCTATCCAATTGTTATTTGTTGTCTATTATAATGTAGGCCTATTCTTCATTCGGTTTTGGTTTTGTTTTGTTTCCTGTTGATACAAAATGGTGATATATTCCTGTTCTGTCTTTCATCAAAGTCAAGCTAGTTTAAGATGAACCTTGTCAAAGCCATCTCTTGTCAAGTGCTATATTATATTATTGATTTTTTTATTTCATTTAGTTTCTCCGGTTATTCCGTCCATTTGCCTAAGGACTTTCATTTCAGACAATATTATTTATACATGGACATATACCGGGCAAAATAATGCAATTTCGTGTTGTTATCAGGATTATTAAATAGATTATTTTGCCTTGGACATTTGAAACTGTTTGCAAATTTGTGTAATTGATTTCAATTTATACTTTGTCTCATATTGATTAAAGACGTAAATATGACATGATTCTTACCAGTCCGACAGTCTTGTATTTCGTCTTTAAAAAAGGTCATAAAGAAGTCTTTTTTTCTACCAGGATCTTGTAAAATGATGTCAAACACGGCGAGAAAAGACGTAAAAATGACGACAAACAGAACGAGAAAAGACGTAAAATGACGACAAACACGACGAGAAAAGACGTAAAATGACGACAAACACGACAAGAAAACACGTAAAAATGACATCAAACACAACGAGAAAACATGTAAAAATGACGACAAACATGACTTTGGTCTTTAAAAGGTCATAAAGACGTCTTTTTTTCTACATGTACCAGTATCAAGTTAAAATGACGTCAGAGTCTGACGTCATTAAGACGTTTTATACAACGTGTAAAAGACGTTAAAATGACGTAAATTTTACCAGTGTCTGCTATCAGGGTTGTAGCGTGTCAGCAGTGTTAACAGTGAATCGCTGGAGTAACCAGTGGATTGGTAGAGCCTGCTGGGTAGCGCAACACATAATACCTGATGTTCATAATGAATTGGAGACAGACTGTGCCTAGACAGGCACACAGCTAAGTTTGAATCGGAGGGCCAATCGAGTGAATGGACTTCCTAGGACAAGGCTTTATCAATCGCTTCTCTCAGTGTACAGCTTCAGCAGAGGAGGAGTTGCGCAGTATGCTGCCGAAATGCTGCACCAACCTTGTGCAGCATTGGCTCACATACCGACTTGGTAAATCCTGCCTTTGAAAAAAGGTCCCGCAAGGATCAAAACGTCAGGCCCTCTCAATTCATAAGATTTGTATTTTGCTCAAATGACAAGACGAAAGTAATTGAGAATTTATTCTAAAACAGAAGAGAGGAAAGCTATCTGAAAATAGCAGATGATACTTGACTGAAACAAGATTTGAGCCCAGTTTTCTGGTTCAACGTAACTATGCTCTCTACCATCTGAGTCATCAAGTTTTGGTCTTCCAAGATAGTTAACTATCGTTCTTAGAGAAAAGTGGCTACACCACAAGCGATACCGACACTACGGATTTATTTATTTATTTATTACATGTATTTACCCAGGGAAGCCCAAACAGCATAAAGCTGGTTTCTATTGGGGCCCTGCATATAGTAAAAAATACATAAAATTACAATTTCACAAAATATTATTAATTATTACACATCAAATAAGAACATAAAATAAACAGCAACAAATATACACAAATACAGTATTAATTAGATGTAATAGCGGTATTGCCGGTAAATGCTTAAATACGTAATTCATATTTGAAAGAGATTAGAGAGGTCATGGTTCTTAACTGTACATGCAGGTTTTTCCATATGACTGAACCAGTTACTGCAAAGCTTGATGCGTAACATTCTTTGTTCGCAAAGGGAACCTTTAATGACATATTTTTCTAGATTGTCTGGTTTCACGAGTTTGTGTAAGTAGGCCCTAGCGCGAATAATGTTGGTCATATACGGAGCAGTAACTTTGTTCACACATGTATGTACCAGAATTGCCTTTTTATATTTGACTCTTTCGGAAAATGACATCCAATTAACTTTAGAAAACATGTCAGCTGAAGGAGTTCAGAAATCACATCTAAGGATCATCCTTGCCGCTCTTTTCATACATTGGTTGAGAATATTGTCATAAGATAAAAACCTTCCTCCCCAAACCGTACTACAATAATCTAAGGATGGCATCACTAAACTAACAAAGAGAGATTGTAGACTGCTTTGAGGAACATAGTCATGGATTATCAGTTAAACCTACCCATTTTACAGGAAACAGTTTTCTTAACATATTCAACGTGAGGTCCCCAGCTTAAAGATTCATCAATGATAATTCCTAAGCATTTGCAAGAGTCCACTTTTACAATTGGATTTCTAGCAATTGTGACATTTAGACCAGCGGCATGGACTTTCTGTATAGTTCCAATCAACATGGATTTTGTTTTGCTGGCGTTTATAGTGAGTTTGTTACCAGCACACCAGTTGTAGATTTGACCCAGTGCTGTATTTCAATTATTTTGAATTTCAATAACACTGCTGGAGCAAATAATTAACGTCGAGTCGTCGGCATACATTAACAGATTACACTCTTTCGGAATACAGGTTGGTAGGTCACTCGTGTAAATATTAAATTAAACAGTGGGCCTAAAATTGATCCCTGCGGTACGCCAGTATTAAGTGGTAAAGCTTGGTATGTGTTGCACTCAATGCTGACCGACTGACTCCCTTCGCTGAGGTATGATTTAAACCAATTAAGTATCGAGGTAGACATATTTAATCTTTTAAGTTTTCATTGGAGAATTTTGTGATTAACAGAGTCAAACGCTTTACTTAAGTCTATGAATACAGTGCCTGTCATTTGTCCATGCTCCGTAGTTTCGAAGCACTTGTTGGTTAAATCATGCATGGTAGTTTCAGTTGAAAGTAAGGGCCTGGATCCTGATTGACAGCTAGGGATCAGCTTACTTTCATTGATGTATGAATAGACCACAGAGTGTACTATCTGTCTAAGATCTTTGAGATAATTGCATGGGAGTATTGATATAGGCCGATAGTTTGTCATTACATTTGTCTCCACCCTTGTAAATAGGTGAAACCAAAGCATGTTTCCACTCGTGAGGGTATTGTTCACATCTTATTGAAAGGTTAAAAATGTATGTTAAAGATCTATTATGTACAGAGATGCTAGTCTAATCATTCCTAGTCCACTGCCAGTGAAAACGATTCCAATTGGTAGAGCCACCTCCTGAAAGTGTCCCATTATGTACGCCAATGGCGGCGTATAAACGAGAGATACACCAAAACCTGTCCCAAGAACAACAGTGAAAAGGAATAAATTTCACATCAGTTCTGTATATTAATCAATCAAAGTTTTCCTTAAAAGTAAAAACTAAAAAACACTGTATATTATAGGAACGGAAATTTCAGGCATACCAAAGATGTTTCAGGCTGATAGCATACTGCAAGCCAATGTAAGGTGGTGTTGCCTGTCGGCGACCTATCTCGAGTCACCCCTGTCAAGAACGAGGCATTCGCCTACAAAGCTTCATAAATGTGTACTTTACTACGGCATTGGGAGTTCATTAAGCAAGCGTGATTGTACTTTTAGTGCGATGTGAATTGAAGGTTTGCATGAAGAAAGTGGAAGGATATAACAGACATTTCTTTTTGAACGCATTGTGGCTCTGAAAAGAGCCGGTAAGTTTCGCATAGAAAAAGACCAATCGAAGTTCGCATTGACAGTGCTAGCAAAGGAATTCAGAGGGGTCCGTAAGGCCAGGGGTGGTCTTTTACTGTCTCATATTTCTCCTCCGAGTATAATATAAACTTACCGAATGAGATCATCAAGACTAAAAACTGAGTGGTGGTTTGCACCATCAGAGCGATCAGGAGAAACGACGCGAACATGATGACTCCGCCTGCAATGACGACTCGTCGTGCTCCACACTTACCGTTCAGGTATATTGAAAGAGGCACTGCGTTTGAAAAGTGAGAGTTTTAAGGGGTTTTGTCTACCAGATATACATGCAGGCATATTTATCGTTAGATATTTAATGAACGTTGATTCGATCAGTTCAAGAATTCCTTAGCTTAAAAGGGAATGCAAACTAAGAAATAAAGTTAGCTTATCTGATTGCGTGTTAAAAACAACCTACAATTACTTATGAGACACTCACGTACGATTTTAATAGAGAGAAAAATCATGGAATTGTAGGTCGAATTTGCGTTCCCGTACGTAGCCATCATTTCTAAAAAGCCGCCTCTGATTACGGGAATGTGACGTGACAACGGATAACTGCCGTATGACTATGAGTATTGAGGTGCCCGGATGTGACCCCTTCTGCGTGCAGTTTGTGTACACTCGCGAGCTTAAAGATGGTGTAATGCATACACGGTACGTACGTATGGAATGATCTTTATCCATGTTCAAACGCGATGTCTGTCTATTGTGTCCGTTACCACAGCTAATACAGTCATAGTGCCCGTGTTTCGTTACTTGTCGTCTGAACAAGTACAAACGTTATTCACTCTGCCTTCGTTGAGTGAGCGTCAAGTACAGAAAAAGGAACCGGCGCCTGTGAAGTGGGAACCGTCAAAGGCGGGTACCCGACTCCTCAAAAAAGTGGAACGGCGGTTCCGGTTCCAATTATGGAACCGCGGGTCCACTAGGAACCGGAAGAACCGCCGAAGCCTAGTGTACTGCCAGGCTTTTGGCTGTAAAAATGCCAGCTGGAAAAAGCTGGAAAACACTTCCCATGCAATTCCCAACAAGGAAAAGAAAACAAAGTTGCTTAGGAATTGGCCTGCGGCCATCAAAGTGAAGAAATTTCTCAAAATCGGCTACCAATACTCAATAGAAATTGAAAGGATGTGAAATTGTGAATGTGATTTGTACTGTAGCGATCACTACACCTCCATGCTTCACCGAGGAGGTTTGGGAGGAGGACTTGGGGGCCCCGGCTTGAAGCCGAGAAAGGATACTGAAAGAAAAAGCTGTTCCTTCTCTATATTCCTCATCGACAAGCGGTGGCAACACGTGAATCGACAGATTTTCCGAATTGTTTTCCTTTTCGGGCACTGCGTTAAATTTTATTTATTCTCCCATGAATGTTCCGTGAAGACAGTAAGAATAAGTTTAATTTCTTTATTTTAATTTATTTTGTAATTATAAATTAATTTAAAAATACAAATATGTTTGCAATTTTGGGGGGTTTAGATTTATGTATGAATTTGTGAAAATGTTAATTAAAAATTAATTAATGATTAAAATTAAAAGAATTGAACAACTTAATAACCTTTTCGACGTTCGCAAAGCATTATGGGTATAGATGACAAACCGGCCGTATTTTTATCACATAACTGTATGGTAGAACCAGTAAAATCGTAAATTATTTTTTTTCTCGAAATCCAGATGGAGCTCACAATTGAAACTCACACAGAATTTTCGTTTAGATACCAGGAACAAAATATTTTTTGTCGGAACGTTGAGTGAGTAGTTTCGGAGATTCCTTTGGTGACTGAATGGCAAATTCGGCGCGTGCATACAGTACTAGCGGTACGCGTTGCACGCATTGTGATTGTCATCCATAATTTCTCCGAAACTACCCACTCAATGTTCCGACAAAAAATTATATTTTGTTGCTGATATCTAGACGAAAATTCTATGTGTGTTTTATATCGGCACTCCATCTGGTTTTTGAGGAAAAAAATCACCAATTCACGAACTTACGTGCTTCGCCATAGAGTTGTGTGATAAAAAAGGCCAGTGTGACATTTTTTCCCATGGTGCTTTGCAAACGTCGAAAAGGTTTATTGATCAATCAGACGAGGTTGCCGTCATTCCGTCGTGACATCACATCGCCAGCAAACAGCGGCGGCACCTTCGAAAAGATGGCTACGTACAGGAACGCAGGAAAATTCGACCTACAATTTCATGAATTTTCTCTCTTTATGAAAATCGTACGTGAGTGACTCATAGGTAATTAGCTTTTCCGCACGCTTCGGCGAAGCGGAAAAGCTATTGTTGTTGTTGTGATTTTTCTTTTATTAGCTTTTCCGCCGCGAAGCGCAAAAAAAACTATTGTTTTTGTTCTGATTTTTAGCTTTTCCGCCGCGAAGCGGAAAAGCTATTCTTCTTCTTCTTCTTCTTGTCGCCAAAATGCCATAGACTTAGTACAATAGTACATGGGTTTTGTAAGAGTCACTTTTGCCATTGAAAACACTCAGATTTTTTTGCAAATGCAAAGACCCTATGCTGAAGTTATGCACAGTATCGTTGAAACCATCGTGACGTCACCACGTGTCATGTGACAGTGCTTTAAATGGGCAAATTTCAAAATCCATTTATAGCAAACGTACAGATTTGTTTGGTTTCATCTTTGCACTTTATCTAAGGTGGGAAAAGGTGTATTCAAAAAATGCCCTTATTTTATCTTTATGTCATCTCATGAATATTAATGAGGTCATGAACTTTTCAGATTTTCACATTCAATTGCGCATATTTGGCCAACGGAGCGAGATTTTTTAAAATTTTTCGTTAATATCTATTGGGGATGTAGTTTGGAAACACCCTCCGGGGCCAAAATGCCATGACGCAATTGTGACGTCATCAAAATGCGTGTTTTTAAACACATATTTGCCATTGGTCAATCTTCTCGAAATTTGGGGTGCAGTTAGCTGTTGTGCTATATATTCAAAATCTTAAGTATGGAGTTGATTAACCATTGTTTGGAATTATTATGAATTTTTGAATGTTATACTCAAGTCCCATAGACTTTGTGCTCAAGATACGTACGTGCGTTTTGGGGTAGAAATAGAGGCTATGGGTTCGTATCCCGTTTATGTCAATTTTGTTTTTAATTTTTTTTAAGAGAACCAGATGCGGAAAAGCGTTATGTTCTGTCTGTTTTCCAACAGACATAAATATCTAGTTATAGGTTGGTTTTAACACCCAATTCAATTGAGCATACTTGGCCAACGGAGTGTGATTTGTTTCCATTTTTTTCTTTTATATCTATTGAGGGTATGGTTTAGAAACACCATCCGGTGTCGTGGTCTAAGATGTCCAAGTGACCAAATATGGTAGTATGACGTCATTCCATGCCTGCGCACAGCGATCAAATTCAGTGTAATTTAATTGCTTGAGATGTCTGGTCAAGCAGCAGTCTGCAGTCTGTGCTATAACTGCCATGGTGGTGCCAACGAACCTGTACGCGTGCAGATCGTTTCAAAGAGCATCGCGAGACGATTTCGAAGCTGGTTACGTTCATAAGAAGCGGGCCCTATGAATCTGGTGCAACGGAGACATAGAAGAGGATGCTTCGTGGCACAGTGAATAATTACATGCTCGATAAGGTCAGTAAGTACATCATTTCTGAGAGCTCAAGCCCTGGGCGACCCCTCCAAAAAGGGCAACTTTAAGGTCCAAATTACTCGGACTATTCAAGCCCCAACTTTGTGACCTCACACTATCTTTTGCCTGTTGCAACTTGTTCAAACTTTTATTGTTTTAGCTATGATTATTCTTGCTCTGGCCCCCAAAAAAGAAGTTTGGGTCCGATTGACTATTCTTTTGAATTATTATGAACGCGACCTTTTTTCAGATCCCATGAAGCTTCGACATTTTGCGTGTATATCTAGGTTGGGAAAAGGGGATCCAAAAATGGTCATCTTGTGATGGTTGCATCATCTTATGAATATTGATAAAGTTGTAGTGGCATTTATTCATCATAAAGTGAGTTAACATGTAATCAGTTATTGATTGATTTTGTATACTTTTCTTTTAACAGCCAAGTTATGTAATTAGCCTATTGACTTCCATATGATCACTTCTTTAAAAATAGAATATTTCCTCCGCTGAACCTATCTTGCTTATAAAATCTATTTGCAAGTTGCAACCATGCCCTTTGCCATTTATTATTTTGTGTACTACTAGACTCAGGTAGCTTATTCAATTTGTTATGGTTTTGGTTCACCGGGATAGTAGTGTGTTACTGGGTTTTTCATTTCCATATGCCTCGATGCGCAATTGTACATTGTTATAACATGTTCGATTTGCACAGTTGCTATTACATGGACTGTTATATACATGTAAGTGGAAAGGGTGATCAAAGTCACGCGATGTGTCGTTGCTGGTGGCGACGTTTCGGTTGCTAACTGCTAACCTTCATCAGGCAACTGAAGAATGCGCGCTGCGGCGTCTGTTTATGTCCGCTTCGCCGGTTCCTGTGTACCGGTTTGCGGACGTCGTAGTGGTGATCGTGTGGTTTGGCGCGCGATTCTGGCGTCCACTAGCGGCCCCGTCCGTGGTGGGACGGCGGTCGTGGCGTCTGATGGTGGGGAGCCAGAAACCGGGGATGTCAATGCCGCTGTCTCGATTGATGTTGTTTCGGCGAAGTCGGATGTGGATGGCCTCCTTGACACGCCTGGTGTACCAATGTTGTTCTCGGTCAATACACCGTACATCGTCCCTGCCAGCTCCCCAAGCGTGCTCGGCTACCGCCGATCCGTCCACACGGGAGAGTCTCACGTCGCGTTGATGCTCCTTGATTCTCTCACCGATGGGCCGGCCGGTTTCGCCGATGTAGACCTGGTTGCACTCGCCACACGGAATCTCGTAGACGACACCTCCGTGTCTTTCCGGGGGACAGGGTCCTTGGGGTGGACGAGTTAGTTCCTCAAGGTAGTGAGGAAGGAAACACGGTACGGATACCGTGTCCCTCGAGGATTCTCCTCAACTGTCCGGAGACGCCGTCCATGAAGGGGAGTACAGCGAAGGACTTGTACTCAACCCGCTCCGTATCGGTGCTCACCTTGGGTCTCGAAGAGCGACGGATGAAGGGGGTTGGGTATCCGTTCGCTGTTAGTGCAGTGTGCAGATGGCGTTTCTCTGAGGCTGTACAGCGCGGTTTGGTAACCAAACGCGCTGCACGGTCAAAGAGGCACTTGCACTCCACGCTTCACAGATTCAGGGTGGTGGGAGTCGTAAGCCAGGTACTGGTCCGAAACATCACGCCCCGATGCTCAAGACGTGAGAGGGCATAGGCCTACATGTATATGGGGCCCTAAGACCTAATAATTTCTCAAGAAGAATTAGAATGTCACTTGTCCAGGTATAAGGTTGAACTGAGAGATGCTGAATCTCATAATAATCTCTAAACATCATACATGTATTTGTATACAATTTGCATACACCCATTTTTGGATTCAGTGAGAATCACAGATTCCAATACTCGTCATTTTCTTTACTCACATTTGGGGGAAAAGGAGAAGTTGTCGGTCTTTTGATCGAGAAGATGTCTCTCCCGTCCGACGAGCCAAAATGAGGCGGCCATCTTTGATTTTCCAACTCAACATGCAATCGTTACCCGCAAAGCGATGACGTTCTGACAGATCCAAGAGCACAGAGCGTTTTTTGAAAGATGGCCGCCTCATTTCAGCTGGTCGGACGGGAGAGACATCTTCTCGATCAAATGAACAGAAATTTCTCCCTTTTCCCCAAACGTGAGTAAAGAAAATGATCAGTATTGCAACCTGTGATTCTTACTGAATACAAAAATGGGCGAGAGCCGTCGCGAATGGGACTGTTTCACGGGTGATTTCCAGGGTAAAATCTGGGGATTTTGGTGGGGGTAGTAAACTCAAGCATTTAATATACATGTATGTATGTACCAATTTGCTTGGACCCTAAAAAGGGTGACTTGTTTGGTGACTTGTCGGCTTTGTTGCCAAGTAGTAACTAATGTCCAGGATTCAATGACTCATAATCCTGCCATCTACAGGCTTTGGACATAAGGAATATGTTCTGCCAGGAAAAAGTACAAAAAAATTGGTCTCTGAAATTTCCCAATTATCAGAAACACTCCAATCCTGGACATCAGTCACAATGCTACTTGCTAGTTGCGGTAACCGTAACCCTCATCCTCCTGAGGGTTATGGACCGCTATGTACAAAAATCGACCAAAGTTTGTGTTTTCACCATTTTTTAAACACTACTGTACCGATCGCCCCCTTTTCCCACCCTTTTGAAAATCGTTACACCCAATCTAAGGACATAGATTTGATCCCAAATGTATACTGAATGTGATCAGATAACTGAAAACATCGAGCTCTCCCGACCGGTCGGGAGAGCAGCGGACGACGTAGAACCCCACAGTTCTGGGGGTAATCTAAATATGATTAAATTACATTTACAAGTTTAAGGTAACAAGTTCGCTCGTCTGGGAACACGACTATCGTACGCCCACGCCCCCCCCCCCCCGTAGCTACGCCGCTGCTCAAGCCTTAGCACGCCGACAACAATTCTAATCTTACACCTTATTCCTAACAAAAATAATATAATTGCTGATGAGGCTAATACATATTCATTAGACGCTATTTGGGAGCCATAGGGATTTTTTTGTAGGGATTTACTCACGAGTTGCAATGGGGTCAGATCACCTTTGTTTCGTGAATGGCGGAGCAATACGCGCTTGGTGATTTGTCCGCAGTCGGGCAAAGGCCTCTGGCTGCACAACTCTTCTACAACGAGGGTGAGCGAAACTTTTGATCCCGAAAACTTGCTTAAATTTCACCTTTCTGAACAATGCTTGAGAACTTAACCATAATGAAGGCATTATAAATACACAGAGACAGGGTATGATAGGTCTGCTGATGCTCATAGATTGGGAAATACCCTGAATTAAACACCATTTCCAGGTTCAAGGGGACTTTTGACACGTCTTTCCGTGAGGGTGATTTGTCCACATGACAATTGGGCCATGGCGCGCGTACGTACGTACGTACGTGTGTGTGCACCGCGTGCCACATGTGCGGTCAGCGTACAGTGTGCGCTGTTCTGTATGGAGCGGGGTTATAGTGATTAGTGTTTTTTCGCTGATTCATATCGTACTTCGCCGAGTTCTGGAGGGACCGGGCACGCAGCCCTGCCGTACTAATAACTAGTACTAACTTTCAGTAGAAGTACTAGTAGTATAGTAGCCAGAGCACTCCGCCCCCGCCCCCACCCCTTTGGGTTTTTGGTTGTGTCTGTCTTGAACACACTGTATGGAATAAATCACCAAAAGTGCAACCGTGCATCAACAGTGAGTATTAATTCTTCGTGCGTATAGTGAGCTCCTGAACTCCGCCCCCCCCCCGAAAGTTGGACCAACCACCCAGTCTCAACCCTGGGTTGGCATTTAATAAATAGCTCCACAGTGTAGTGTAATACTAATTAAGTATTATTTCCTTTTTGATGATTTTTTTCACGGGTCGAAAAACCTCTTTTTTAGTGTTTATAATACTAATTGTAATATGTTTGTTTGTGTAAGCCTGTTTTGTAGTGTTTCAACTACTTTGTCGGAAAAAAAAGAGATGGTGGGTGAATAGCGCCATATGGTGGGTGAATTAATGTATTCAGTCATAGACCAGTAAAATAAGGCAATTTCAAATCTAGCATCTGGTTTGATTGCATCTGCAGTACGTCATGCGTATTGATGTACATGTACAGTACATCGTGGAGGACGGAAAATTTTCCTTCCTCCGGGTACATGTACAACCATGGAGTTCCTTCCTCCATGGTACAACTACAACTGCATCTTGATAAGTTGAGCTATTTCAGCCGTTAGGACAGGAGCACTTCCACAGCCAGTGATACTGATCCAGGGCTCGACCTTAGCACTATAGCCCGGCGGTCGTCTAGTAAAAACGGCCGTGGGCTATAAAATGACCCACTTCGCTAGCCCGGCGGACTAGTAGTACTTGTAGTAGTAAAAAGTAGACAGCGATAGGCAATGCATGCAGCACGCACGCTGCATGCACCGCGAGTTCGCTTACTGTTCAACAGTACATGTATTGTACTGTACATGTACACTGTACACAGTACAGCTGTGTATGCAGCGTACGGTACGGTACAAGTTAAGTGCGTTACATGTACATGTACATGTACAGTATGTATTGTATCGTATTGTATGTAATGTACTGTACAGTAAGTTACATGTACTGCCGAGTGCCGATACTCGCCATGCTTGTAAATGTATGCACCTGTAGTCCGCACGCATTTAATGCACGTGCAGTCCGTGCACGGCCAACGATCTTGCCGTCCTCAAAGTCGGATCCCTGACACAATGCCTGCAGAATGTTCGCGCTACGGAACCAGACTTATACTGCTAGACTCGAAATAAAAGTATATATAAATAGGTGGGGCAAATGCGGCCCTGTGATTGGTCAAATACTGGTTGCAGTGTGGATTGTGTCCGTAGACAAGACTAGCAAAACACGTGGTTTGTTGTATATGTACAGTGTTATGACATCAACCATGCTATGTATGTAAAAGGACCGCGATGCCGATTTAATACTCGAAGTTGATGAAGGAAGGAATATATAAGTTGACATTTTGTGACGTGTGCAGGAGAACGTTTTCTTCCACGGCACGGACAACCAGACAGCTGTCAATCCACGAGTAACTTGAACCCTTCAATCGCCCTTTTAAAACAAAATTGAGGGGGTCGGGCGGTAGTAGGGTCCAAGATTGTTAGTAGGGAAACACGACCAAACAACGATGTGTTCGACTCCATGACTACCCCCGACCGAAACCCCCAGATTTTACCCCGAAAACACCCGTGAAACCGTCCCACGCACCCATCTTTGGATTAAGTGAGAATCACCGATTTCAATTCTGGTAATTTCACTTTGACGTTCGGGGGAAAAGGAGATATTTCCCCTCAGGTGATCGAGAAGATTGTCTCCCGTCCGACGAGCCAAAATGCGGCGGCCATCTTTGATTTCAAATTGAACCGGGATACACGCAAATCGATGACGTTTTGGGCACCCCAGTAGGTCTGGAGCATTGATCTCCATAATAAAGACTGGATAGGACACCGTGTCAAATGCGCGTCCGCGTGTGCGTTTTCAAGAGGGTACCGGTAAGAAACGCGAACGTATACGTGTCGTTTTGCTGCGTGCACACATTTGAATGGACATTTGACAGAAGTGAACGCATTTTTTCCCTTCAAATAGTCATCTTTTGAAAAAAAGATAACCATACACGAATAAAATAGGAAAATTCGAAAAGAACAACGGTCAAAGCGTGTGCAGCAGTGAATTGCCCGGAGAGGGACGGAAATGTGAGCCGTAAAGAAAGGAATAACTTTTGACAAGTAAGTTGTTGGTTAGCCCAGATGGACTCGACATTAGTACTGCATATACTGCTTATTGATAACTGAGATTTTAAATTTATGGCATGATTATGACCTGTGTTGTTCTTACTACATGATTGTAGTAATTAATAGCCTACTAATTTTCCTGTTATGTTTTTCACAGATGGTTTTCTGGAATTGACGGGAAGCCAGGATTATCTCAACAAGGTTCCAAACTTCCAAGGCTCCTAGGTTCAAGATTATGACGATAAACTTTATAAATTCTCCTCAATTACGTTAGATGATAATGCATTCGTAAGTTTGTTGAGTGCGACCATTCGGACCAATCCAGAAGAAGGTTGGCTTTGTTGATCTAGGTGAAACCATTATGTGATAATGGTTGTTGGTATTTTGGTAGGTGCAAAGTTGGATACCTTGAATAACACTGGTGACTAGCCTTATAACCATGTGCAAAAGATTTACCAGAAATAAATATGCATTGCTTTTTGTAAACTTGCAATAAATTGTGCAAGCGTTGAATCAATGAAAATGTTCTCCCAGCAGGAGTTTGTTTTTTATTCCTGAAGTTGCTCAGAAAAGTTAAGATAAACACCAGCAAACCAATGTGTAGCCGTGGCCGATTCAAATGCGGATTGAAAATATTCAAGAAATTATTTTTTTGGGGGAAAAAACAACGTGTGAGTGCGTCATGCTCCTTCCTAGGCAAGGTTAAAAGCACCGCGAATTATTCATACTTAATTAGGCCTTAATGAAGAGGCTATAAAAATATTTCCGGTACTTTAAGTACTCGTTCCTACAACTACAAGGTAGGCCAAATTCATCCAGGGCCAAGCGTGTAAATGCTCTAACCAACATGCACAACTCTACCCTCCTGAAGCGTTGCGCGCCGCCATTGTTCGACCGCGTATTTTGTGCACGAGCAACGCGCGGTGTCCTATCATGGAGATCAATGGTCTGGGGCCAACACGACATAGGAGTCAACACGTGCGCGCGCACACACTCACACAGATCCACTGCGCACACGGACCTGTCAAAACGTCATCGATTTGCGTGTAGCGGTTGCGTGTGCAGTTCGAAATCAAAGATGGCCGCCGCATTTTGGCTCGTCGGACAGGAGAGAATCTTCTCAATCACCTGAGGGGAAATTTCGCCTTTTTCCCCGAACGTGAGTAAAAACAAATAACCAGATTTCAAGAAAATTGGTGATTATCACTTAATCCAACGATGGGTCCGTGGGACAGTTTCACTGGTATTTTCGAGGTAAAATCTTGGGGTTTCGGTCAGGGCATGGAGGAAGGATGGTCAGGGGTAGTCATGTAGTCGAACACTGTCCACATCGTTGTTTGGTCGTGTTTCCATACAGAAAATCTTGCACCCTATACTATACTACTTACTAGTATCACCCGACCCCCTAAAATCGGACTAGTAGTACTAGTACTAGTACTAGTAGTAGTACTACTACTGAGTACTAGTACTACTACTAGTAGTAGTAGTAGTACTACTACAGTACTACTAGTACTAGTACTACTGATGTAGGGGACTCTAGTCGTATTTCCAGAGGCTAACTTATTAATTAGCCTACCGGCCAGTAACGTTGCAAGATTTAAATTCCAATCATTCAATTAATTGATGATCATGATCTCTTATTGAGTCAGCGTTTGAATAGGCCAAATAAAAAAAATAAATCATATTATTTTTACTAGTTTCTTTAGACTTTAGTCCGAGTAACTTGGACCCGACAAGTCACCCTTTTCTTATCGAATTTGGACATTTTGAGATTCGGGTGACCCGAATCTCAAAATTTAAAAAATTGATAAAAAAAGGGTGACTTGTCGGGTCCAAGTTACTTGGACTATAGTTTCTTATACCATGGAGGTAGAGGAGATTGTGGGTAGGTTTTCTTTTTTTTTCCCTTTCCAAAACAAACTTTTCCCCTTTGGTTGTCTGATTAATACTCCAGTCTTTTTAAAGTACGGTATGATATGCAGCAACAAAAAAAGTATGCGGGCGGGGATGAGAAACTAGTAATAATTATTTATTTTACTTGACATTGTTAATAACCCAAGTGTTAAATTCAATATTATTATTAATTAATGCAGGACTAGTAAAACTGCTGCGGGCTAGCAAAAAAACTCTATTAAATAGCCCGCGTGGTCATGGTGGTGGGCTAGTATTTAAAAAAAACGCTGTGGCTGTTTTTACAGCAGTCGTCCATATGGTTCCCTGACTTCACAGTATTTGTCAGGATGTTTAGCTCTTGGAACCAGACTATCAGCTAATAGACTGGTTCAACCAGCCTGCAATGCTGACGGAATACAATCAAGTCAGGGAGCCACATGGACGACTGCCGTAACAACAGCCACTTCGTAAAAAAAAACCTTAACTTGCGCGAGGCTTGCTGACCCAGCAGCTGTATGCAAATTCCATTTTGTTTGTTCTGCACTATAAAAGTAATTAAGTGCCACTCATCGAAACACTCAATTTCACTCAACTTGTTTCTTCTGCAGATCCATCGGACTCATGAGGTTCTTCTCGATGAGGGCGGCTGGGCAGGCCCGCCAGTTCTTGGCGTTTTCTGCAGCCGTCTGGCAGCCGTATTCAGTCAGGTTTTCACAATTCACCTCCTGCGGTCCTGCAAGATTTCCAGTTACATGTAAAAAGCATCAAGACGACGCGAGGATTGCTTCACATCCCTGGCTTCGTAGAAGTTCTACGCAGGTGCATTCGGATAAACATGTAGGTGGTTTTGTGAATTCATCAATTTCAGTTAGTGTAATCTTCATACTCTGCTCACTGGTCCTCCTACTCGTAGGCTATGCATTGGTTGGAAAAAATCCAATGCCTCTTTCACAGCATTAAATTCGTTGGCTTTCTTACATAACTTGCTACGAACTACATGTAGACTACGGTATATTAAATTGCAGTCATCTATTCAAACGTGCAGTTCACTAAACTCAGGTATTATCAGGTATCATTTTGCACATGTTACGATTCCGTTACCATTGCAATGACGCCTTTTTGTTTCAATTTCTGTTTGCTTTTTATTCTCACTAGTACTAGTACTATGTGCAATAGGATGCAAAAGATTTCTTGGGCATTGGGACGGCAGAGTGGGCATTATCGGTGACCACCATTTACTTATCCATTTGTTTGTCATTGATGACAGGAGTCTGTCAGCATTGTGTCAGAGATAAGGACCAAGAGTAGTCATGTAGAGATAACCTGGAGTGATATGGCCACCAGCAGGTACAGTTGCAAACATAGAGCCCACAAGATTAGGCCTGCAAATAGAAACACTGAATTCACAATGGGTAAATCTTCCCAGCGTCCGCACTTGGACTATCGACTTTGGTAAACTAACCAAGACGATCAGTAAAACTAACTGACTCAGGACTGGTGCATACAAACGCTGCTTTTCGACGACGGTTCTGAGCCTACAAAGATCTGGTTCTCTCTCACCTTTGCCTGAAAACACTTCTTTCTTTATAATTGCTCACGCTGATGGGCGACGTAGTACTCCAACTTCCAGCCAAGTTTTGTAATATTTCTAAAGTTCTGTAATTTCTAATGAATTAGCTAAGGAGAAAGTGACGTTGTAGTGGGAGAAAATGTGTGTCATTGTACACAATGTACTGGCCGTGTATGTACATGTACACTGTACATAATTATGTACTGTAGTTACGATACACATACACATTGTTACCCTGCGCCGAGTGCGCCCGCACAAGTCTTGCATACAGTAACGTAACGTGCAGGGCACTGGATGTGGCTTTTTACTGAGTCGTTTACCGAGACGTCGTGTCCGGATTGGACTTTTTGACTGACCTGGTCAATTTAAACGGGCAGAAGTTGGTCGGTTAAACTACCCATTCGAGTCAAGTAAGTTACCTGGGAGGAAAACTTCCTGGGCTGTCCGCATTGGACTTAAAATGGTCAAGTTACCCATTTGCTCGGTTAGTTTACCCAAATTAAGTCCAGTGTGGACAGGGCTATAGAGATGGGATTGAGAGTGATGGAGGGGCGCTGAAAGAAAAGTTAGAATCTTACCCTCCCAAACCTGAAAGTTTTGTTCTCAAAGACACTGAAATTTTGAGGTGCCATGACCAATTGAGAATGTTATGTCTTCTGCAGCTGATTTCAAGAAAATTTGCTTAAGTTACACAATGTACAAATGTTGCGTAAGTCTTGCGCCACAATAGCTCTTCTGTGCACTATTTAGAAAAGCCAGCAAAATGTTGTGTAAGTTACCCAACAAAATGTTGCGTACGCAACATTTGAAGTTTTGTGAAATCGGCTGCAGGGTTGTATGAAACGTGCCATCTGGTGGGATAAGAGATATAGCGACCTTACATCTAAAAAAACTGTCGTAGTCAGGTTATGGTCACTGGTTTATTGTAATGATGTGTTAAGTCTTCTATTTTATCACCCGCTTGGATTTCTGAGAGGTTGGTGACAATGTTCCATCACACAGTTTTTTTGAATTGGTGATCTGGTGTCCCTCTCCCCATTCACAGTTATTACAGCTTATGGCTGCATAGAAATTGTCACTGCCCTGCCTGTCGCCATGACAACGGTCAGTTGTTGGCCCCCAGCCATTCCTTGCCGGAGTCACTCACTGTTCAGTCGACCCAAGTGGATTCTGGTAAGCATAAAATGTTAGGCTTTGTTTTAGTTTGTGGTCAGTGGTTTCCTTTGTTTGCATATTGGATGTATGTTTGTATTGTATGCATGCCTGATAGAGCTACAGTGTATTGACCATCAACTGGCGTTTGAGAAGTTGTTCATAAAGCCAAGTCAAACAAATTATTAGTTTCTCATCCAAGCCCCCATCGTTATTTTGCCGCCGCATCATTTTTTTATTTTTTTATAAAATAATAAAAAGATCAAATTTTGATTGATATTCGCTGTTTCCAGGCATTGAACCATCCACATGCACAGCCTACATATCATACCGTACCTAAAAACGCCTGGAAATTAGACCTGTTTTTAGGGGGGAAATTGTTGTGGAAAAGGCAAACCCCAAAAAGTGCCCGGATCCTCCTTTTTCCAAAAAGTTAGAATGAGAAACTATGTAATTTTGTTTACTTGGCCTAATGTACAGTTAATATCTATGCAGTATGTGTACATGTATATCAATTGATCATAAAATCATTATTTTGTACACACAATGTACATAGTGATGATGTGTGCTGCAATGTGAGAAAGCATCAGTAACTGTGAAAGTATTGATTTCAAAGCAAGGAAGTAGAAATAAAAGTTATTTGCACAATGCTTTCTTTCTTCATTCTACCTTTGAGAAGGGGCTGCTAGGATAAAAAATGTTTGGCCCTCTGAAAATTTTTCAGATAATTATGCACATATTGGTCATTTAATTAAGAAACTAACCATTTTCAGTATTTTTGTAAAGTGCTTTCAATTTTGCAATCTTAATCTAATAACTGAAATCTATTATAAAAAAAAAAAATGTATATATATATCACACTTGGTTGTTGTTATTTTATCTGATTTATCTGATTATTTTTCACTAGAGGATAACACGCTGCATATCAAGTGGAACGAGAGAACACACGACACTGTCCTGCCCCTTCAGTGGTTGAAAGACAATTGCTACTCCAGGCAGAGTCTGCAGCGGCTGTCCCAGAAGCAAGATGTCACTATATTCAAGGTGAGTCCATTCCCCGCAGAAAGGAAATACATGCAAATTGTAACTGTGATATTGGTTTGAAAGAGCCTTATTGATCGTGTTACTCATTTCTGGTATAGTGGTTACAATTATTGGTTGTTTTATTTTTACAGTAATATGCAAAAATTTGCAAACTGCTTACTGACTAAAATGACCCAAAAGAGCCACCTTTTATCTTTGAGAAATGTTCTGCTAGGATCAAGTTTTGCTTGTGTTATGGGGAATGTTTAATTAAAGATTAATTAGCGCACAATGAAGTTTCCCCATTTGCCTGTACATTTGGTCTGATTCAGTGCCAATACTTTGTACAGTGGCCTTGCAAGTATGCCAATGCTTTGATCAGTGGCCTTGCAAGAGCAGCATCTTTTACTTTCATATAAGACCAGAGTCTTATGCAACTTCTACATACATAAAACTTCTTACATAAAACTTTCTTAACTTTCCCTTTGTTTTATTCCTTATGTACCGGTAAGTGGGATTGTTTTACGTAAGACTTGTAAGTTTCAGCCACAGGTAGACAGTGATTGATGGTCTACCAGGAAGTGCCTGATATAGCTTGTGTCTCATTTTTTGTTTTTACATATTGCACATTATCAATTTTCAACCAGTGGTTGGTTGATGGCATTAAACTGACATTTAATTTTCAATTGACTGCAGGGCCCTCTTAAAGACCACCTTTTTCAAGATCTTTTGAGCTGTGAAGACAAAGTTAATCGGTGAATATTCTCTCTTTTTCTCTGAGTTATCAGTGACTTGAAAACAGCCCACGTTCCTGAACTTCCATGTTAGATATAAAGCAATTTTAAATAGAAATAGAGAGAAAAATCATATCACTCTTACTTCCATCTTAAAAGCTGTGCTCTATTTCTTTTGAAGCCCTGTAAATCAGAATTTGTTATTTAAAAGCATGTTCTGCCTTTGAGAAAGTCCTGCTATAGGATCGAAACATCAGTCCCTACACATTTTGAGATTCAACAATACTTTGCATGAGTTAAATGCTTCTGTCTGGTGTCCCCCTTCCACAGCAATGATATGTATGTATAGTCAGATAATAGTAGTTGACTATGGGTACGTTCAGACAGCGTTTTAAATTCGCTTAAACTACCGTTTTAACCCGATCATTTTTCAAAATTGTCTGAACGTTCCGACACCGTTTTAACTTTAAAACAGATCCAGTTTAACTCACCACTAAAACGCAAATTTATAACTGCTCGAGAGGAGGGTTTAGCGCTAAAACCGATCCGGTTTAGCCGCTAAAACGCTGTTAGGACACAATCACCTATCAACATTACATCTGGTTTTAGGCAGCGATGTTGACCTGCCTGGCTGCACCACTTGTGTAACGGGTGATAATGCGCGATGTGTGTGTGCAGGATGTGTGCAACATGTGTATCTGCGCGCACTGTATGCATAGGTGGAAGTCTGCACTGGATGTCGGGCAGAGCGTGGTGACCTTTTATAACCGAAAACAAAACCAAACCGGTTTTAACTGCTTGCTGTAGTACGCTGTATGAACGCAGAGAGTTTTAAATTTACGACCTGCCCCCTGTGGTTAGAAGTCGTTTTAACTCGATTGGTTTTAAACTAACACGCTGTCTGAACATAGCCTATTTGGAAGAGCACACTTGTACCAGATAGAAGAGCACTAGCTAGTATGTTATTGTTAAACCATTGGTCTGGGTGAAGTCCAGTCAAATGTACATTGCTAATGATTCTAACAAACTGTTTAGACTATTCCGGTCAGTGTCCCATTCTTTTGTTTGTTTCAAGATCTTTTTCTTTTCATTTGACAGCATGAAATTTGAGAATATTCCCTCTCCTTTTTTCTGCCGTAGTTACTTAAGAGATCTGAATGAAAATGGAGCAGTTCTTGTCAAAGGTGTGCCTTGTGAAGCAGGACAAGTCAGTAAGGTGAGAAACACAGAATCCCGCCTTGTCCAGTTGTCTCCTGGCCTGATGCTGAAATCATGGCCACAGAGCTGTGGTCCAGTGTGAATTTTGGCTCCTGGGCCTGCACTATTTTATATTAAAAAATCCAAATATTTATCCGCTGTATTGAACAGCTATGTCTTTACTGCACTTTCATCACAAGCCAAGACAATTCTTCCTAGAGCTGTCTTTTATCAGCTACCTACTCGGATCCACACACACGAAAGACAGATTTTATTAGCCCTAAACTGGTAAAGTGGCTATAAAGTGGTGGTGATTATTGAGAATCTTGTGAGTGGGCTTGGTCCGGGTCAAAGTTAATGGATGAAAATGGAGCAAATATTTTGGCTGGCATGCAAATGTAGGAGCCATTGATGGGCATTCTATTTAATGAATTATTCATCTTTTACTGAACGAATTAAGCATTTATCACTAGTAACGGCAAATTGCTAATTTTTGAATCATATTTGCAAGATGATACTGTATGGATCAGATAGTGATTACATTACTGGTAGCTGCAGCATAGGTTTTGTTTATGCAGTTACATCAACCATGAGTCAGAAACAGCCAAACCACCAAAGAATAGCCGAACAACTGTTGTGATTGGATTTTAGTGACCTCCACTCGATACACTGTCCACAATTTTAAGAAGTATTAGTCATCACCCCCCCCCTCCCCCCCGATTCCTCTTGACCACTGAAAGTTATAGTTAGTTATGCTTAATTTATAACCCGGCACAATTATTACAAACACGTATATTACAGACCAACTGATTCAATTATCCTGAACCCATTCCAGCCTGACCGCTTTCCCAGAAACCTTCTGCCCAGATGCCCCAGAATGTAACCACAGCCTGTGGACTAAACTCCCACTTTCTCGCGAGCCTTATAATTACCAGCTACATGTCCCCCTAAAACCTAGACCGCACCAAAGACAGCTCTATGTTCCGTACATGTGGACAGCGCCCTCGCTTTAGGAAAAAGAACTTCTCATAACTTCTCATCCTGACCCTACTGGTAAATGATAATCGGACCATGCTTATCATTAAGACTGCTTATCATCATTATTTTGAGTTGGAAACTGAGTACTGACACACCTGTACCGTACATGCAGATGTTATTTTTACTCTTATTTTGTGGTGGCATGTTATCAAATAAATGATTATCATACTGTTTGTGATTTGCAGGTTGCAAACATTGTGGGCTCTCTACAGGAAACATTATATGGAAAGGTAATTTTTCTTCTTAAGCCCTGTCCGCACTGGACTTAATTTGGGTAAACTAACCGAGCAAATGGGTAACTTGACCATTTTAAGTCCAATGCGGACAGCCCAGGAAGTTTTCATCCCAGGTAACTTACCCAACTCGAATGGGTAGTTTAACCGACCAACTTCTGCCTGGTTAAATTGACCAGGTCAGTTTAAACGACTCGAAAAGTCGAGTCCGGACATGACGTCTCGGTAAACGATTCGGTAAAAAACCACATCTGGTGCCCCGCACGTTACATTACTGTATGCAAGACTTGTGCGGGCGCAGGGTAAGAACGTGTTTGTGTACCTAGAGTACATGCACATGTACATGAGTTGGTTAGTTTTACTGATCATCTCGGTAAGTTTACCCGAGAATCCTGATCCAGTCAACGTTTTCTTTGCCATTTTTTTCAAGTTTGTTCAAAAGATCTTCTAGAACTAGAACTTTATTTTACCCATAATAGCTGACCAGTTAAGATTGATTCAAGTAATCTGTGATTTTTCTAATGCTGTTTCCCTCTTCTCATTGGTCTCAGAACTTTTCCGTGAAGGTAACGGAGGAAGCCATCAATGTGGCCTATACACCTGCTACCTTAGAACTGCACATGGACATTGTGTACTACCAGTCACCACCAGGCTTGCAGTTACTACATTGTATTCGGTAAGTGCATGTTTTCATTCAATACAAGTTTGCCCACAATGGTAGGCCAGATATTACAAATATTTGAATAACTAAAATTGGCAGTGGCACTTTCTGCAGCACAAACCTGAGTATACCATGCTCCATTGACTATCGAAGTACCAGTAGTTATTAGTGGATGTCTGCACAAGGAAGCAGGGGTTGCCTGTTTCAAACCCCACCCAAGCCACCTATCGTATGTGGGTTTTTTAAGAAGCAGAAAACTTCCTGCACAACCAAGGAATCATTGATGGAAGTCATAATATATCTGCATGCTTTAACCTGGTAGTTTAACCTGGCACAGCTAGCTACACACCTCAAACATTTGAAGGCTCAGTCAAACACTAGGCTAACTGGTATTTCAATGGCTTGCCAAGATTCCTGTGGGCTACACAGACCAGCTATTCACAAAAGGTAACCAATCAAGGAGGTTTAAAGAAATAAAGACAGACAAGTTCTCAAAATGTTGAAAACTACTTTCTTCAAACAATTATCAAAGATTATGAAGACTTCATGTTGGGAACTTAGCAGGACCAAAATTAGTGCAGTTCTTTTAGAAATGCCCTGCCTTTGAGAGTAACCCTGCTAGATATTTTTGAGAAATAGTTGTTGTCCCCAAATCACCAAATAGCACGAATCAGTTCTATTTCAGGTTCCCCTTTGTTAAAACTTTGAATGAAATTTGGATAACCATTTTGTCAATCCAAGCCTGAGAGAATGACAACCATTTTTGCTCGCAGATTTGATGAGGAAGTAGAAGGGGGAGAAAGTGAATTCTTGGATGTCGTTGGTGTGGTCGAAGAACTGAGGCAAGGCTACCCAGATTTGTTCGAGACCCTCACCAGAGTTCCGGCTACATTCCAAAAGATTCACTTTGAGAGGTAAGTTCAAACAATCAGTGGATTTTGATGATGTGGCTTTGGAAGCAAATCTGCAGGGAATCTTTTTATATCCATGCCAGAAAATATTGATAGTCGGAGTGATGTCCACTGGTAAGTCATTTGCCAAGCTTTAGTACTTTCCATTCCCCCACCCTACATGTAGTTTTTCCCTGGAAAATCTTATTTTTCTTGATTAATTCTACTGAATTCTATTTAATATTTACTATTTGTTATACAAAGAGGTCATTGTATCCACAGTTGTGACTGTGAATGGTTGCACTGAATTGCCAACTGTGTACAAAGTTGAAGTTAATACAGAAAAACTGTTGCAAACTGCTCACTGACTAAAATGATCTGCAATACATAAAACTCAAAAGAGATCAAAGGAGAAAGCCACAGGGAAGATGAAGAAAGATTAGTAATAGTATCTGTCAGTGTTGGGGTGCAGTGTCTATAATGAAGTGGGGTCAGTTTATACATGTATGATGCTGGTTGAATTCTAAGGAATTGGTTTCATTTCCCCCTCGAATCCTTGAACGCCAACAATTAATGCGGTATGCCCACGGAGTGCTCAGCCCTCCTAAGAGATCCTTGCCTCCATGGCTCACAGTCTTGGCCTTGGTATGCCCCCTTGACCGTGACCCTTTAAGAATATATTCAAGGCCTGATGCTAGATTTGTGGACAAAGTCTTGTGATTTCAGTGTCGGTTTGGTGCAGTGTGTCCTGCTCTGGACTGACTGTAGGCTTTTATGCACTATAATAAAGTATATACCGTGTATGGTGCCCAAATATTACAGTTTAATTTACATCCAATTCAAATTTCAACCTTTGATTTCATTATTTATTTGACCTTTTTTTTTAAAGTACCGGTACCTATTCATGCCATGCTAAATGTACTGAGTACTGCACATGTATGCATAGTGTACATGTACGTGTACAAAACTTGTCAACCACAAAACTCATTCAGGGCACAGGTCTAGTTTAAAACAGTTCAAGTCTGGTAAGACTCTTCACTGACCAGACCTGTTGTCCGGTACTTTTCTTTTCATGAGATTTGACCGCTGCAAATACTCTTCTCTGTTGTTCTATCCAGGGAGAATCCAGCTGCCTTCATTTACCGTAAACCACACATCACACTCAATCATGACGGCAAGGTGTGTACAGTCCATGTACATATTCAGCTAACTTACATGCATGAAAAATAAGGCCTGTTCTGGTCCTAGTCCGAATGAAAAATCCTTGAATTTCCAAGGTCAGGTCCTTAAAGAAGAATGAAACCCAGAGAAAAATGTTGGCTTATCTGATTGGACGTTAAAAACAACCTACAATTACCTATGTGCTACTCACCTACGAGTTTCATAAAGAGGGAAAAAACATGGAATTCGGTGGTCGAATTAGCGCTCCTGCAAACTGCCATGATTTCGAATGGCCCGCCAGTCACAGCGGGGGCTATGACATCGCAACGGAAAACTCCCGCATGGGCCCGGAGGGATGTACCGCTTACTATACTGCGTGCAGTTTGTATACACTCGCGAGCTGAACAATGGTGTACTGCCAGGCTTAAGTTTTGGATGTCAAAATGTCAGCGGGAAAAAGCTGGGGAAATATTTCCATGTATATTTCCCATCAAGGACAAGAGACCTGAGTTGTTTAGGAAGTGGGCTGCGGCCATCAAAGTTGAGAAATGTCTCAAAGTCAGCTACAAATACAGTTGAAATGACGTGATTTGTAGCGTGGTGATTGCGTACAGTCTCGATCTACAAACACTTTTACACGTGTTAGCGAAGCTGTGTGTAGCTTATTGGGAGTCAGGGGTCATGCACTTCCCTGAAACCTCACGGCACACATTGCATGCAGTGCATGGTATGCATGCACACAATACTAGTGCTGGGACAGCTCTTTGTGGTCAGCGATCAGGGAATAAACAGTGATGGCGACTGGAGTCGCGTCGCCGATAACGTGCAAATTGCAGCACAAATAAAAATAAGGCACGGTACGTATATCCCCCTTCTTCCTCCATGGTACCATAATATGTACGGCATATGTTCCTTCAGTATTTTTCTTGGCTTCGAGCCGGTGAGTTTGGCCAGCTATCCTCCTCCCAATTAATCCTCCTCAGTGAAGTGATCGCTACAAATCAGGTCATTTCGACTGTATTTGTAGCCGACTTTGAGAAATTTCTCAACTTTGATGGCCGCTGCCAACTTCCTAAACAACTCAGGTCTCTTGTCCTTGTTGGGAACTGCATGGAAAGATTTCCCCAGCTTTTTCCCACTGGTATTTTGACATTCAAAAGCTTTATACGCTTTATATATACATGTACTGTACATGGAGTAGGGGTACATCCGTCCGGGCCCATGCGGGAGTTGTCCGTCATTATGTCATACCCCCCGCAGTGACTGGCGGGCCATTCGAAAAGATGGCAGTTTGCGGGAGCGCGAATTCGACCATTCAAATTCAATTATTTTTCCCTCTTTATGAAACTCATAGGTGAGTAGCATATAGGTAATTGTAGGTTGTTTTTAACACCCAATCAGATAAGCCAGCATTTTTCTCTGGGTTTCATTCTTCTTTAAGAGTGTTTCTGCTGATGGTTGCAAGTTATATTCCCTGGTGGTACTCTAGATAATGTTGTCAAAATCAAGTTCTCTTTCACAACAATACATTCAAAAGAACATAAAGAATGAAATCTTGCAGCATGATCTGCTTATTGTTCTTTTTTTCTTTCTATGACGGTGTTCATTTAGTGCCATGAAAATTGATTTCTTCTTTTATCCATTTTTTATCTTGCTTTCCCCAGGTTATCTCAGTAATTTGGTCTCCTCCTTTTGAAGGGCCTCTAAGTGTTCCTGAAGTAAGTCGTTATCAACGCTTGCTGTACATCTTGTCATATTTAGACATTTACGGATCGATACACATTGTTGCATATGCCCTTAGGAATATATGGCTTCATCTCTAGCCCATGGTTTTTCTCTGTCACCAGTATCTGAAACTATACAGTGTGGCTTCTTAATCAGGTTTCTCCGTTAGGGACACTGGATATTTATTTATTTACTACATCAAACAGTGGAAGAACCGCCAGTTACATGAGTAGGATTATGGAATAGAAATATAAGATTCCTAATCTGTACGCAAATAAATCATTTGAAAGCAAAAATAAAAAATCTGAGAAAATGAATAACATTATAACATTTGATAGCAAGTTAAGAATATTCTAAACAAAATTTCATGTACATGTATTTGATTCTTAGTAGAACATTCAAAAGGAAAACTCAACAGAAAAGCAATACCCATGAGAAAGAGAAATCACAATCATTTGATGTATTTCATATTATCATAGAAAGTAATGCTAAAAAGGAACAAACATCTGACTGAGGCAAATAACCAAAATGCAGATCTCAAGAATGTAGAGGGCATGACGTTTTTTTTTTAAAATCCTAGCAGGAGCTTTCTTACAGACAGAATCCTTTCTGCCTTTGAGAAAAGGCCTGGCTGTTTCAAACAAAACGTCAGGTCCCCTCACTCGGAACCAAATGAAGCTACAATTATTGTAAGATCTGACATCATCTGCAGAAAAGTGTAGGCTCACAAACGAGAGATTTCCCACATGGTGTCACCGCAAACAGCCCTTGATGATGACATTGCTGTTCCAACTGTTTTTGACGTCTTGTATTGAATTTCCATTTATGTGCAGGAGGATGTTGAACCTTACTACACAGCATACAGGAAACTTGCACAAATGATAAATACATCGGAGTATAAGGTAATATTGAATGTGCCTTTTGTCGGGGGGGGGGGGGGGGGGGCAACCTGGATTTTCTCCACTGTATAAAATTTAACTAAACTACATTTTTTGAGATCCAATTACCTTATCAGCATCTACCGTACATGGGATTTCTCTGTAGAAATTATTTATTTAAATAGCAGTCAAACAAATCAATGAAAAACTGACTAGGGAGTTTTGAACAAATTGAAAAAAAAAGGCAAAGAAAACTTTGACTGGACCGGGATTTGAACCCGAAACCTCTTCCCATCTGAGCTATCCAGCCCTTAGATGGTGGCCTCCCAAATACTCAACTAGTGTTTGCCGTGGGTGGGGGCAATTCAACCATAAATGCCATATATCTCCAGGGATCACGCCCCCCACTTTCATTCAGATGCAAACCACCAATTGTTGTAAACCTGGCTACAGCAACTCGGTGGATGCAGCTTTACTTATTCAAGTCAACTCGGCCTAGCTGGTTTAACGTACTTTTGCCCGAACTATCCAGCTCTTACAATAGTCAGCTTGCTATCTCTGCTGGCACCAGTCAGAAGCATTTAACCCCAGACCTTCATTTATCTTCAGTGCTCTCGGTCCCAATGGGATACAACGTTTTGAAGATTATTTCCAATCAAAGAAAATAAACTGACACATTTTCATTTAAATGAACCAATCTGAACTCTGATGTAAACGATCAGTCTACAAGAAGTGGATGTGAAAGCTTTGCATTATTTTTTTTTTTAACTCATTACAAGAAGTTCAATCATGTAAGCTCTCTTCAGAACTGAAAGAACTTTTTTTTTCCGTCTCGGCACAGATCCGTCACAGACTGCAGCCCGGTGAGTGCGTTGTCTTCAACAATATGCGGGTCCTTCATGCACGGAGTTCTATCGTTCTCAATGGAGGAAGGCGAGAGCTGGAGGTGGGTTTTTTGGGGTTGGGAGACAAAAATTGAGACCTTTGTGGCAGGAAGCATGTCATACATGAACATGTAGTTATGTATAGGTCTTAACTCTGCTGCATTTGTCAGTGTGCGCTAGCTGGCATTGAGCGAGCCCAGTTGAAAAACAACACCCAAGGGATTTAATTAGGGTTTGCCCTACTCAACTTGATAAACAATGAGTGTTCAGTCCTTTGCCCGATTGCCTGCTGAAAACAATTCAGGCAGCTCAGACAGGATTCAAACCCGCAATTCCTGCTTTCTAGCCAGTGCAGACGTCTTAACCACTTGACCACTGAGCTGATGTCTTAACCACTTGACCACGTGACCCAAAAGTCTAAATGCGCTAATGTGTCCCCCATCTAGCACAGTGCTGAAAGAACTTGTAGATAAACATGACTTGTGCATGTGTACATCTTAGCTAATAGCTATGCTATGCTGATGATGCTCTGCTGATGGTTCATGCATGAGGCAGTATTCATTGACATAAAGGTCAGTTGGCAAGGCACTTATAAAGCCCAAGTAAACCGGTAGAATAGCCAGGAAGTACGCCTCTGTGTGCTAAGGTAGATGTCAGCCTATTTAACCAATCATACAACACACCGGTGCACAGAAACTCTGGCAAATGTCAACTTCAATGAAATGCCAAATATAACTCTTTTTTTCTACTTTCTTTTACAAATTCATGGGAAAATTCAATGGTATTGGACTTTCTCTCATTTGCGTTCCTTATCACAAATTCAGAGGGCCTGATATGACATTTCGATCTTAGCAGGACCCATCTCACAGGCAGAAAGGTTTAGCTAGGAACCAAATGTCCGGCCCACTACATTTTTGAGGTTTGCAATTTGTGGTCATTTAAGCCGTGCAGTCAGCAGTTTGCAACAATTTTGTGCTTCTTTAATGTTTTCCCCTTTTGTAAACAATAAGTTTATGGACAGCATATTTTTAACAAAAATAAATTCACCATTATATTGCATGTGATTAACACAATTTTTTTTTTTAGGGATGCTACGTGAACATTGATCATTTCAAGAACCGGATTCAAGTCATGCACATGAAAACCAACTCAGGAGAACTGGCCAAACGAGTCAATAACGGCGATTTTTCATAGACTTTCCTTTATCTAAACCTATAACTGAACAAAATTTTTTCCTTTTTATAGACTTCATTGGTAATCTAAATTGGAAGCCCTTGAGAGAGGGTCTGTTTCTATGTAAGTTAGGCAAAGGGTTAATTAAACTTGAAAACTTAACTTTGCATTCAGGGAAGGTTTGATCTTTAATATTTTTTCAGTAGAATGTTTTTGTCATATAGTGTACTTGGCTTTGGAAATATTTTTCATCATAATGTGGAGGTTCAGGTTTTATCAGTGGTCCGGTGTTTTGGCTCCGGGGCAGACTGACCAGTGGCTGTCAATGTGCCAGCTGGTGAGCATCACCTGTGGCCTTGCTCTGTATGTATGTCCCCCAACATGTATGTGGACTCAGAGACGCAGAGATGTTTGACATGCATGGACATGGAGCCCTGGCTGGTCTTGGTCCTGGTATAGCACACCGTGACTTCTGGTGGACCTGAGGCCTGACACTTTGGACAGCCCGGTACTCCCCTGGATCCTGATGGACCTGGATCCTGTTTCTCTCTGTTTTCAAGCATCCTGAGCTGGTGAACCGTCTGTTCTTTTCTTGTTCGAGTTGGGTTCAAGTTCCATTCATTGTTGGCTTGCGCAGTATATCTTGCATCCATTAAATGAAGATGGGCCAACTAGTTATTTTAGTTTCCTGTGTCTGTCGTTTGCCGTAGGGGACTGGGGCGCCGGCAGAGGCAGTTGGGGTTCTTTTTTCCTCTATTCTGTTCCCCTTGCTTTGGCATTGTTCTTTGGTCCCCGAAGAGAACAACATCATTCATCAGAAGTTCTTGTGTCTGAAGAGTCCGTTTCAAGTTGTCACCGTGTCCTGGTGAACCACTTTACCTCCCCTGTCTCCGCCTACGCTGGACAACTCCCGTACTGGAACCTTCGAATTCCCCTACAATAATTTCCAAAGCCAAGTACACTGTATGAAAAAATATTCCACTGAAAAATATTATATTATTTATACTATTATGTGAAGTTATATTATATTATATTATATTATTTATATATTACATATACAATTGGATTCAAATGAATAAGCTATGCAAACTGGAGGATAATCATGATGTGGTCAATGATTTTAAAACAAATTTGATAGTACATGTACATGTACTAAAAATAAACAAAGCCGACGAAATGCTTGGAATTGAAATTAAATTTGCAGCATTCTTACAAAGTTTAGATTTTCCAATCTCCATGATTCTACACTGAGTATAATTATTGTAGTTTCAGCTCAATACCATGCATTTACAAAAATTATTTTGTGGATAGTGAATGTACATACAGTACATTGTATACATAATAAATGTGAAAGGGACAATGGAAAAAAACTCCCAGAAAGTCTGTTTTCATTCTTTGTGTCAGTACATAAATTGTTTTGCCAAAATGTTAATTAATTTGTACAGTCACCATCGCAAGTACAGTTGTACATTGTGTACAAACATGGTACAACTTACAAGATTTGACCATGCGAAACAATTTTTGTTATCCATAGTGAATTTTGCAACTTGCCTGTACATTCTGACATTCTGCACATAATTATTCAAGTAATGTTTGCTAACACAATCACTACACCTTACCCCAAGAAATCGGTTACCACCTCAGCAACATTTGGCGCCCCCCTCATCCCGACCAATGGATCCTCTATATCCAATGCCACTGATACCAGTCTAAGCCCCCTCCCCCAGCTGACATATTGATCACTGTTAGAGTCCATACGGTAGAAGACGGGAACAAGAATTCTAAAAATACGTGCAGATGAGGCAAGCAAATGTGATTTTAAAGTGCATTTAATTAAAACAAAACTCAGGATTATCCTCCCCGGCAGTGGCATAGCAACTGGGGGGGGGGGGTACACAAAAATATATGGAATTATTATGGGTCACTCGGCCTTTGAGAAAGGTCAGGCCCACTAAATTTGAGATTATTTTTCATTTTGGTAATTTTAGTCAGTAAGCAGTTTGCAACATTGTCACTCGTGGAATTATTTAAACGAAAATAATATGGCCAAATTATTATCTTAAATGAATATATAAATATAAATATTATATAAATGCTAATTAGTTAGATTATTATTTATGTCATGTCTCACAGGTTTATAAGAGTTACTGTCCTTTTGGTTGAATGACTTGTGTATAATTATGTATTTTGTGTAAGTCCAATATTTGTAATCGATCAATGCTGTGGGGTCCCTACTCAACAATTAGCTCTTGCTTCCAAAGGACTCCATCCACATTTATTATTCCTGTTATATATATTGTGTTTTTTTATTTTATGTGGAGAAATAAAGAAATGAAAAAAAAAATGCTGTAAGTGTAACTACAATATTGCAAGGAACGGGGTATTCCCCTAATAAAGGGCCCTAGTAAAAAATATTAATAATTATAGTAATACTAATAGAACGAATACACAAACCCAGGCTTTTTCTTCACTCTCAGATTACCATTGGAGCTGAAATCTTCGCAGGACTTCTTTACTGGAATGTTTAATGGTTTAACACACAAACTGTGGCAATCTTTTGAACTTTACCGATGTTGTAGTATAGGGCCTGTACTTGAATACTGTAAAATAATTCTCAGGCCTCGTGCGCGCCTACTCTCAAGAAAGTTTACCGGCGGTGCCGTTGTTTGCACGCCGGCAGTCATTGGTCGGATGATATCTGACTAATGTCATTGGTCGAAGTATGCAACTGATTCAAATTTACACGCATTAGTCGGGTTTGGAATTGAATGTTAGAAAGACTGACAGCACCGCTTACAAAGAGCATGACTGATTCAAATTCTATCATTATAAAGTCATTATAATGATCACAGCAGCAACTGTTTTTGTTAGAACAAAGGACAACTTATTATGGCCTGTCAATAGAGGGCGCTATCCCAGTTATTCAGTCAAAATGGCGAATAAATGCAACCAGCCGAGACAACATCAGTACATGACATCGATAGTGTAGTACTCCAGTAATTCGTTCGCGGGAATGTCATACTCATAATTACTGTCTTTCTTCATTTCCAACCATTTGAAGAAAAAAAATCATACTGCAAGTGAAGCGGACTGTCTCTGGCTGTATTATCCAAGGTGTGTGCATAGATAGATCATGATTAGTCCGAGTAACTTGGACCCTTACAATTGCCCTTTTAAAAAAACATTTGAGGAGGTCGCCCGACCTCCACAACATTTTTAAAAAGGGCGATTGTAAATCATTGTAAGGGTCCAAGTTACTCGGACTAGATCATGATGGTTTATTCAGGCCGCATGGTTTTTTCATTATTGTTTTGCTAGAAAATCGATGAGTTTTGTTTCATCGTGAATTTCCTGAAATGAATACAACAAACAACTACACGTTCCATGATACAACTAACTAGCTACTTTAGTTTGTATTATAATTGTAGATTACTTTATTTTACAAAGGTCATGCAACTAGTTGTACTTAGTAGTACTACTACAGTACTAGTACTAGTAGTAGTAGTACTAGTAGTTGTAGTAGTACTAGTAGTAGTACTTATTTAGTAGTAGTAGTACTAAACTAGTATTAAGTAGTAATTGTATGAACTAGTGCAGTAGTGCTACTGAATTTTAGGGATTTGTATTATTTTGGCTGTAGTTCTAACTACGACTACGACTACGAGTACTACTAACTAACTTAGTACTAGTTTAGTTGTATTTCTGACTCGGAGTTCTATACTTTCTCGAAAGTCTATGTGACTATGGTTAGCAATGTTAGAGGTAACGCGATATTGACATTTCCTATTCTGGTGACACTCAATTTTATTTTAAGTCAATGTTACTCTTTACCCAAACCTCACAAGGTCTTTCAGCTTCAAATTACTCCTAACTGTATTGTATGGTTGTATCTAGTCACTTCGTTGTCCTTGCACAAGTTGTAGTTGTAGTAACTTGTACTTGTACTAGTTGTAGCATAGAGGTTGTACTAAGACTACTAAGACTAAGTTACTGGTTAGTAAGTAACTGTACGGATTTTTTTCTTTACAACATAGAAAGCACTTTAGTCCAAGCCAGTAAGATTTTTGCTTTGAATGTCAAGTTTGGAGCTCTTGAGTTTATGCATGACTCTATGAGTATGAATATGATGACAGAACTCTTTTTTCCCCTCTGTGTCACTGTCTGTCCCTGGGTCAGCACTAAGCACCATGGAGCCGGTGATGAGTACCAGCGTCAGCGATGTCCTGGCCTCATCACTGGACAGCTTGGCCACCTCCATCGCCTGTGGCTCCACCAGCATGCTGGAGGACACGGTGGCCAGCTCCCTGATGCTGACCAACCACGGCGTGGCCTCCACGCTGGCCATGGCCCAGCCTGGCCTGGGCCTGGCCGACATGGACGGGAGGGAGGCAGCGGGCATGGACCTCGGCGACGGCGGCGGCGGCAACAGTGGCCGGATGGAGCACTCCTTTGCCGACTGCAGCGGCGAGCTGGAGGGCCAGTCGCTGATCGGCGGGGAGGAAGGGCCCGCTGCAGTGGCCACCGGTGCCACCGCTGAGACGTCCCCGGACATGAGCGGCCTTGGGCTGCAGTCGTCCAGCCTGATGCTGGTCAACATCCCCAATGCCAACCCAAGCTCCCTGGACACGGCCACCCTCATGCCCATCCTGGTCCTGAGCACCGGCAACGGCCTGCAGAAGGGAGGTGGTGGCGGCAGCAATGGCGGCGGCAATGGCTGCGGCATTAACGGCAGCGGCGGCAGTGTGGACTCGTCGCTCATCCTAGACAGACCGCAGCAGGAGTTGCGGCAGCTACTCAGGCTACGGGACCTTGCCCACGCTAACCTCATCTGCGCCACTCAGGAGAGCATCGCCAAATCATTTGGCGTCAACAAGAACCAGACAAGCACAGGTACTCCATCCGGGCTGCCTGACAGCAGTAGATCTCCCATCCATCACCTTGTTAATTCCAATTCAAGCAGGAGCTTTCTTAAAGGCTTTGGGAAAGGTTGGGAAATTGTCAGGCCCACTAATTAAGACTTGCATTGCGGTAATTGAAGTCAGCAAGCAGCATGCAGCAATTTTTGTATTCCATGTACTTGAAGTAGGGGGTTTGAATTATCACCTTGGACCGAGTAGGGTGATTTCAGCATTGATTTAATGCAGTGTGTGAATGGACTGGATCGGCTCTGTGTACATAGCTTTTTTGTTTGCACAATTAAGAAGAATTCCATTCAAATAGTTTATGTCTGATTAAAATTGTTGAAAACGTACTCCATGATGTAAATTGTAATACACTTGGTGTATGTACATGGATGCACAGAACCTCTGGAGTGCGAAACTCATGTAGATCGCATGTTTAGTAAAAGCAATTTACGTCTAGTGAGATTCTTCAATGGTGAGGCCTGTCGTCCAGTAGTACTTTTTTGAAATGCTGTTAACTACTTGAAATAGTTTCTGTTCTGTTTTATCACCTATCCCGTTGCAGGTCAATCGATTCTTGGGTACTGCTAGTGCTAGTTACCTGAAGTGAAAAATTAGGAGGGCCTGATGCTTTGATCGTAGCTGTAGCTTTCTCAAAGGCAGAATGATGGTCAAACTGCCTTTGAGAAAAGTCCTGCTAGGATCAAGACGTCAGGGCCTCCTATTTTATGATATTTCCTTTTTGGTCATTTTATTTAGTAAGCAGTTAATGCAACATTTTTGCATTTAACTGTAGTGTTTAGTGCACACAACTTTTATTTCTACTTCCTTGCTTTGAAATCAATACTTTCACAGTCATTGATGCTTTCTCACATTACAGCGCACATAATCACTATGTACAAATGATAATCAATGGCATATGGAATTATGCATGCATAATTGATTGCACATAGATATTGACTGTACATTATGAACAACTTCTCCAAACACCAATTGATGGTGAATACAAGGTACAATGTAGTTTTATTAGTCATATGTGCAATACTGTTACCTAACATGTTTTTGTGTTTGTGTTTTTGTCTTTTCCTTCTGTGGCATTCAGACGAGAAGCACTTCAAGTGTGAGGAGTGTGGTAGGAGCTTCAAGTCTTCCAGTCACTACCGGTATCACTGCGAGACGCACAAAGGCAACAAGGTGCTCAAATGCCCTATGGAGGGCTGCAACAAGCGCTTTGCCTGGCCGGCACACCTCAAGTATCACACCAGAACGCACGAGTGAGTCGCGTATCGGTTGTCCCCCTGTCACTTAGCTGCCTACCACCTCGCTGAGTACTGTTGTGCATCAGTCACCCCTAACTATCTTTACCCCCCTTACCTGGTATACCTTCAGCCCACTACTACACGTGACTCAATTATCCTGGACCCATTCCACTGACCACTGACCACTTTCCTAGAAACCTTCTGACCAGACCTCCTGAATTGAAACCTGTTGACTAAGCACTCTACCCTCAATCATTTAAGTATTGTATTATAATTATAGGTCACCTATTTCTTTTAGACCACACCCCCAACTCCTTAGACTAGTAATATAAATGTGAGGACCACTCTTGCTAAGACAGTAAGACAGAGAAGACAGAAGAGTATGTTTATGGATCAGAGTTAGAGTACAATTGCTAGATGCTATGTTGAATGTAATAAATGAATGCTGTATATTGTTGCCACTACATGAGAGTGAACTGAGTCCAATGTGAAAAGTGTGAAAGTCTGAAGAAGAAAGCCTTTCTGATCCCGCAACACAACATGGCTGCAGGCGTTTCTCGGCATCAGTAAGACCCTGGTCTAGAGTGGCATACCTATTTGTCTGTCTGTCCCTCTCACAGGAATGACCGTCCGTACAGCTGCACCATGGACGACTGCGGTAAGACCTTCTACACAGTGCAGAGCCTCCACGTCCACATGCGTACCCACACGGGCCACAAGCCCTTCAAGTGCTCGGAGGAGTACTGCGGAAAGAGTTTCACCACGGCCGGCAATCTCAAGAACCACTTCCGTATCCACACAGGTCAGTCTGAATTCCCCCCCCTTCACTCCTACAAGCCTGGGGTCAGTTTTTCAGAGCCACTCGAGCACTGAAACTTGCTTGAGACAATTTCCGCAAAGACAGAAATGCCAGACCCTCTAGGTTTTTGGAGAATGTGAGCATTGTGAATTAAGATGGCGTAGTGATGCATCTACTCCAAATGTCCTTTTCAAGGAAACGGCGTTGAAAGTCAAAGTATTGTCAAAATGCATGTCAAAATCTTTTTTTTTTGTGGCATTTTCAGAAAGCTGAAAGAGAGTCATCTTTCTGAAGGAATGTTTCAACAAATGTCTAAATTTTGAAAAATCAAGGAATTTGTAAGTGTGTATACGCGTTTGCTACAATCACTGTTGGTACACCTTGTGCCGTTTTTCTTGAAAAGTGGTTTCTGTGTCTGCGCGTTGGCTCGTTATATTTCGTGTGGCGTATCTTTGTATTTTGGCAACATATGGAAATAATTATAATACCATTGTTAAGCTAATTGTGTACTGTTTACAGTGGTGGTAAAATCTTGAAAACTCAAATTTGGATAAGAATCCTTATTTATGGTGACCAGGTCACATTCAGTCGATGCCCAGTCTTATTGTGTACGAAGAATGTTTTTTGGCAGGCTAAAGAAGAAAAACACACTTGTTTCTATCTCTTATAACTTAGTGGGCTTGATGTTTTGATCCTAGCCTTTGAGAAAGGTCCTGCTAGGATCCTGCTAGGATCGAAACGTCAGGCACGCTAAATTTTAAGAGATAGAAACAAATGCATTTTGGTAATTTTAGTCAGTAAGCAGTTTGCAACATTTTTGTATATCACTTGTTTCTATCTCATTACTTTTGCAGGAGAAAGGCCATTTATATGTGATCACGATGGATGCATTCAAAGCTTTGCTGAGCATTCCAGTCTTCGTAAGCATCGGCTCACCCACACAGGTCTGTAACGTTTGTAAACATTTAGTGAAGCAACACGTGGTCTTTGTATGGACTGTTTGATATACGGTAGTCCAGTCACCGAGTCTAGTGATCTTGCCGTTGGTCTAGTGCAGCGTGTGACCGCACTGGACCGGCTGTCTGGAGCTTCTTTCTGCCACAGAAAAATGGCACTCAAATAAATATCACAGTTGATGTTTGATTAGAATGTTTGATTAGAATGCAAATCCATTTCATAAAACTTGCGATGCGTTGAACGCGTAGAAAAAGAGTACCTGTAGAAAAAGAAAATTGGAAGAGGTCCTTCTTAATTTAGGCAGGACTTTGCCCACGTATGGCTCCAAAAGCAGACGATATCCCGAACGTCGAATTTTTTGCCTATCCTCTCTTCCAATCACCATGTTGGTTTTGTAGCGACTGTGCGACGGCTGTTTCCAGAACGGGGCAGAAGCGAGCGTTGGTGTAGCAAACAGTCGTAGTGGCATGGAAATTACGCTCGTACAACTTAAAATGAGTCCAAATAAATATTAAACGCTTCGCCCCTACGGCGTGCTTTATGAAATGGATCGCACAACGCGTCGCAGCTGTGACGCATCGCGGGGATGCGATGCATCGTAAGTCTGCGACGCGTTGTAAGTTAAGAAGAGTTTTATGAAATTGGCCCCAGGAGCATAACCCCAGTGCTCTCACAGGAAGTGCCATAAATCAAGGGCTATCAGTTTCATTACACTTATTCACTGTAGTAAGTAGTAACAGAAGCTTGGATGACCATCACAAGCATCAGTGGCCTACATGCAGCCCCAGTAGTAAGTGGAAGGTCTGCGGTGACAGTGACGCCATGTACGTGTAACACTTCTCTTTCGAGAAGGAGTGTGGCTTTGAAAAGAGCCGGTGACTCAACGTTTTAGGTAGCATGTACTCTGGCCGTCATCAGGAGACTGACTGTCGTCTCCTGACAACGGGCAGAATTCACTGTAGTCTGGTAGTAGTCAGACTGTAAGGGAGGGGGTCTCTGGTTAACTGTGGTCCCCAACATTGGGTTAAAAAGAAAGCGTTGTTCTTGTACTCACTGCGGAACACAGGGGAGAAGCCGTACGAGTGCAACATCTGCTTCAAGGTCTTCTCGCAGAGCGGCAGCCGCAACACGCACAAGAGACGCCACCACAGCCTGTCCAAGATGAGGGCGGCCTCGGGCCGGGGCCAGGGCAAGGGGTCGGAGGGGGCCGGCGGCGCTAAGACGGAGGCCGGCACGGAGGGAGTCAAAGTGCCGCTGGCCAGTGACACTGTCCTGCTGACTGAGCAAGGCACACCCATCCAGCATGAGATTGGCCTTGCAGGTAGGCTTTTTTGTTTTTCAGCAGAAGGCTGTGGGATGCTAGGTCTTAAGACCTACTTGGAATTTGGTGTAAATAACAGAACCGAGTGGCAAAATACTTTTAATATCGGGTAAGCATAACAGTGGTTGACAGTGTCTCATTTCGCCTTGTTCTTGGCACCTGCTGTTTCTTTTCTAGAGGTCTCGGGTTCAAGTCCTGGTGCAGTCAAAGTTTGCTTTTCAAAAGTTCCCAGACAGTTTTTCCTTATGAATTTGACTTAAAATACATGTAAATCGAAAAAGCTGCATCCGCTTTGTGTGATCCTTAAGTTGCTGTAGCCTGGTTTACAACAGTTGGTTGTTTGCATATGAATGAAAGTGGCGGCGTGATCCCTGGAGATATGCAGCAGTAAATGGTTGAATGCTTCTGACTGGCACCCCACCCTGGCAAGGGAAGGCCACAATAGATCCGAGGGTCTCTGGTTCAAGTCCAGTCCAAGTTTTCTTGCCATTTTTCAATTTGAGAAATTTCCAGTATTCAAAGGTTCCTTGTCAGTTTTCCCATTATTATTGTTTAACTTGAAAAATTGGCAAAGAAAATGTTTACTGGTCCGTGGACTTCTGGTCCGAGACCTCTGGCTGTGGTCTCAGGTTCAAGTCCCAATCCAGTCCAATTTTCTTTGGCAATAATGTGTTCCCTCTTTGTTTTCTCTTAGAAATAACCTTGCCAAATCCAGAGCATGCCAGCAGCTCCTTGCACACAATGAGCACAGTGGGCGTGGAGGAGACAGATATTAATATCTCCACACACGCCTCCATGCCTGAACATGAGGGCATTGCCCTGGCACAGTCCATGCTGGGAGGTGAGATTCTCCTCGTACATCATTTACCACAGTGCAGTTTTTTTTTTTTTCAATTTCTATGCTAGGCCCTTTGTACCTTGAAAAATAATCCTCGATGAAGATCAAACTCTGTACATGTAGATGCTTCACCACTTTGTGGGATGGTTCCTGATACAGAACTGTTGCATCCAGGAGTGCACAAACACAGTCACAGCTGTGGACATGAGCGTGTACACAATGGAGCATTCAGTACATTCATTCACAGTCAAGTCACAGCTGTGGATACAATTACCCTTTTCAGCGTGTGCACAATGGGCCATTTAGCGCACCCATTCACAGTGTGGATACATTGACCCTGTTAACTTGTACACAGTTGGCTATTTACAGTAATCAGTACAACCATCCACAATCACAGCTGTGAGATACAATGACCTTGTTAACTTGTACACAGTTGGCCATTCAGTACACCCATTCACGTGGTACATGCTATTTCTGGCCACATCCATAGCCACTGTACACAGACTCTCTGGTGGATATCCCGGACGTGGCCCCTGACTTCTTCCTACCCAATCTATCCTTTGTCCTTTCCCAGGTGTCACTCTGACGAGCCATCAGCCGGATTCGGGCGGAGGTCCCTCCCTTCAGACGGAGGACCAGGACAGTCACATGACCATGCTGGCCCATGAAAGCATGACTCTTTCCCACTCGATACTAGAAGGCAAGTCACCAGCCCCTTACTATCCGACCCATGTCTCATTTCCCATCCCTTGCCTACTCCCAGGGGCAATGCCATTAAGCTGCTTCAACATAAATAATCAAGGTTAACACTTTGCGCCGGGACCTCCAAAATCGTAGTGCTTTTGTTTTGCTATGCGAAGGGGCCCTCCGAATCCGGGCACCACTATTGTCCACATTTTAAACTCTTTTCAGCTTAAAATTTAGTGGGCCTGACGTTTCGATCCTAGCAGGACCTTTCTCAAAGGCAGAGTGACAAGGACAAAACAGATACATGTAGACGAAGGAAGGGGGGAGAGAGTGAATAGGACACGGATGAGAAACAAAGGACAAAGAGTGAAGCTGGTCCGGAGAGATCAAAGGGAAGGGCAAGGGGTAGGGATTAGTCAGAGGAGGGGGAAAGATCAAAGAGAAGGGCAAGGAGTAGGGTAGGGATTGGTGACAAGAGGGGGAAAGATCAAAGAGAGAATTGTGAAGGACTGAACACAAAAGAAGGATTATCAGAAAGCTGCATGGTGTTAGTCATTACCCTCCTGGATGTTGAGACCATGTGGTTGAATAGTCCGAAGACGCTTCATCCACATTTTCTCACAGCTAAGACGGACAGCATTACTACGGTGACCAAGTGATTCTATGCCCAGTACACTCATATCTGATTTTGAATGATCAGGGAGATTGAAGTGATACCCAACAGGGGTGTCCATTTTACCGGTTTTCAGCTTAGAACAACGCAATACGAATCATGACAAAGACCATTTTGGACGCAAGTTGCTACATGAATTGCAAGATTTGCAACAATTGTGCTAGTGTGGGAGTGGGACTTTTACTGTGGATGATCGAGGGATAGTGCGTTGCCGCTTATATTACGCGGTAGACATTGTGTTGGCATGCCACATAGCCCAACGGTCATCGGTCAGGCAGTGGAATTCCACCCACATTCTTCACCGCAATCTGTACGCTCCGTCGGGGGCCGACCAATTTGAAGATTTGGCGGCCTGGAGTGGAGGCTAGTCTGCGGTCAGGGACCGTCAGTATCATACACACACACACAGTCACACACACACAAGTCCGTTACGCTCCAGTGACGATGCACAACGATATCCGAATTGTGCCAGGTTTTACTCTCTTGTTCCCATAGTGCACCCTTATTGATTTATTTCACAGAAATATATTGTTCCGATTGTTTTAGCGAGATTTGAAAATGATGCATTGTTCAAAAACCACCATATGGCGGTCATGGGCACTGGAAAAACGCCCGGCGTGAAGTGGTTAAGCAAACTAAAATGAGTCGCCAGCTTGGGGACTCAAGTTACAGTAGCAAATGACTCGATCTTGGACTCGGACCGACTCAGATTTGTACTTTTACTAGACTTATGGGACTTGTCAATAAAAAAACCCCCATACAGCAATTCCAGCAAAGAAATTGGCCTTTTGGTCAGATAGCTAGACTGCAATCGCCAGGCGGGACTATTTCATTTGATACACCATGCATGAAGGCTGATAATTTAAGAAAACTGTCCAAACTTGGGAAATTAGTTTCCAATGCAGCGTTAATTTCTAAGGTGACTCGTGACTCAACGTTTGTGGCTTGGACTTGATTTGCATGACTCAGGACGAAGACTGAAAAGATGACTCGGACTTGGATTCAAGAAATTTATATATTTCTTTTTACTGGAATATGGGTGTGGAAAATTGTGTGGTAATGATTAATGAGATTTTTTTTTTTTTTTTTTTTTTGATTTCCAGTGACAACCGATCTGGACCGCAATGCAGGCTGCAAATCGGACCCCACTGCTTCGGTGGGCAGATCCACCCCCAGCAACGTGGTGGTGCTGACCGAGCCCAATCACGCCCACACCAACACCCACGACCACACGCTGAGCATGGTGGGCGACCCGGGCCAGTACCCCGGCAGCCACCACCACCACCACCACCATCACCACCATCAGGCCAGCGCGGCCGAGGACATGGTCTACAACAACGCCATGCTGCAGTCGGCCGCCACCATGTCGGAGCAGGAGCACAGCGACGTGGACATCCCCGTCTCCGAGATTGAGGTCAACGACCACCACCACCATCACCACCACCACGCCCACCACCACCTCCAAGGCAGTGACATTGTCATCACGGAGTGGTGATAGCAGCTGCGGCTGCAGCAACCAAAGTAGCAGCATCGACAGCAGCTGTACAAACAACAGTAACATCAATAGCTGCTGTAGCATCAAGAGCAGCAGCAGCACTAGCATCAATGGCAGCAGCACCACCAGCATCTATAGCAGCAGCAACTACATAAATATCAACAGCTGTAGCAGCAATAACAAAAGCAGTAGCGGAGCAGCAACAACTTAAACATCAGTGGCAACGGCAGTAACAACAGCGCAGCAGCAAACAAATGAAGATGTGGTTTAACACTTTATGCCGGGCTATTAATTTTTTCAATGCCCACTACCCCAGCACAAGCAATTTTGTTAATATGCCTTCCTCCAAACTCATTAAAAATCGGGAACATCTGTGAAAGCCATCTGGAGTATGCTGTGTGTAGCTGCAAGCCAAACCTGGCACACTTTACAGAAGGTGCCCGTGTGGCTTTTGTCACTTCCATGTCCAGAGCCAGAGACTCTGGTGACGGAAAAAAAAGTCTGCAAAGAGTTTCAAAATCACAGAGACACCAGCACAATGCAGTTATGGTAATCGTTTGCAACACAAAATGGTCCTTGTTAAAGAATTAGGTGTGATTTGCTTAATCCATCTTCCTCGATTCCAACAACTGTATGAATTCCATTCCGGGTAGTTGTGTATGTAGAGGATCACCATAGTATTGTTTAACTCTTTCCGTACGGCGCGCCGATACATCGGCTCGGTAAACTGCTCCCTGTTGACGGAAAGCCGATACATCGGTTCGCGTGTCCCATTGTTTCTAATATATTACCAAATTTATTCCGTACAGACATGCACATTAATTCCGTAGTGAAAGAGTTAAATGTTTGGTTGTTAGTGACAACAAAGATCATCATGTTTGAAAGAAATCCCTTTCCCCAATTCAAAGTAATTGACTTTATTTTTTGTGGGTTTGTTTCCCATAGATTGAGAAAGTATCTCTAAAATTTTGAATTTGATGCTGATGTATTAATCCCCTGAGTATTTGTGGGAACAATTTTGTCATTTACTTGGTTCGAAACTCCATGGGTTTTTGTTAATAACTTATGCTTCAGTTTTTACAGCTGCCCGTGTTTTTTTTGTACGCAATATCAACGATGGTCATCACTGTGGCCAAACAGTATAGGGGCCAAATGAGCCTTTTAGGGATTGAGTTATCAACAAAGTAATGAGTTTCATTTGCCTTTGTTTTGCCACATTAAGTGTGCTGAGGTGTGGAGAGGAATAATTATAGAAAAAAACAAAACAAGTGCAAGTGTACAGTATTTGTATTCATTGGAGGCAATGGCACCATTGAAACAAACTCACTGTGTCATTAGAGTAATAAATATTCTGTTAGAATATGAGAGTAATATTCTATGTGTAAACAATTAGTTTGTTTGTGTACATGTGGTATAGGGCTAGAGTTGTGTTTCTGTGTACAAATACTGTCGTTGATGAGGAGGGACTGTCACCTGGAGGAAAGATCATGCTGGATGTGTAGTGATATCAGGGCACGGGGAAGCTGTGTATTATATGAACACCCAGCGATCAACTCCAAATTAGTGGCCAATGGAAGCTAGCGAGTGGCTGCCGTCAATTCCCAGTGTTTTTCAGCCGTAGCCAATGAATTCGGACATGAAGGGAAGGGAACCAAGGGTTGATTGGAATAGCTGTTAAAATACAGTACCTCCTTGTTGAAAAACCTCTTAATTGGCTCGGAAATCTTTTACAAAGAATGGACTATCATGAGGAGGAGGCTATTTGTGTAATTGGTCCAGGAAGGTTCTTCTCATGGAATCATTGGCCTTATAGTTATATACAATTTCTATGGTGGAATAGTGCGAGTTGTAATGTCTCTGGTTGGGGGTTATGTAATGGAAATGTACAAAGTTATTGTCCTTTGTATTAATTGTATATCCAATAAATTATGCATATTACTTCATCGGTGTTGTGTCATGAAACGGTTTTCAAAAAGTCCCTTACCCAATCTTGCATCAATCCCAGCTCGTGGAATGATGCCGCACCATAACAATACGTATTTTTAAAATCCCACATAGACCTATAAATCCCCTTCTCATTATTCAAAGGCAGCTGCTAGCAAAGGCTGCAGGAAAACCACTACAGGCATGTAGTTTCCTTCAGTTTATGGAGGGTTGAATAAACAACAATTTTTGCAATCCAATAGTTTCCTCAAGTTTTTTGGCACAAGTGCTTCTATTGAATTGTTCTTCAGGTGTCAATTAGCAGGTGCATATCCTATACAGAGAATACACCAATAGGTTTTCTTGGGATGAGGGGGTCATTGACCACAAACTAACCCTGCTACAGACAAGACGATGATATCCCAAAATGACTTACAGAAACTTACCTGTATCTTGACAGGCATCCATCTCGTGGCTTGTGCAGCCAAGACTTCATCTGCTTCCTTTCAAGTGGCCCTCAGGATTTTATCCAAGTACATCGCACCAATCAGACATAACTAAGGGCTCGTGTTTCAAGTTTAAATCCAAACAAAATTTTAAATCCAAGTCGAGTTTGCAAGGGGAGGGGAGGAGACGGCCATAAAGAAGAAAACAGTTTGGAAATGGAAATAAAGTTATATATCTTTTATTGTTTCTTTCTTTCCTTCTTTCAGCTATTTTCCAGATTGACATTTTGTTCCTGTCCTGTGTATCTTTACCGGATAGTTGCATCAGTGGGTCAAAAAACCTGTAAAACCTCTTTAGGGAAAACCAGGAAAAACCCACAAAATGCAACGTGTAAAGATACAAGGTTACAATGGGAAAGTTGTGCTGTGAATAATTTCAGATTACATGTATTTAAAGTAGATATGACATTATTGATCTCCATTGGGTTTAAGACTGTATATATCATTGAAAAGATTCTTATCTTCAATGAAATTCATGTTTCCAAAATGTATTGACTTATGTTCTTCAGTTTTCAATCCATATTAATTTTTAAGACAAACAGTGTACAGATAAATACGAGTGCCTTAGGTCAATTTGCTTTCAAGTGTTCATAATTTGATTTCAAAAATTATCACTTCAATCTCTTAAAAGTACATGTACACAGACTTTAACAATGTCAGATACATGTAGTGTGATTTTCTCAATCCTCACATTCCATGTTGTGCTCAATATGAAATTCGGAATAAAAAGATCCCATACCATGACATGTATACATGTACATGTATACATTCAATGATCAAATAGTTTGGGAAATTTTACAATCAAGTATGTTTACATTACAACATTAGACACACTGTTTGCTTTCATGGATATGTCAGGTCTACACATTCAATTAACCATTTGCAAATGGTAAGCTTTGTTTGATGAAAGTGTACTGTATTTGCTTTTAGCAATCAGATGATGCATTTATAGGTTGACAAAACCGTATTCTCGCAGTATGGCCAGAAGTTGGTCAATAGTCAAATTGTTAAAAATGTGGTTTTTTTTTACATGTACAGGATTCAGGGGAAAACACTTAATTTTCCTCACTTCAACAAGGCAGTGCAATATCACTTGCAACAAGTACACTGCATTGAGTGTATAATAGTGTACATGTACAGTGTACACGTATACTTTTTACAAAAGCAAACAGCATTTCCATGGATTACATGTATTCCATCATTGGTACATGTATTTAACAATTCTAATTTGTTTTTTTTTTGCTGGCCTCCTCATCTCCCCTTCTAGCCAGCCGATTCCACCCACCATGTACTAACACTTTTTGTCTTTTCTGTTTCAATATCCAACATGTTTCAGTTGACAATTTATAAACTTGATGTGTTGAATACATGAGGACACGTAGTGCTATTTTTAACAAAGATTTCTTTGATATTATAATGTACCGATTCAAATTACAGCAAAATTCTGAAGTGTCTGGGAAAGAATTGGCTTCACTTGTTTACATCTAGCTTCTTCTACAAGCATTTAGCCATAGGCCTACATTCAAACATTGTGTTTTTCGTAGTTACGGTTCTCAAGTGCTTTACAGTTTCATTTCTGCTTTTAACTGGCCTCCACATCTCCCCTTTCTAGCCAGCCGAATTCCACCCACAAGGTTTGTTTTTCTTTTTACTATAGTACATTGTATTCTTTAAGGTATCATTTTCTAATACAGTACCTGTAGTTCAACTTTGACTGTTAAACGGTTTGTATAAATAAGTATAAATAAAACGTGTGGCACATAATACTGTACATGTCTATCACTTCATTGATATTTGCAAAACTGTCTTGAAAAATAAAAGCTGAAGTGCAAGAAATTAAATTCATTTCCATCTTTAAAAAGTCATAATTTAACTTCTTTGTAGTTGCATTTCTTCAGTGTACATACAGTATACCAAGCATACAACTGGTACTGGTAGATTGACATGTATGACACATGAATATATGGTTATCAGTTATGTCCATATGCAAAACTTTCACAAACTCATTAAATGCAAGAAATTATCTTAATTTCACCTTTTAACAAGTCATTGAATTTGGTAGCAGTTCAAATTTCCTTGTACATTTTCATTTCTTCACTGTTCAAAATCAAAGCATACAACTGGTATTTCTCAACTCTTCTAGCAAGGTGATTCCACCCCTAATTATTTTCACTACTGAAAGTACAACTCTGTTCACTTTTGTCAAACAAAATTTACATTAAAAGTACATGTAGTAGTAGACAATTTTATACATGTACTGTACATGTACATGTATGTATACATGTGGGATCAAGGACATGTTTGTACACAGTTATCTTACACAGGTGATTCATTTAAAGATTCGGCCATTTGGTTTAACAAAATATTCTTGTTCTCAGGAAAAAGCGATGACTACATGTACTTGATTACATGCTAGTAATTTGATTTTGGATTTTCACCTAAAAACCTTTGGCATTCTAACATCTCACTTGTGCTTATTTCAAATTTCAAAGTAGGCAAATAATAATTTCCTTCTTGACACAATCTCCTGTACAGGAAATTGTATACTGTACATGTACACCTGTACATTGGCAATACATGAAGTAGCTTCGATAAGATCAATTGTTCCTTTTGAGGCTTTGAGCATTGGTCACTCACTGACCTTCTTCAACTTTTGCAAGATTGAAACGTTGAACTGATTACCAATACTGAATGCATGAATAGTTTGATTCAAGAATTTTCATATTTCAGAATTCCATCTTAATAGGTACTTGGTACATCAATTATCAAAATTTGCATTTCAAAATGAAAATAAACACGAAAATATTGCAACATTTTTATATACAACTGTAGCATATAATGTACATGTACACACACATGTAGCGATATTCTGATTCAATATTATTCTCTCAATATTATTTCATGTGAATTGATCTGCTTGAAAATCAAGAAAAAACCTCAGAAAATGTTTGCTCTTTTTTAAAAACATTGTGATTTGTCTTTCATCAAGACATCTTTGCAATCCTATTAAACATTTATATTTCTTGAAATTAAATGTGAATCAATTTTCTTGAAAATAACCGAGGATACGATTTAAAGGGAAAACCCCCTTTTAGGCTAGTTTTAAAAACATCAACTTCTACATCGACTGACAATGGAAATGTCTTCCATCAAGTCATAGTAGCATATTGATGTTAGGTTTTGATTTCTTGAAATTTCTGGTACTGGCCTCCTCCTCTCCCCTTCTAGCCAGCCGATTCCACCCACATGGTCTTTTTGACCCATTCTCTTTTTTTTCTAGTATTTTTGGCATTTACAAACTTAGTTACTGGCAAACATTCTACTCAACTTGTTTCTAAGTGAGCTACATGTACTTCAACACTGTATAGCAATTAATTAACATTTTCCCACGGTGGATGTGAGGTAGTCAAGGTGTTGCTGTCATTTTCCCAATTATCTCTTTTTTTTCTTTTAATCACTCATTAGAAGATAGTTTTAAATGAATTTTGTTTATAAATATGTCACTTGATTTCAGCATTTCCACTAGTATTGAAGTTTTGGTCATCTTTTTAAACATTGAATATATTTTTGGACAACATAGTATCAAGAAGTTTTCTTAAGATTTCTAACCAGTATTTGGTCACTTTTTTTTTTTTCATAAACCAGTAAATAGTTTCTTACATTACTGTATTTCGCGAAATCTTTCTAAATACACTGTGTACATTGTCGTAAACATTAAATTCAACTCTTTGCTCATTATGGACTTGGTCCTGTTTGGTTGCAAGTTTTGATTTTCAAGCGCCAACATCAAACATCTCCCAAACACTGACATGTTTGGTTATTACTCATCCATTGTAATTTTTCATCCATCCGAAAAATTCATACAAATTCCCTGAGTTTCAACACAAGACATCAGTGATACAGATTCAAAGGATTGACTGTGCTTTCTCCCTCATACATGTACAAGAAATTCCCAAAATTTCCATGTCATTCAGACCGTTCAGCCATTTCTTCAATTCCATCAATAATAAACAAATCCATAACTTTCTCAAATCCTTCAATTCAGATTTCTTTGACATCCTATCTGTTCTCGACAGTATTTCAGAACTTGGCATGTTAACACACTTCAAACCAAAACTCTTTGCATTACTGACATTCCTGTGTAAAATAAACATGTTGGGAAAACTTTTTAAGGTAACACTTGGTTACCTTGTTTTCCTCAGAAAAACATTAATTATATCCTTGTAGATTTATACACATTCAGTTTCACTAAACACGATAGCTAAGGCATTCCACCATCTTTGAGGCAAAATGATGTACTATCACTCACTGGTTTGAGGTCATTTTGGATTAGAAGTTTGGAAGTTTCAGAAGCTTTTCAGGAATCAAAGTTGCTAAAAAAAGATGATGTTTCGCCACTTAGAATATGGAACTCACTTCATACAATTCAGCTTTTTATCGACTCATTTCAATCAACTTTGGCACATCATTCAGATTTTTTTGTCACATCTATATTGTCATTTCTTTCACTTCAATCATAACTTTTCCATTGAGTACTTCAAACATTAGTCTCTCAGCTTTTGTCATCATAAGCTCATAACAATCCTTTCAATTTTTTTCTAATGCTCTAGTACATCTCAAGCAATTGATCCTCTACATGAACACTCCTCTTCAACACCAAACATGACCATTATCAGACAAGACTTTGCAAAGCATTGTAGGACAATTCTAATCAGGTCGACAACTCATCACATCCGGCTCGGTCAACATCCCGTAGAACAGCCAACATCAAAGACCACGAACTTGACATCCTTCGGTAGGTACCCCACAGACGCAGCCAGCCACCACCAGTCGCAGACCTCTCTCTCCCCGTTGAACCAGCACGCCTTGAGCCCCAGGAAGCACGAAACACCTCTCGCCCCGTCCAGCCGCATTCTCCCCGTCTCATCATCAGCCAGTCAAGCGCACCTCGTCACGTCTCGTCAGCACCCCGGAGACCATCCGTCCTTCACCACGTCCCGTCACCCTCGTCCAGCCAGGATACATCCAGTCACCCCGCTTCCACTGCTCGTCTCCTCCAGACACAGCCACTCACAGCCACTCGCCAGCCAGCCGGTCACATCAGTCCTTGGTACACGTCACTCCCCATCAGTCCATCATCGTCCAAAGCCCACGCTGTCTACACCCTCTCACAGCTTCTCCCCGTCCCGTCATTATAATTACAGTCCGAATGGTTCATCCACTCTGCTCACACCATCCTCTCCCCGAGAAAGATCTCACTTTAATGATCGACACTGCATACGCACAGCATTATCCAGCATCACTGGTACTAGACATCTTACTCGGAGAGCAGACACACAAGCATGGACAAATCAGTCAGGTATCTGGTTACAAGCATCTTCGTCATGCCACAGTTCAAGCTCATAGTTTTTTTTTCTATTACCTAGTCATCGCACTCTCACTCTACTTAAAAACACATGGGGTAGAAGGGTACACACACAGCTCCTATGTCACAGCTCATTTCTTGAAACGCTTCAGTCTGCATTTTCCAGGTAATGTCCGTTCGAAGGATATTTTCAATTACGCGACCAGCATCTGCGAGAAGAAAAAAAATAATACACCCCCTGCCCCAAGAAAAAAACAACCATGTATACAGAAAAAAAAAAAATCAACGCTCGTAAAATGCCATGCCACCATTTTTTTCAACAGTTAGAAATATTAAGTACAGTACCCGTGCATCACGTATGCGTCCTACTAGAAACCCTTCCAGGAACGAAGTTCATGGTACGCCGATAATGGTTGATACAAGACACTTGGAAGTCACTACGTCAATGGGATTGAGGCCTGGCTTTGAATCTGTAGCTAAAATGAAACAAGGAAATTCTTCCATCCCCTACAAGGCAACACCAAGATTTCCAATTGTCTACACAAACGTTAACCATTTTTTAAGCGTCAGATCGCAATAAATAATAAACTTTAGATTCCATCATTTTCCATCCAATTTTTTTCTCTCCACAGAACAGAACTCCACTTCATTCAACATCCTCAAATGCAACATTTTACAATCCTACCCAAGTACTCCAAGGCACACATTCCCAGCAGCATGATATCCAGCAGAAACTAGCACAAGGCATGTCAAGCCCAGAAACCAACGTTACGCACACGCATCCCCAGCTTATGCTTCTAGTCCACAGGCTCTGTAATGCAAGCACAGGGGAAAAAAACCCATCCCGTCCCATGCATCCCAAACACAAATGCCACCCCATACTACTTACATACATTGTATGCCACAATTTAGGAATAAGTACACAAAATAACATTCTCTTCGTCAAAACCATCCTTTTAAGTCGAGGGAAATGTTACATGTACATGTACTTCACAGCGACTAGTTTCATCACCTTAACAATTCCTACCATTACTTTCTCTCTTTGCCCGAACGAACACTGTTCCTCCACCTTTGTATACCTTGAATTTCTCAGTCACAGCAAATTCATTCTTTCCGCACCTTAAAAGAAGGAAAAGCAAAACAGATCGCCCCCACAGAACTTTCCCACACATCCCACAAGCACGACAGACATCGTCAATACTTATTTTTCTTAGGTGCACAAGGAAAACACACATTTACCATCTGTGTAAAATGTCTTCACTCTATTTCCGACTCATTTTTCTCTTCTTTCACTTCTTTTCAATATCAATACTTTGGCCTTGTTTCACCCCATTGAGATTTCACACAAACTTTGACAAATTGTATACTATGACAACATTTATCACATACAATTGGTAAGTAAAGTGTATAATATATGTGTATTTTCACTCATACCGCAACCTCCTTTGATTGAAGCAAACGCATTTTCATGTATATCCAATCAGTCCAACAGAAATCACGCACTCTTAATTGCTAGCACGTCCGGCACGACGACACCCCACATTCTCTGCAAGAAAAAGCGAAGAAACCCTACCACAAAACCAACAAGATCTCGAGATCACCCACAACTTCAGGTCAACAGCTCAACCAAGTGCAAACTTCAAGCATTTCACTCAAAAAATAGGATCATAGGTAAGATAAACCACCTACATGTACCAACAGCCGCAAGCCATGTCAGGTTGTGTGGAAGGAAGGTGCTAATGCGGCAGCGCCCACTCCTAGAGGTCAGCAGTGGGAGTGCTCTTCACAGCTGAAACTTAAAAAGACGGAGCATACAAATAGCCGGACCCTAGGAAGAAATTTTACCTCGCATTCAAGAGCGTGTGGCATCACAAAATTGTGTACAGTAGCGTTGTCTGTAGTGTCTCAAGCACTGTTACTTGATTGTCACGCGGCGAGTTGCTGGTTTGATAAGGTGCACGAGGGAAACTGCGAATGTCAAAGGCCTGGTTTCTTGTCATCATGCTTTGTTTTCTCCTGAGGATATTTCTCGCCTTGCTGTGTTCTTGTGGCCTCCCGTATCTGAGGGGGAAAAAGTCTAGACAAAACCTTTCCTTACCCATCCCAAGAGCCCCAAACAAAATTGTATTTTTGTCAAAATCCTACCGCGTACTATTATATGGCACTGCACAGGACCTGCATTTGAATATTTGATCGTTTTCCACTTTCCAGGATGACGTAGGGGTTTCCCCAACTGGGTTGCAGACAAGTCGCACGAGGTGTTACTTAGAGGTTAGGGTCTTCAGAGCTGAAATTTAAAAGAAACTTGCACACAAAAAAACTCATCTGCCCTTCCATAAAACCTTCTGCATTTTCACAATATTTTCTTCTTGACACAAACGGGCGTTTACCTCGCAGTGTACACGCAGCATGGATGAAAGTGTTGCACATTCAAGATCTTGCCAGTGTGGACTTGTAACATTTCGCAATGACCTCAAGGGCTCACTCAGTATTCCTTGTTGAGTTTTGCTCGATTCTCATCTGGAAAGAAAGGACTGAAAAACAATTTTCCCATCCCCTCTATATACCCCACAAACACTGTAGTGCGACTGTTACTACATTTTGCTCACTTGTAACTCGCCATTGATTGTAGTCTGTACAGCACTGCTTCACATTAGAACTTTGTATTTTGCGATGCTGAACACCTTTCCGTAGGCAACATTTCGCTGATTTAACGGGTGCGTATCAATGTGGAAAACTGACGCATGCCTTCTTCAAATTTTGCGACTTTTTCTTTCCTCCCAGGCAACACAAGGGCTTGCAGTTGCACATCATTTCTTGCAGAATGATACTTCTTGGTCTGTATCTGGTGGGGAAAAAAGGTCTAGAAACAAGTGTTGCATCCCCCCCCCCACGGATAAACATAATCAAGAATCGTATAACTCAAACTCCTACCGCGTGTGGTTGTTACATGTACGTGCGGTTGTTACTGCGAAACAGCTGCTTTTAGGAAATTCCACTTTCTGACGGCGATGAAGTTTGGACAACACACTGACACAGGGTTGCAGACATGACCGCATGTTGGCAAATTAATGCTACTTGCTACTCTCCACTTGTTCCATGTGCATATTTCTTGGAATATTTTTTATGTGGGCTCTTGAGACCTTGAAACATCACTTGGTCTTTTCTTGAGAAATTCCGGGAATGCTTGAGACACTCTTGCAGTGCAATACTTTTTTTTTTTCATGGTCCTTAATCTGTAAAAACAAGGAAGAAACCATTTCCCCCTCCCAAACCCCTGGCTTACAAGTATTTCCTAGACTAGGGTGGTGTACTATGAATGACTAAAAATAAACTGGGGTTGCATTTAATAATGGATCATTATGGGAGAAAATATTTGCATTCAAGTTTGAAAAGGAAAAGCAAGTACTGTAAATATTTAACTGAATTTTGCGTAAAAAAGGCTAATCTTTATGGAAATTCATCTGTACTTGCTGCAGGGGTCTTAGACTCTTCTGTGAGACCAAATTTTCAACACTTCCACTGCGAGTTATTCCGGACCAATCAACAGCACACTCTGCAACTGACACAACAAAACTCTGGAAAGAAAATAACATTACCCCACCCACCCACCCTCACTCATACACATAACCAATTGTAAAAAACCTTCACGCTGACTAGCTTAATTTTCATGCACAATGCCATCCCGTTCTACTGATTGGGTCAATCCAATTTTAAGCATGCACCAGTTTGCACCCTATAGTTTTAATCAATAGACATTTTTCCACCAAATCCCAAAGTATGATGCAGGAAGATGATCAATAATAACGTCTGCTAAGCATTTCTGCCAAAAATAAAACGTTTACCTTGCAGATACCTCAATGCTATCTTTGATCTTTGAATTACCGATATAAGTCGCTGACGCAAAATGCCCGAGAACCTACTAGAAAGTAAATGGATGTAGGGGAAAACAAAGAAAACAGCAAGCCAAAGGCAGCACGTTGCTGCATACAGAGCACTTTCCCTTTACAATCCTACATGTACACCATGCACGTCTTTCATTTCACAATACGATATGCATTATATCATGCCAATATACTTCAAGTTGACTGTGCCACGGTCTATCTGGATATTTAGTCACAAGATATTTACTTCAGGTAGAGTCAAGTGCCTATGTATTTCCATTGAAAAAATACGAGGACCTTACTGACATATCATCTCCTAGGTAGGTGACAGCGCATTTGTAATGTACTGAACATAAAGAGCGGATTACTTTTCTTGGTTCCAAGATCAGACTACAAGAGTGGACGGAGACAGTGGAGGACTTGGCTACTGAACAGTTGGCGTGTACAGCTTGCACAACTTGATTGGAAGATGCCATGATCCAAGATGCTGCTTAAGCTGGAAGTGACAAAATGCAAAACAAAAAAAGGTTTCCTTCCCCAAAGCCCCACTTTGAAACCCTGAACCAAAACAAAACAAAATCAACTACTAAGGAAGCTCACAATACCCATTTTTTAAGTATGTTAAAAACAGCATGCAACCCTTAGTAAATGTTACATCCCATGGACAAATCAAACAAAACAGCCAAATTACTTAACACATGAAATATGAAAAAAATTCTTTTCCCCCTTAAGAATCATCCCATTATTTCAAGGCAAATGGTAGTATTAATAAAGCAGGTCTAGGTTGCGAATAGGTAAAAACATACTGGTATATTGCATGAAAAAGAAGTGCACGGTAATTAGTATTTCAAGAAAGGGTATTTGTATAATACTCCACAATGAATGGATTAAAAGAAAACTTACATCTCAATCGGTGAGGAAATAAACGGGACAGATGTGGAACCATGGAGCAATAAAGTAGCAGAGTGCTGGAGGGATTGTCATGACAGGACATCCGAGAGAATGGTTGTATTACGCAGGTATAATAGAAAATGGAGTGCAACACGCATGTGGAGTACAGGGTTGATGGGCTGAAATCGAGCACAGCAGTGGAGATCGAGAAAGACCTGGATAATCGCAAACAAAAATAAAGCGAGGGGAGGGGAAAACAAACAAAATCCTACGACATCGATGGAGTTCAAAGACCAAGAGGTTATGGACAAAAATGTATTCAGATGACGAGGTTAGAATGGCAAGGTACAGAGGGTTTATCGAAACGGAAAGTCACAGTCAGTCATACTTTGTGCTTCAGTGGCACTGAAAACCAATACAAACGAAGACAGTAGCAGGGGTAGATTATGCTGGTTCGCCCAAAAGCTGCAAATCAGGAATGAGGTGGAAGATGGCGAGAGTTGACAGCCAAGGACACGGTGGAGTGGAGTCTAGATCTAACGGGGATAACCGCCAAGATGGTGTGCATGAGACAGAGGTGTAGACTGGTGAAGAAGTCATTTCAATCCATGCCAATGTTCGGACGAAGATCATGGAGCACGACAGACTTTAAAGGTACTGTAGTGTGGATTATTTGAAAGGGGGAAAAACACAACAAAGCATGTTATGAGCCCTACCCTAAATCTACAGTTCCTGCTACATGTACGTTTCCTTTTTTGCCCACTATATAGCCATGTTTTCTAATGTCTTGCACAATGAAAAAAGTATTCAGCAAATGCAAACATGCCAAATTAATTTTTCCTTGCCCATTGACAAAAAAACCGAAGACTTTTAAGTAGTGTGAAAGTATTAACTAAGAGTAGCACATCACACTAAATGCTAGTTTTCAGAAAAAGCTTTAACGCAAAATCACATTCCATTTCAAGTTGAAAAAAAGCCAATTTAAGTGCTTCAAATGTGTGCTCAGATTAGTTGCATTAGTGTTCAGATTCTCAAGCAAATAAAAATAGCCTGAGAAGAATCAAAGCAAAACCGAGAAAGTTGATCCCCCTAAAATGTGCAATTGCAAAGCTTGAATTTGTGAATGTTCATTAAATCTCAACTTCCATGTAATTAAGTGTTTAATTCAACGTTACAAGAAAACCTGGTTAGAGCAGTCTTATTCTCCGATTGGCGAGATTCACACGGTTAACTTTCTCCATTTGATCCTGCAAGGCTCACGCAGTTAACAGCAGAGGCTTAAACGCATTAGGTCATGATGTCAACCTACATGTCACACTAGGAAAAAGAAGAAAGGGAGGGGCATCCTACCAAATGCAACTAAGGTATGCATAATACACGACTCATGTCCAATTTAATTAGAGTTTTTAAGTTCCCGTTTGTAATGTAAGGATTCATCAATCAAGTATGCTAAGACACAGTATTGTATGACATTTTTTACCTAGATTTACAAGTATCCCATGGTCACAGACACGTATAAGATGCGCATTACCAATCTTGCTGACAATGATTCCATTAGTTGGCAGACAATAGACAAGATGACAAATCAACCAGGTGAGCAGTACCATTTATTTGGAGCAAAGAAATATTGCACAGCAGGCAATAGATGAACGATCTAGATTGCTTGTATATGCTTGCACTACACGATGCGCTGCCGATGCATAGGTCATACCGATCCTACATAGATAAGACACGGAAGAAACGGCAAAACATCCAAGGCAAACACACCCAAATGCACGTTTTCTCAACAAGGAAGTTCCACAACTTTTCCATCAAACGCATAAAAAATTCTCATCTGTGTAGTTGGGCAAAGCAGTGCAGTGTCAAGAAGCGCCTGTTCCGTTAGCAACAACTCGAAGCCAAAATCGTAAGGTCGCAATAACAGCTATCAGGGAGTCATGACGTCCCGCTTACTTTCCCACTCCACTGCAAAAACATCTAAAATATAATGGGGGAAAATGCTGGGTAGAAAAAAACAGAGGGGGAGGGAAAAGATTCCGCCGAAAAAAATGCAACACAGCAGTGTCCAGTTGACATAAGAATATATTTTTATGTGCTGTAATCATTCATCAAATGCTGGTGAAGTTAAAAAGAAACTTGCGCTGAGAAAGGCACAGTGCTGCAATAGGAGTCGTTGCGCTCGCGTTAGTACCAAACCACAGGGCCAGGAGGGATAGGATTCCACAGAGGTGGCCGTCCAGCAGACCAATGCGGTAATTTCCCACTTCATTTGACGATTTCCACTCTCAGCAGACATACGTTGGATCTACAGTGAATGTGAAGACAGACGAAGGAAGAAAAAACACCCCAAGGCCAAGCAATCTCATGACTGGTTAACAGTTGTACCAAAAGACAACAACAGCAGGATCCAAAACAAAAAACCACAAAAGACGTTGACCCAAAAAATCTTCCAGAGTGAAGTTACTTGCTTTCAGTGACTTTTCTCAAAACTTGGAAGGACCTATCTCTGCTGTCTTGACAATGTCTGGAATGAAGACTTGGAATGTTGAACTATTCCATGCGCTCAATTCCCCGTTAATTTGTTCATGAGTAGCTTGACAGGTTGGACTTGGCAGCATTTTTCCCTGGACGAGACAAAAAAACGTGGAGAGAACACACGAAAAAAGCCCTTCCCTTCCGGGTGGGAATAATGTTGACACAATACACCCATAGCATTCAGTGTTGAAAAATCTGCAGATTCGCTTTAAAGTTGCATTTGTTTTCCTCTATACAATCACTGTCTTTCATTTCTCCATTTTAAGTTAATCCTACAGAACTTTAGCTGAGCTGAATCATGAAGTAACATCTCAATGCTTGGTAGCTTGAATTTCGCTTGTCATCAAAAACCCCACTCACATGAAGCCGACTGCTAATTATCATGGCCTTCTAGCATCACAACGTTTGCTTTTCCAGGATCATCTCGTTTGCTTCTTAGTGCGGTGTTTTCCCATTTGCTCCTTCTGTTTTAAGACTTCATACTGTATTAGACCGCTTGCATTTCAAAGAATTTTGAAACAGCTCTCAAGTATCTGCGCAAAGTGGGGAAAAAACAGACATTCACTAAAATCCTGATTTGTTTCTGCATGCTGTTTACCAGTTTCATTTGTCTATGCTATTTGTTCTGTTTGTTTTGCCAGAAATATGGAAGTATAACTGTTTCCAAAAATGTAATGACTTGTTTGGGTTCTCAAGTTAAGAAACAGTAAAAAACATTATCTAATGTGATTAGAAATTTAGAATAAAAGTTGAAATGATTCATACTTATTTGATTCTTACTTGAATTGCTCAGAAAGCAAACATGTGTGAGATATTCAGTTGATATTTAGATATTTGGGCGTGATAAGATTCAGTAGCTTTGGGAATTTGAGGTTAAGTGGATTCAAAATTTCCAGACTATTTTAAAATATCTCAACAGAAAAAAATGAAGCGTTACTCTGCAAGTTTGAAATCAAGTTTCCCAATACTGTAGCCAATTTGTGAATGAAATGAGAAACTGATATGATTGACTCATACCGTATTGAATTCACACCTTATTGATGGATACTGGATCAATTCATACTTGATCGAGTGGATACAAAATTTCCAGACAAAAATATTCCACAGAAAAACAGCTATCTTGAGAGTTAATGTGCTAGTTTTCAAATACAAGAACCCACAAGACAAAACGTTATGGTGCAATCAATGAGATTGATTCACCATTGATTGATTGAGACTGGATTAATTCACACTTTGTTGAGTGGATACAAATTTCCTATAAAAAAAGGAAGCCCTCTTAAGAGTTGGTCCCGATTGATCTATTTTTGTAAATCACATCAAAAGCTTCCAAACACATGAACGCTATAGATGACATTTTCTGATGTATTTAGACGTTCTTAAAAGTTAGTGGGCCTGACGTTTCGATCCTAGCAGGACCTTTCTCAAAGGCAGAGTATTTAGAAGTTGGTAGACCGATTCATACTTGATTGATTCATGATTGCTTCACTCTAGATTTGACAAATTTTCCCACACAAAACATTAACAGAAAAAGCTAACCCTTTTTAAGACTTATGGAGCAAATTTTCAAATCAAATGCTTCCAAATAAATGAATTACAGCAGCTCTAGGTCTTCATCTTGAATCACTTCGTGAATTATAAAACATGTTTCTCGTTCCCGACCCCTTTCCTATTAATTTAGGGCCCCCTGGATATTTTCATTTTTGAAAAATGCAGTAAAATACAATTAAAAAGTCCACAAATTCATCGGTCAAAACGATACAACACTAAATAATATTCAGTTCTCTTGTGCAACTTGCCTTTGATTAGAAGTGTCTCAAAAACCCAATTTAACCCCCAAAATACTGATCGAAAATTGAACCAAAAAAAGTCCTACGATGAAGGAATCATATTTGCCAGATGGAAAGTGCAATTGAGGTAGGATTCAATAAGAACATTTTGTGTGTGAACAAATTTGTGAAGTTCTAGCAATAGAATAGGGCCTATCAATCTTATCGTCAAATTCATCAGTTGTTTCTCAATATTGCACTCAGTTGTCATACACATCTCAGCTGATGACAGCAAGGTACGTCCTGACTACGCACTGCATTCATTAACTTTTCAAGTTTTCTTCAACTAGTTTGGTATCACACCACGGACAAATTTCATGTTCAAAATGACAAAGTTATGATTTTTCCCCCCCTATTTTAACTAACATTACAAATACACACTGTAGTGTACAATAGCCACTATGGCCAGACATGAAATTTCACTGCGCACCACTGTCAAGAGGATAAAAACAAATTGTGTAAAAAGAGAATCGTAAAAATACTAGGTCTAGGAAAAGTAAGAACATTACTCGGTCTTTCTTACCATTTTGTTTGCTCTTCAATTTCTGAAGATCACAACTTGTTGTTGTTGCATAAGTTGGGCCGTGGAAATGTTGCAGAATCTCCATCAACAATTTCAAATTTTCATTTTGCTTTTGCAAAAGTGATCCAGAAATTTCGCTGAACGCCAAAATGCTGAACAATTGACTTCAAACACCATGCTTGGACTAAGGTGGTTCATAACTGGACGGACGCCTTCGTAAAATGACGCCAAGATGCATCAGGCCTATCATTGGTTTCGTCTTGTTCCAGTTCCTTGCCATCAATAATCATTAAAGAATCAAAATATTAAAATCTAACTAGAAAAATACATGTAACAAAAATTGTAAGTTCGGGTCTAGCGTCTTAGCGATTCGCGTTAAACAGGCCTAACGTCAGGCTGAGCTAAACGCCACGCATTTAGTTTTCAGAATTATTGGAAGCTTTGACTTTCGCTGCAGCTGTGCTGGTTCGGTAGTTTCTTCTTGGCTTACATCTTAATTAGGCCTTTTGCTTTTGGTCGTCGCATCTATCTCATCACGGGAAGAACGTCGGATGGTACAAAGCGATTCAATGTATTTCAAAACATAGTCGCAACGAAATATTATTACGGTACATGGGATTGGGATGTAGACTTTGTTCATGCACTAAATAGGTAAAAATGTTGGCTGACTTGTCTCACTCACAGACGCCCTAGCGCCAATATCATTAAAAACGAATTTCAAGGAAACGCCACAATACTCATCACAGAAGGTCCACAATCTAGCCTGAATTTCAACAAGGCTGGGAAGTTCGTCACGACGACTGGCTTTCCGTAAGCTGACACAACCATAAAGCAAGAAAAATCAAGACAACACAAGGGCCACAATCACACACGAACGACAAACACACCACCGATGACGCCCTTAGAATTGCAGTCCCGTTTGGTGCTTATATACTGTACAAAACCGATTGACGACAATATCCTTTACCATCACGATATAGTTCCCTGACGATTAAAGAAGGCCAATACACGTAGACTTAATTCGAGTACTAAAATTAAACTGACACATAGAACTGTTACATCAGTTATTCTGTATAATTGCAATGGATAGCTAAATAAAATCATACATATATTTGTCAAAACGTGAATTGAAATCTGTTTCAAAAATCCCACACCACAAATTAAATTATGTGAAACAAAATCAAGACGACTGAAAAGAGTATAGCCCATAATGTTTTGTAAACAACTCGCGCACCGATATCAATTGGGCACGTACGTGAAAAAACACGCCTACGCCTACGTCACAAACCGCAAAAGCAACAACGCGACCTGTGACGTTTCAAACGTTTTGTCTGGGTGCTTAGCAAACTTGCACGTCGCATGCAACGTGTAATATGCTAAAGATAGAAATTACCAGACTTGTATGTATAGAGAGCCATTTTAACATTTATTACACCTGCGGGGATATTTAACGTTTTCTTGTAATTTTCAAATGATTTACAGATTTGTTTACAAAACTTTACAAATTGTTCACATAGAATTACAGATATCTCTAAATAATGAAATGGATGTTCAATAAATCCAAATATTTGCAGCGTTAGTAATAAATGTTAAAGCAGCTCTTCATATTTATTGCAGCCTGCGGTTTCAAGTACACCCACGTTCTCGCTCCGAAATGGCAATTATTTTTGGCATGTTATTTATACATGTACAGTACATTTGCATGCCTGTACATGCAAAACATATATGGTGCTAATGTCTAAGTTGTAATAGCTCCAAAGTATATATGCTCGATGATACAAATAATCATGATAACAATCGCACTATATAATTATGTACAATTGTACATGTACAGTACGTACGTACATGTACACACATGTACATGTATATTTGTCATTTGTCAGATCATGGAGATCAGATCATTATGACACGGAGGAAGGAAACGGTCCATACATGTACGTCAGATCGAGACTTTTTCTGTGGCAATCCCATATCAGTCCCCCTGAGATTTCCCCCATTCAATATTGCGTCGTTTTGTCACTCGAACCGTACGTGTCTGTGGGTATGACCATGGAGGAATATACCTTATTCCTCCATGGTATGACCGCATGGAGGAAGAAGGGGGAGATCCCTGCCCTTCAATTCCTCCATATGACTCTGCTACAATTAAAGTATCACCAACATATTGCGTAATATTATAACAGCTGTGATGCTGGCCCATGTGCGTCACACACGATATTTCCGTATATAGAGCTATTTCATTTTCGAAATAAAGATTGTGCGACTATACTGAAAAGCATCACAAATACATGTACATGCTTGTCCATGCATGTTGCAAATATAAAACTGCATGAAATACATATATATATGTGAATACAGAATGATTATGCCTAATTTAGTTTGAGATGTAAATTTGCAATATGGGTATATGAAAATTAATGGCCGGGTATCTGCATGTTTTATAAAAACGCGTGTTTTCATTTAGGCCCCCTAGCTATGAGTATAACTCGGCCGGGCAGTATAAATGCACGGTATGTATATGAAACTGACAAATATTCATTTATAACCATGCATATATGGACCTATATATATTAACTTACCACAATGTTTAAAAAGAAATGATGATACACATAACCATGTAAAAAAAAAAGATGATTATAATTTATATACATTTTGATTAAACCATTTCATTTCAAATCAAATCAAATAACAAACAAAACATACAAAATCGAACTCCAAAATTAATTCAGAGGGAATTATATACGATTAGCAGCACCTTTCTCAAATTATTTCATTTTAAGATATACACTGTATATATATATACAGTGTATTGTGTGAAAATATTTTTTAAGTTTAGTGGTATCGATTGCCTTTTATGCATTCATCAATCAATACTGTACATTTAGTATAATACATTTACAACGTGTACATTTATTGTTCACGTATCGGTGTAAACAGTCGATTCGGAAGCTGGAATATAGGGATAACAAGACATAAAATCAGTCATGAGGTAATGGAACCTGACCGCAGAACCGGAAGCCACCCCTCCCCGTTTGCCGAATCTCCGCCCCTAATTCCGTCTTGAACCCTCTTTCTGGTTCAGCCAATCATCGATCCGGAATATAACCTCTATTAATTATTAATAGAGGTCAAAAAGGTCACCATCTCATGCGGGGTTAGAATAAACATGGTGGCTGCGGCTATTCCTGCACTCGAAACTCACAATTAAAGCAGCATTTTGATAAATTTGTGTGCACGTAGAACACAATTGAAGAGCGGACAAGGCTACCAAAATGAACATTCAACCATCAGTCGGTATTTTAACCGGTAAGTCCGACCGCTAATAAATATAAACAGCGAAATCATTTGTCGAGAAACGTTAGTTACGCCTCATTTCGAAGTTTCTCTAGTCTTGTCTTCTCTACTCTTACTTCTTATCTTGGCCAGGTGCCCAAATTAAAATGAGCTTGCTGGCGCGAGCACGTTCATGCGCAGTTCATCTAACATGTTACTGCCTGTAATTTGTAAAACCAGATACACTGTACAATCATGGAGCTACTTCATATACCTCCATGGTATAATGTACTGCGCTAGTGCTGCTAAGCTCTATCATACAGCCTACACTACAGCAGGTTGTGTAATGCCAACATTAGCATTTTGTGCAGGGACACATCAATTCTACCTCCATGCATCAATGTAACACAATGGAGGACATAACACTAACACAGTTAACTAGAGCAGTAGAGCTGAATGCTATCTAGTATTCGTACATGTACGTAATATACCTGTACATGTACTGATGTAGTATTTGGATCCTACACTAGTCTACAGTACAGGCTACATCCTGACCTAAGTAGGCAGTTATATATACCTCCATGCTTGGAGAGTTATAATAAAAAACAAAGGTGCAGAATATTAATCAATGAATTACATTGCCTGAGTACAATGATTGAATTAGCTGCATCTAAGTTCTAACCCCTACTCCTCCTTCGGCTAGAATTAGAGTCTAGAGATCTACCTAGTCCGAGTATCTTGGACCCTCGATTGTAAGGGGGTCCAAGTTACTTGGACTAAGGTCTACCATTTTGTTAGTCCCAGTAACTTGGACCCGACAAGTCACCCTTTTTTTTATCGAATTTTGAAATTTGCTAACATCAAGGGGCAGTGAACACTGTCTGAACATAGGTCTGACTGTCCCTTTAATTAATGGCAGTGTTTGCCAAATACTGCTACTGCTAGAAATTTAAGAAAATAGGCCCACTAAAACTTTGTCAAATTGTGCATTTTAACCAAATTCTGCAGTTTTATAGATTACGGCAAGAAGTATTATTTTATAGTATTTTTAAGACAGGAGATGTGTGGTTATTTTTCTAAACTTTGTTGTTTCTGCCCATTTTTACTAGTCGTGGGTGTTATAGTCGTAATATACTCACTCAACCTTAGCACACACTAAGTAAAATTGCAAACTGCTTATTAACTAAAATTACCAAATATTTAGTGGGCCTGACATTTTGATCCTCCTAGTCCTAGCATTTTTAAGCTAGTAAAAGAAACAAAGTCGCGTTCCTTGCAGGACCTTTCCCAAAGACACTTCAAATTTCAGAAAAACTGGTAAACATTCAAATCAATAACCTTGCATTGATGAGTACTAATATAGTACTAGTACTACTAGTACTAGTACTAGTACTACTACTTGTACTAGAAGTAGTACTATGTAGTCTAGTGCTACTTCGAGCTCTTTACATCTGAACTCATTGTTTCTATTTACAGTCAGTGATAGCTGCTCTTCCGGGTCAAAAGAGGACAAAAGTGGACCCAACCTGAAAGCCTTGGTTGAGAATGAAAATGGGTAAGACTCCTCTGACCTTGTGCATAGAACTATGCATGACACTACTGTAGTCGCACCACAGGTCACAGTAGCCTACATGTACAACTCTGCTACAGATTTGAATGACTCGTGACTCTGACTCAGTCCGACTTGAGTCCTATTTTCCATAACTGTGACTCAGACTCATTTCACAAAAACAAATAACGTGGACTGAGACCTAGTGCTCGCACTGTATCTCAGACTCGACTTGCTTGACAAGTGACAAGAAAACCCTGAACATTAAAATCTTTGTGACACTAGTACACGTTAACATGGCTAGTGAGATAGGCTGCAATCGCCAGCTAGCACTAGCAGCTTTTAGTTTTACAGGTATGGGTTGATCAGATATTTTAATCTAAACTGTTTACTTGGCCATTTTATTTGAAATGTAGGGGAAATGTGTTTCCAGTGCAGTATTGAATTGAAAGGTGACTCATGACTTGAGCTGGATGACTTGAAACTCAGACTCAATAGATGTGACTTGGACTCAGTTGAACTTGAACTCTTGTGACTCAAATGCATGCCTGGTGTACACAACATGGAAGAGGGTATGCAACACTCCAAACCAATCCCCTATTGTACTAAAAAATTGTAGTTGTTTGATTTTTTTTGCTGACAATTTGTTTTTTGCTTTCACAAAGCTCTTGTTTGTGTTCTACCTTTACCAGGTTGGCTGGTCGAGTTGTTAAAACTAAGATAGTCCCTGATGATTGCAAACAAATCCAGGTACATGTATTTGACGGTTTCCTGTCTGTATCTTTCACAATTAAGCAAACATCTTTTCTATCTGTTTCCTGTCAGTGTCACGCTTATGACAAGTACTCAGTCATCCAGCATCTTTTACCCCCCCCCCTCCTCCCTCCATCCCCATCCAGGTACTTGGCTACCTACTTTCAAATGCAGTTACTAATTAGCAAACCTCTGACCTTTGTATCCCACCTTTGAACTGTCATGTCGCCATAAGATTAGTGGTCATTTTCTTAAACCACTCAAACCATCGCCACAAACGTTTAATAGGGCTATGATCTCACCAGATGGCCACCCTGGATGCCAGATGATTTTTGGTAGCCTACAACTTTAAATCACCTTTTTAAATTAAATGCAACTGCGTAGGCTGTCAGGTGTCTCTTCCCCCGTAATGTTGGATTGAACAGACATTTTTGTTGAGAAAGATTGCCAAAATCAGTGCCTCGGTCCATGACGAAATGGAGAATCACGGACTGTGACCTTTGTCCATGTGGACAAATTCAAACCCATGAGCACTATGATGAGACCCCCATGTCCACTCAAAAAAGTATTATATAAACCAGAACTAGTCATACCCTACCTCTGTAACTGCTAATTTTGACTGCTGTGATTGACATATTAGTGAAGAAGTAGTGCCTCGGTCTAACGTCTGCCGTGGCCCGTTCTGTCTTCCAGGACATCTTGACTGAGTGGTGCGATGAGGCCAATCTGGACCTGGTCATCACGACAGGTGGCACTGGCTTTGCAGAGAGGGATGTCACTCCAGAGGTGAGGCAATGTTGCCTAGGAACTTTGGCTCAGGGCCAAACGAGCCAGGGTACTGAAAAACTTGACCGAGGCTAAGTTCTTTACGGTGATCTCCCCCTCCCCCCCCAAAAAAAAAACCACACCAGATTGCTGTGTGATTTCCGAAGTAAACCAAGGATGCATTTATATCGATTTCTCGCCCTTTGTGGGTAAACCTTCTGACAACCATTTGTGAAGAGTTGGCTCGGTTTTTATTTGCAGAAAACCCTTTTTTTTCTCCACAATCCCCATGTCATATGCCAACCTGCCTCCTATAGAAAACGGCGGTTATATTTTTCGATATGTCACTATACTTTCCCATCCTTTATTTCTTAGGATTTTTGGTTGAATTGTTTTTCATTGAATTTAAAAAATCCCCGCATACCTGCTTCCCGATATTGCCGGGATTGCCCCACAAGCTGTCCAATTTAGTCATTATGGACTGTGGTATGAGGATGTCAATGTTTAGAAGATTGCCTCTTTCCGAAAGGTCAAAATGAGGTAGCCTATTGTCCATCATTAATTTTGTGCCCCATGTACACAGCTAAAACAGATTTCAAACATTCAGAGGGCCCGACAGTTTGGTCACACCAGGACCTTTCTTAAAGTCAGATTTTCCTATAACAAAGGGCCTGCGGCGGCCAATTAAAACCAGAGCATCTAAATTTTGGAGATCGGTAATTTTAGTCAGTGAACATTGTGTAATTACACGTGGCATTAGGAATTCCACTTCCTTGGTTGAATGGTCCAAAAGATGTTTCGCCCACAGCTTCTTCCAGTTTGGGTAAGACTTGAAGGTTCAGAAAAACAGCATGGTAACTTCAGTGGCCAAGTGATTCTCTGCGTAATTCACTTGTACCCCAAATTGAATGAATCGGGGACATAAAGAAACAAAACCAAATGTACAGATAATGTAGAACTGAAAAATAATGGGCGGTGGCACTTTGTAAGTCTTCATCAGTGCATCTGATGATCATGCCTCATGCTTGATTTTTTACTAGTTAGTCTTAGAAAGTGCTTCCACCCAGTATTTTGATGCTTCTTGCAGACTAAAAGAGCAGCCTGTGTACGGTAACTAAGAACGTGGCAGTTTGATTAAATTCCAGGCTTTTTCTCATCCATTTTCGGGGGGATGTATTCATGTATTTCTTTCGTTGACAGGCAACCAAAGCTGTATTAGAGAAGGAAGCCCCTGGACTGGCCCTGACCATGCTGATGGGATCCCTTCAGGTCACACCCCTGGCAATGCTCTCAAGGTTTGCACATACTCCCTATCTGCCTCAGGCATTACTTAAAGTGATAGCAACTTAGGGATAACACTTGAAGACTAACCAGTTGGGAAGAGTGCATAAGCTTGCATAGCAACAACTACTTCAGCATTGCATCAACTAGATCATCATTGCATCAACTGCTTAACCATTGCATCAACTATTTCACCATTGCATCAACTACTTCATCATTCCGACTGGCGCCCCCATCTGGGCAAAGACTAGTTGACTATTTGGCAAGGCCACTGTTTAAGGGCTGGATAGCTCAGATGGGAGAGCATTCAGAGCATTGGTTAATTCAGAGGTCTCGGGTCCAAGTCCCGGTCCAGTCAAAGTGTTCAAAAGTTCCCAGTCAGTTTTTCCTTTGTTGGTTTGCATGGAAAGAGTTAAGTAAAAGAAATACCAAAATGTATTTCCAAATCGCTCACTGACATAAATGACACAAATGATACAATTGAATGTTTCGAGAGCCGCCTGATGTTTTGATCGAAGCAGAACCTTTCTCAAAGGCAGGAATCGGGCCCTTTGTGTGCCTCAGTATGCGGCTCTGTGACATGCGGCCCCTGGATTCTCCATGAGTCACCATAGGCCCAGATTCTCCACGCAAGCGCCCGTCCACATCATCGGGTGGATTTGTGCACGCTGCCTACAGTATATAATCAGTGCGTTTCCTTCGCAGGCCGGCATGCGGCACCAGGGGGAAGTCCCTCATTATCAATTTGCCAGGGAGCAGCAAGGGGGCCCAGGTAAGTGGTGCAGGAGGAGACTGAAAGATCCAGAACATCCACTCGCAGAATTGTCAGCACAAATGTCAAACGGAAATGGGACAGTAGGGATATGCTTCAAATACCAGTCTTTATGGCCACTGATGGGATTCAACAGTGTTCAAGACAAAAGCCATAATTGCTGTAGAAAGATCCTATTTTTTGTTCACCTGAACAGCAGTTGATAATTGAGGATTATTTTGTTGTGCCCAAAATAGAGTTAAAACACATCTTAGTCCAAGCCATTTTTCCTGGAAACAGGAAAAGGTGAATTAAAATGCAAGTTTTTACTGTATTGCCCAGAAATATATGATTCAAGATGAAAGCACACCCCAAATGCCGTTCAATGACTTATTGTTCTCTTACTCAGCAGTTCAGAATTAAGGATGATTTTTGTGACAACAAAACAAGTTAGAAAAAACACCCTTAGTCAAAACCATCGTTCCCGGAAATGAGAAAGTCGGGGATGTGCTTCAAACACAAGTGTTTACTGTACTACCCAGACATGTAAGATTCAAGATGAAAGCCAAATTCTGTACAAAGATTCATATTCATTGTTCTCTTGATCAGTAGGCAAGAATAGAGAATCATTTTGTGACCAAAAGAAAGTTTAAAACTATGTTTAGTCAAAGAGAGAGAGAGAGAGAGAGAGACAGATAAAGAGATAAAGAGAGCTTTACATTGTGTGTGTGCAGACAGAGAGATACAGAGAGATGGAGACACAAGATACAAACACAGTGAGACAGGGACAGAGACAAAGAGACGGAGAGAGATATAAACAGAAACAGAGAGACAGAGAGAGAGAGACAGGGAGACAAACAGAGATACAGACAGGCAGGGACTGAAATAGACAGGGATAGAGACAGAGAGAGACTAGGCGACAGAGGGAGACAGGGAGAATGGTACAGAGAGAGACAGACAAACAGAAACAGAGAAAAAATCCATTTATTAGCACAGTGATAGGCATCAAACCTGTTAAGTCCTGTATACATAGTTGAATCTGACCAATCTTCCATATGCCACCATTGCTGGGGGCCATCATCCATCATGTGTGTTTGTCTATTGACCCTTGACCCGTGTTCCCATTGGACTTATTTATTCAAACTACTGAGACTTAGCTGAACGCAAGGTAGTGCGAAATTCCAGTAAAACTAATACTGTATGCTGAAAGTTGATTTATATAGTAACTGATCATGAGGAGTTTGGAAAAAAACTACTAAAGTGTGGATATTTTCAAACATAGGAAAGAAAAACCGAAGCGGAAATTTGATACAAGTGATGAAAATTGCAAAAAAATTGGGGATTTGAACAATGGACGAACTGTGTTCAGAAACTGTTGCACATTTACACGCTGTGGAGTGATATTAGTGCTTTGGTTGTCTGTGTTCTGTCCAGGAATGCTTCAACTTTGTCTTGCCCGGTCTGCCCCACGCCATCCATCTCCTGAGGGGGGACAAGGCCGAGGTGGAGGCCACTCACAATACTATGGCATCATCGCAGGGGTCACATGATCATCCTTCGACAAGCCCCGCCCACAAGGTGAGCACTGTATGCCAGAGTGCAGCTTCCCTTCTTATGAATGAAATAAACACCAGTAAATCAACACAGAACGTCAATGTTAGAAACAGCTTCAAAGTTGTCTAATAGTTCAAGAGGAAATAACTTATTAGGAGTATGTTGCTGATTTCCTGTTTTTCCCAAAGATCTATAGCAGTGGAATTCAGCTGTTCGTTCTTTATAGAATAATTCCTTGCATTAGAGTGATACATACAAGACAAGTGGATCTTCATTCTCCTTTTAGTTCAAGTGAAGTCCAAACCAAAACAGCAAACACTGACTGGGGACTTTTAACTTTGAAAAATGACAAAGAAAACGGGGACTGGACCGGGACATAAAACCGAGACCTCTGTTTTTTTTGCGTACAGCACTCTTACCATCTGAGGCAAATTTGAACTGAAGGGGTTAGGATTTGAATTGTTTGGAAATCTGTGATACAATACAAGCAAAGTTCAAGTCCAAAATGCTATATACCATCGGTGTTTTCACATAGTAGGCAATCATATTTGAAGGTGACAATTGCATGAAGAATTAAATTAGTATCACTCCACATTGCTCACGTCACAGACTGCTGCATCACAAGAACACTTTAACGCTACCCATTAAAGACACGGGCAAAAATACATTTCCCCAAAAAGTGTTACCAGCTTTGAAAGCACTGTTTTCAAAATGCCTCTTTTCCCCAGCATTTCACCCGTTCATGAAAATGCTAACAATGCGTTTACAGATATTTCCTGAGGAATATATAACCAATGGACCAGTTACGTTCACCTTCCATGGGTTTATTTTAGCTTCAATTTCAAATAATTGAACAAGCCAAAATACAGGAGACGACACTAAAAAGTTAGGAAGTAGCCTTCATTTAGAAATGATGTGGGGCACAGAATGTCAACCCAAACTTCACTTGTGCAAGCAAAGTAAAGAATGGTGGAATACAATTGACCGCATTATTGCAATGGGGGTGTGATCCTTTTTACGTGAGGGGGGTTGGGCACCAGACAGAAGCAATTGTATTATACTCTTGCTACTATTTGGCTCAGGACAATTTCTCCATAAAGCACAAGCCCATCTCACTACGTAGATTGTATTGCCATCAGTATTTACAGTTACAGATTCCTCCTTTCATGGTTCATCACATTCACACCATGTATTGCCTGAAGCCCATGGGGCCATTGCCAAGTGTCTTGTTATGTTTGTGCGATTCTCAGGGTTCATGGTGCCTGACATGCCTGAGGTTTTTCAAGCTGGCAATCGGGCAGAGCACAGAGCAAGCGTGCTGGATTGGGCAAATCCTTAAAGAATTCATTTCCACCAATTCAAAATCTATGGGCTATCCTGGTGTGATATTGCCTCCATGGCCATAGTAGCGATTAGAAGAAAGATTATCATTCAAGGTTGCAAGTAGCATTCCATACACAGTGGCAGTCTGTACCAGACTGGCATGACTCTTGACTTGAACTCTTGACTTGAACTTGTATCCAACTCTAGTCTCATTTTCCAAATGATGACCCGGACCTACTGACTTAAACTTGGACTCGGACTCGATCTTGCATGACTGCAAAACATTGGGTCTTTTATGACCCCATGCATGGTATTAAAGATAAACTTAAATCACCAACTAGCAGCTTTTACAGCCTTGTTATTGGTGTATACGTGCACATGGTTGAGGTGATGATTGAACTTCATCTCAACATATTTCTTTACTCTATTGACACCTGATTGATGTAATAAACAAGCAGGCCGCTTAGTACTACTAGTAAATGCCATTAGTAAATGTCCAAAATTGGGGTGTCTTTCTAAAGCAGTGTTAACTTCAAAGATGACTTATGACAAAGACTCGAACTCATTCTGGATTATTCAGGACTCGTACTTTGACTCAGACTCGATATTTTATGACTCCAATACAAGCCTGTTCAGTACCACAGTAGAAACATCCTTCATTTGACTGTCTTCATCCACCCACCATAGAGGAAGATGTCGCGCCTGGTCCAGAGATTGCCAAGGATGAGAAAAAGCAAAATCTTGAAACCTCAAGACCAAGGAACTGGCCAAGGACAGGAGCTCATTGCCTGGACCGGCCAGGGACCTGCCTCGCGGAATGATCAGCCCCAGGCTGTCTTTGACTTGGAGATGGCGAGAGACATTGTGGTGGTGCCGCCGGGGTCCCATGAGGCAGCAGTCTCCTCGACAATCTCGCCCCGGCCAAGGGGATCAGATCTGGAGGGTGGGCCTCCCCGCCATGCCGGGGACAGGACCGGGGAGCAGATTAATCAGATCCTGAAGGCGTTGTCGGAGCACATCGAGGAGATGGATGGGGACGGGAGTGCGGGAGTCCATGGGCAGGAGGTGAGGCGAAGCCAGACCGGACGTCTGCTTCCGAGCGGCGACAGTGGAAGGCATCTTGATAGCGGCGGAGACAACGACCTGGCCTCTGACATCCATGGAGGTACTAAGGAGGAGGAAGATGATGTGGAGGATGTCACTGATGATGATGACATTGATGATGATGATGATGAGGATGATGTGGGCATCTGTGACATCAGCAGTGTAAGCGATGATGTCACCGCGGAAAATGACAGCCTCATCAGCGTCCCTCTCTACAGTATCACAGAAAATGACGGAAATTTGACAAACCCGACAAAAGGATACGGAAGAAAAGGCAGCAATTCACAAAAGAGATTGTCAGCTGCCACGAAGCCATTAAGCGCCAAGGTGTCTGCCTCTTCGAGCACAGCGGCGGACGGACTGCACACAGCAGGCGGAGACAGCACCTACGTCGTCTTTGAGTTTGATCCATCGGACGTGGCCCCCAGACCTGCAAAGACGACCGAGGAGCCGCAGACCAGGCGGCCACGGGTGATCGCACTGCCCAGGCCCTTCGGGAAGTCGCACAGGCAGAGGAAGGCGGAGCGGATGTCCCGCGCCAGGACGGTGACGGCGGCGGCTGCGCGAGAGAAGAAGACCGAGGCGGCGCAGCAGACGGAGCTGAGGGTCCCGGTCGGGACAGCCCTGAGGACGTTCCTGGCGACCCACGCTCTGCTGAAGGACGTGACTCTGAAGCGGGGCAAGAGGACGGTCAAGCGGGGCCTGGTCCAGCTCCAGCGGCAGGAGAACGCCCTGGCCTTCAAGACCTGGCAGCGCGGCCGCCTCGTCAACGAGCGCTGCCGCTACGACGACCACTTCCTGCCGACACGGGCCGGGCTGGAGGCGCAGGAGCGGGTCCGGGAGGGGCAGAAGGACCAGTATGTGGTGACCTGGTACCTGTGGTGCCCAGGCCAGGGCAACTGCCTTCGACGGTGCGGCAGCTATGGCGAGTGCCTGGCAGGTGGGTGATCAGGCCAGTGCTCAAATGCTGACAGCAATGTAGTTATCCACTTAACCGATAGCTACCAAACGCTTCATTTATGCTCATCAACTTAACTCTCACTTCAAGTCAAGCAAAACCTGAATTAAATTACCCAACTGCAAATTGGAAAAAAATCAATGGGCCTCATGTTACTAATATAAGGTCCTCTATATTTCTTAAATTTCACTTCTTAATACATGTACTCTCGAGTCTGAGAGCTCTGTGGTATCCAAAATGACCTATGGTCGATTTCACCAACCTTGTCGTAACTTATGACCAATCCTAAGGCGATGAGTGATGCACAGAAACCATACAGCCTAACAAAGCTTACAAAGAGTTTTTCATCATTTGTAAGTTGAGTTGTAATTTATTGTAAGACTTTTCAGAAGATGTTTTGGCACTGCAGGAAATGTTTTGTTTTTTAAAGGCCCCTTTCTCTTTGAGGGAAGGCCCTTCTAGCTTCAGAATATCAGGCCCCTCCAACTTTTGTCATGATCTGCACAAACTTATTGTGGTCAATTACATTGTATGCATTTAGCAGTAAGCAATGTTTTTGTATTTCGGTATACCTTATGAATCTATTCAGGCACTGTCAGGGTTTGATAAAAAAATTCCAGCACCTTATTGATAAAGTGAGGATATTTATTTATTTATTTAATGGTGCGACCGTTATTATTGATGGTGGCAATTTACACAAATCTAATAATTTGGGCGTAAACAGCCAAATATCGTACATTGTTAAGCTAGCAGTTGCTAGCCCTTCCCTTTCTCGGTCATGCTTTGGAAATACATTCTCTGGATGCAGCTTACAGTAGATGCCCATCCTGTACAGATTTGGGTTTCCAAAGCCTACTGTTACCTTGCAAAGATCATTGTCCTAAGTATCTAAGGTAGCAGCTCTGATGGAAATGATGAAGTTTAGAAGCTTTGGGGAAGGTGCCTATAGGTGACATCTGTCCCTTACTTTCTGCCTGAAGGATGCCCAGGGGTCCAGCACAAGCAAGACCGGCACAACTGCTCCCTCCTGGTCACCCTCAAGCTCTTCCTCTCCGACCTCGGCACCTGGAGGGTCAACCTGGCTGGACATCACGTGCCTCCCGAGGGCGCTGTCCGCTGGCAGGGCCCCGTCACCAGCAGCAGTGATGGCGGTGGCGCGACCAAGCACCACAACCGCATGGACGAGGAGACGCGCGACTTTATCCTGACCCAGACGCGGCGGGAGCTTGGAGCCCAGGAGATTGCTGCCCGACTGGAGGAGGAGAGGGGGGTGGACAAGGTCATGGTGATGCGCTCTGTGCAGCGACGGAAGAGACAGATGAGGCTCAAGAAGGAGAAGGCAGCAGGGCACGGCAATGACGACGAAGAGCCGTCGCAAAGGGCAAAGAGGACTAAATGACGTTGAGGAAGGAGCGAAATGTCAGGCCCTCGAATATGTTTAAAAAGAGGACAGAATGAGGCCGTAATGGCTAGCAGATTATCATCTAACATGTCCAAGTCAAGGGTGGTTTGTGGTGACACTTTGTGAAAATATCTCTTTTGTGGTTATGTGTGGTTCTGAATAGAACTAGTGGATCGTCATCTCATCACCTTTTTTTCCGTTTCTCAGTCTTTCTCAATCTTGTCAGTCATGTCAGTATCTTGCCCAAATTCTGCTGTGCAGACAAAGGACTTGCTTTCCCGTGTATTTTCTTTTTATTGATATATTTTTTAAAATATCTTTGGATCTATAGTCTGCATCCTCACTCCACATAGTGAGAGCATAGTGAGAGCTTGTACATATATACATTTCAGGCCTTCCATTGAGCCACAGTGCCAGCATTCAGCACTTTGAGTCCTACCAGCCACACTGGCCAGTACCCATACCGGTACATGTACATTTGTTCGTGTTACTTTCCACCCAACAAAAGGTGTTGAAGACAAACCCAGTGATCCATTCACAATACTGTTTTGTCTTTGGCGGCCAGTTCTGTAGTTTTGGAACTGGTTCCGATTCCGTTTAAGAATCGGGATTTCAAAGTTAAAACCAATTCTCCCAAAATCAGAGGTAAAGATAAGATTGAATCAAGCAAATATATAGCAATTCCCCCTATTCAAATTTCAATGTGGTTTTCTAATGAAGCACTGCACAAGCTTGAAAAGTCAGGTTCCTTGGCTTTGTTGCTAGAAATAAAGTAAATTGAAGCCTTTCTTTAGCAGGTGTAGCCGATTTCGAGAAAAGTTTCATAAGTTACGCAAAGCACAAATGTTGCGTAAATCTTGTGCCTCTATGACTCTTGTCAGCAATATTTAGAAAAGGCAGCAAAATGTTACGTAAGTTAAGCAACAAAATGTTGCGTACGCAACATTTGAAGTTTCGGGAAAATCAGCTGCTAGATTTTAATGCAATTGATAAGGCCAACAACAAAATAGTTGTTCTTCCACTTTCCTGGCCGACCCTATTTTGACGGCGCGACCCTAAAAAAAATTTTTTAGGGAGAGTATGTTTCCTGACTGACCCTAAGATTTTAATAGCGCATTGGTGCGACCCTACATGTATTTTGACGGTGTGACTAGTGTTTTAATCAACGTGATTTCAATCATCCAACCTGCATGCATATAAATCATGGTTATGTCAGATTGAGTATATTATAGTTTAACACCAGTACATTATTCAGCATAAACAAAGTCCTCCCCTAATTTTTTTTTCCTACCTACCTACCCTATTTTCAGATGCCATGTAATAAGAATCACAACTATTTTTTTTTGGGGGGGGCCTAATTGGATGTATGAAAAATATTTAAAACTTCTACTCATTACTGAGACCTAACTCAACTCAAAAGGACAATTAGGGACAAAGTCAGCATATCATTTCGATGCAAAGTAGCATTCATCTCATTTACGCTGATAATATAATATCAAGTTCAAACTCTTTGTACAGCCTTGTATGCCTTTTTTTAGGTGGCCATCGTATATTTATTTTGGTATCTTACCGGTACTTGTTCATTGAATTTGGTTCCTTAGGGAAATAAATCAGTGCAAAAAGCGCATTCTATCTACTTAATTTTCTTCTTTGCTCTTTATTTCATCTTGGCCAATTTCATCATTTTCATCATGGCCAATTTAAAGTCCTTTTTATAGGATCATGATCTTGCAATTGTCTCCTCAATTCCTCATACTTTCTCAAGTTTTAGTTTTTTAATCTAAAACAAATAACAAAGAAACAATGAGTTATTTAATCTAAAAGCAGTTTTGGTACATGTGTGCAAAATCTGAGGTCTCAGGTTCAAATCCCTAATTGTTCGCCCCTGTTCAAAAGGGGGAAATTAGCGCGGAATGTGCCCAGGTTGATAAAATATGCTTCCTAGATTTAAAGCCCCTACACAACATTGGTAAGATCGAAAAACAGAAATGTTCACAGATTTACATGAAACTTATACAGTTTAAAGATAGTTATAGTAGAAACCTCTCACTGAAATATTTCTACCTAAAATGTTATATTTTGGGAGAAACGAGTAAAAAAAATAGTTTACGTCTCACCGAGATCTAAACTATTTTTCGGAACAGTACGGTGTTAAATGTTGCATTTTCGCAAAACAAATGAAGCGGTTTTCACAATTTTCTTGAGACTCGGTTGGCGGATTGAGCTGAAATGTTCACAGGTGTGCTATTTCATGAATATGTTGGATGAGACAACGTATGAATGCTATTCTTTGACCTTGACCAATATTGTGTAGGGGGGCTTTAATTAACCTTCAAGAGACCTGATCAGAAGTTGTTCTCTGGAACTTGTTTTGCAGTGTGTGCATGGCCATGACCTCCCTGATATGCCCGGTAAGACCATCTGACCATACTTCATCACCTATCTGAATTGTTGACAAAAAATTTTTTTTAGTTCATATGTGACCACAACAATTATATTATCACAGTGGCTGTTGTTACGGCAGTCGTCCGTGTGATTCCCTGACTTCACAGTATTTGTCAGGATGTTTAGCTCTTGAAACCAGACTATCAGCTAATAGACTGGTTCAACCAGCCTGCAATGCTGACGAAATACAATCAAGTCAGGGAACCACACGGACGACTGCCGTAACAACAGCCACTGCATTATATTATAGGCCTACATAGGTAAAAGTGGTCACATTTGAACCCTTTGGTATTTTGCATGCTGGAGATATACCGATATTTGCATATTCATAATCAAATTGTATAATCTTTACGAAAGTGCTTTCAGAGATACAGCCCTTTAAACATAACAAGTGGAAAAGGAAATTTGCTAAAAAGAAACTCTCTTGAATGCCCCTAGCAACAGTTAGGCATATGTTCCTTTGAAGCTGTCTTTCTAAACATTTCATGGAAGTATTTCAATGATTGAAGCCAATTTTTTTCACCCTCTCCACAGAGAACAGCCCTTTACGCGTAGCATAGTGCCCAGTAATACTCTTTTTGGCAGAGCGGGTCGCATATCTGTTTTTGAGCTGTACCGTTATACCGTTAAGGTATACATAAATCAAAATTAACTTGGGGTTAAACAAATGGGTATTGTTATTAAACCCAACGTGTCTTTCCTTTTACACACCAAGAATGATTAATTTAGCAAAAAAAACGCTATATTTTGGTCCGAAAATTGTGCGCCCCACTTTGGAGACGAACGTACTACATCACATACAGAATGTGTGTTTAGCCTTGAGGTCGTGAACTTTGCACCAGCCCTGCATTATCTCTATTGTCTATCAACCGTAAACACCGCAGTATCGTATGCGCAGTAGCGCGCTGTATCGTCTCGGCATTTAGATGGCCGCGCTCGGCTGCTTTTGGTCACATGCTCACAGGGGGAACTTTTTGGGGGGCAGGGCGAACATGGACTTTTTTCAATTTTTGGGGGCAAAATTATGCGCTAACAAAATATTTAAAAATTATTCCTGTATTGATTATAATATTGTGAACGTTACCTAGGAATAGTTTTTAGCTCTTTTCCAAATCCTTTTTCTGTAGACCTTTAAAGCCATAGACATTCATCCAGTGCCGGCTCCCGAGAGTTGAATTTAATGGAGCCAGTGTCGTCCAATCTTCCGTTTGTCCATTCCAGCCTGTCATCATGACCTAGGCAAAGTGGCCCGACGACCTAGGAAGTCTCCCTACCCGATGATCTCCTACGAGGAGGCCTCTTCCCTTGTGATGGGGAAGACACCAGTCCTTGCCCAGGACACAATCAGCTGCAAAGGTGAGTCCTCTAACAGTCTCCCTGTGGGAAGATGGCGGTGACACCACGGAAGTCATCTCCTTTGAAAAATGCCGGTAACTCAACGATTCGGACAAGGTGTACCCTGTCTGTCCATTGTCGGGAGACTGCTGGATTCCAACTGTTAACACGGACAAAGGCTCTTATATACATGTGTTCGGGAGATCCGCTGAAGCATGTAGTAACTTCCTGGAATATGGAAGCACTGGAGCATGTTGAGGCTTCTGATAACAAGTGTTTGCTGAACCATACCAGGAAGTTCACTGAAGTTTGTCATTTGTGAAGGTGGTTGCCAAGGGTACATGAGACCAAGGAGGCAAACTGTGGTTTTTTTTTGGGGGGGGGGTGGGAGGGGGATTATCTATGGGTACAGATTGGACAAGAGTGGTTGCCATACATCTCTGATATACGTACAGGCATCTTGAAGGAGAATGTGTTATCCTTGTAGATCTTGACGGCTTCCCTGTCAGTCTTGTTGTGCGCAGAACCAACAGATGTCTACACTCTTAAAAGCTGTAGAGTGCCTGGCATTTCCATCCTCACAGAGCCCTCTTCAAAGGCAGACAGATGTCTGCCTTCAATGCTGTTTGAATCTGAATTAAACAAATGGGACTGCGCTCCCTGGAGATAAATACATGGCAGTTTGCGGTTCTAGTGGGACCTTACTCAGAGAAAGCTCCTGCTAGTATCTGAACACTAGGCCCTGTGATGTCTTAGATTTGGGATTGGCCTAACTCCGAAATGCCCGAGTGCTTGGACTTTATTTCTATCATGGCATTTCCTCATTTTCTCCGATCTGTGCAGATGCTCTGGGCTATATTCTAGCCAGCGATGTGACTGCCAAGCATCCTCTGCCGCCGTTCAGGGCTTCCATCAAGGATGGCTACGCCGTCATCAGTGAGTTGCTCTCTTGCCATTCTACCACAGGCATGGGCATTGTGACAACAGCAACCTCACGGACAGCGTCTAACAGGCCGATCCGGCTTGGGAAGACTGCACAAGCTTTCGAAGCAACAACTGCTGCATCGGATGCAATAATACATCCAGTGCAACTGTTGAAGTGCAGTCCGATCTCTGTAAGAAAAGCTGGAGGATATTTATGACCCTCCCACACCCACTCTGGCCTGCCAGCAGGACCAACGCTAGGCTTTAGGCATCGGTGTGAGCAGAGCTGTACAGTGGGGCACCAGCCACCACCATCACTCGCACTTCTACTGCTATACACCCACTATAGCGATTCATGAGGTCCAGCTCAACTTTGGACACCTGAATGGACTTCTAAAGTTGTTGCTACCAAAGCTTATGCACTTTTTTGTAACTGGCCACATCTTTAAAGTGCCATTTCTCCGGCCATCTTCTCCCAATCATGGTTTTGCCAGTGAGTGTTCATAGAAACATGCCAGGCCCAGAGAGCAATGCTAGGAAGAACTTTGTGCTCACTAAGGTGTGCATAAACCATCTGCCCATTTAGGTGTGCACCATGCGGCTCATTTTGGGCCGTCTGTGTGAAAATTGGAATGACGAGCAGCCTATGGAAAATGACGGACCTGTAGAAAAACTGGCCAGTCCTGATAGGCAAGGCTATTACAAATAACAGAATCCTGCCAATTCAAATCATAGACACCTGGTGGTATATAGCACCGGATCTCCACTTGGCTCTGTCTTCTTTTCCACTCCTGTTCTGCACCAAATGAGATGCAAAAAATACCCACTATAGTAAGTCTCGTGAAACATTGGTCACGCAATCGGTCTATTATGCCAGGTATGACTCTCTTGTACACATAGTGTAATCTTATTGATTTATTTCCCAGGTATTTCTTGTTCCCAGCTTTTGTGGCAGTCATCATCATATGGGCACTGAAAAGTGGCCCGGTGCCGAATGGTTAAGGCTAAGTCCCCGGCTCTTCAGCTCTTTTTCTACTGCAGAGTGCTGCAGGGTTGCATTTGAGTTCCGGTCCAGTCAGTCTTTCTTTCAGAGGGTCACCACTTTCCGTTGCCTTTGGCTGGATGTCTTGGCAGGTTCCGATGGTCCAGGGGTGCGCAGGGTCCTGAGCGACTGTGTGGCAGGCCAGCTGCCAAGGAGTGAGCTCATCCCCGGCTATGTGATCCGCATCAGCACCGGGGCCCCTGTGCCGGACGAGGCCGATGCCGTGGTGGAAGTGGAGAGCACGGAACTAGTCAAGGAATCCGACGGGGTGAGCATCAAGGGATCTAGGTGCCAGACCTGCCATGCGATGTTCCCCTTAGCACCGGCGGCATGGCCCTATGAATGTAAATGGCTTGATTGGGATCTGCGGCTGTGTCTGTTCACTCTGTTGCAAGGAGCAAGTGTGCATCTATGGTTTCTATGCTGCTGATGAACCATGGCCATAGCCGTAGCCATCAATTTTGAGGTAGCCCATGCATGACACTCTATGGCCCTTTGCGAATCCATGGATCAGGCTCGGGCTCAGGCTTTATCTCTGTCTGCCAAAACCCGAAAATCCAGGTTGTGGTTTGTCACTGAATGCCTGTGACTTTAATCTAGGTAATAGAAATATTATGTAAGCCCGAGCCTAAGCCTTAATTTCGTAAACCACCGGGGTGGATAGCTCAGATGGGAAGAGCGCTGGTACGCAAAACCAGAGGTCTCTGTTCAAATCCTTGTCCAGACAAAAGTTTTCTTGGCCATTTTTTCAATTCGTTCAAAATTTCCAATTTAAGTTTTTCAAACTGAAAGTTGCCGGGGAATATGTCAGTGGAATAGTATTTGAGCAAAATCCTGATTGTGACCGCCGAAATGCCACCCAGTCAACGCTCCGCACTCTTCCTCCGACTCGTAGGGGGAGACCGAGCTGGAGGTGAATATCCTGACCGCTGCCAAGCCTGGACAGGATATACGGTGAGCACCTGCAATGCCTTGGACTTCTATCTCCATGTAGCGGTCCGTTTGGATTGCCGTTTAGCCAGTAGATAGAACTCATCCCGTACAGGAGTCGAAGTATCCGCTTCCAGACTGTCGGTGTAGGGCAGTTTCTGGCTGCACTGGACCGACTGCCTAGAGCTTTCTTGCACAATTATTTAGAAAAAATGGCACATAATTACTAGAGTTGATTGAAATTGCACGCTTTCATTTCTTCAAGTGATATACAAAAATGTTGCAAACTGCTTACTGACTAAAATTACCAAAATGCAAATCTCTGGGCCTGACGTTTCGATCCTAGCAGGACCTTTCTCAAGGACCTTTGAGAAAGGTCCTGCTAGGATCAAAACGTCAGGCCCACTAAATTTTGAGGCTTTCATTTCTTGACAAATATTGCCTGTTCATAGAATGCATAAACAAAACTTCAGATTTGTAACATCGTAGACTTAGTCCATGCACATGCATGGACAGTGTTCATACCCAATAGTGCACGAAACCCATGGCCATTTAGGGCAAAGGTCTAATAATAAAGTTCAGGTTGTCTCGTAAGGATCTTCATTGACTAGACCTCTTACAAAAAAATGTGCGAGGGCAAGGTAGAATTACTTTCTGGAATGTCGCGATAAGTTACGGCATGGCCACAGGCAAAAACATCACAAGGGGAACGCCAACATCTAAGGGCTTGATAGCTCAAAGGGAAGAGCACTGGTACGTTAATCCAGAGGTCTTGGGTTCAAATCCTGGTCCAGTCAAAGTTTCCTTTGCCATTTTTTTCAATTTGTTCAAAAAATGTCCAGTCGGTTCTTCCTTTGTTTGTGTGTTTGTTGAGGGGAACACGTTGTGTTAAAGTCACATGCATTTCTTTTCCGGTGTGTGTTTGTGTAGGCCAGTTGGCATTGATATCCCACAGGGCCGAGTGATTCTCCGTCAAGGAACAAGACTGGGCCCGTCCGAGATGGGTCTGTTGGCTGCCGTCGGCGTCACCCACATACACGTCTACAGGAAGCCAAAGGTCGCGGTGGTGTCAACAGGAAATGAGGTCAGTGCAAGCAGCCAACGGACGGTGGTAGCCATGTCTAATAGGCAAGACGTTTTTGCAAAATGCCATATGACATCTTAAATGTCCATGTACGCAAAACCAGAGGTCTCAGGTTCAAATCCCGGTCCAGTCAAAGGTTTCTTTGCCATTTTTCAAAATCTTAAATTTGTTCATGAAATTCTCCCAAAAATGAGAGGGCTTAACACTCCTCTCTCAAAGGCAGAATTAATAAGGGCCTGCCATTTTAATTGAAGCAGAACCTTTCTCAAAGGCGGGACAGGAACCTATTTACAAATTAATTATAATGCAATTGGTGCATGACTTTCAATATCCTGACTTAAACATTTAGAAGGCCTGACGTTTCGAACCTAGCAGGACCTGTCTCAAAGGCCAACCCAGCAGGAACTTTCTAAAAGGCTGATGGGGGCCTGTGTTGCATTCTATACCGGTACCTGCTTGCTTTCCCCTGCTGAGGGTTTAATTGACTTCTTGTTAACCACAGCTCTGTGAGCCTCATGAGACTCCGAAGAAGGGTCACATCTTTGACAGCAACCGAACCACCCTCCTGTCTGCCCTTAAAGATCACAGCTTTCCCTCTGTGGACATGGGCATCGCCAAAGACAAGTGAGTTCCTCAGAAACTCTTATTATTGCGTCCTGGATTCAGCCGACAGCAGTTTGGGGATCCCACAAAGTTGATGCAGCCCTCTTTTAACCTGAAAGGAAAATTGTCTTTATAACTTGAAACTGAAATTACTTAAATGCTTTCAGTCAGTTGTCAGTTACTTTGTTTTCTCACCTCTCAGCGCGGAAAGCCTCCAGGCCACCCTCAAGTCGGCCGTCAGTCAGGCAGATGTGGTCATCTCCACGGGAGGGGTGTCCATGGGTGAGAAGGACCTCCTCAAGTACTGCCTCATGGTGGGATTACAGGCCAAGGTCCACTTTGGACGAGTCTTCCTAAAACCAGGGTGAGCCAGTCAGAGATATCAGGTTGTTTTTGTTTTCGTTTTCGTTTTCGTTTTCGTTTTCGTTTTCGTCTTCGTCTTCGTCTTCGTCTTCGTCTTCGTCTTCGTCTTCGTCTTCGTCTTCGTCTTCGTCTTCGTCTTCGTCTTCGTCTTCGTCTTCGTTTTCGTTTTCGTCACTAGTTACTTTAGGTAGTTAAATCATTGAACTAGAGAGTAGAAGGTGGATTAGATTTTAAGGTTTGCATGTTGGAAGCACAACTTTCAATATGAAAGCCTGCTGTCACACAATGCAATGAGTATGGCTCTGATACGAGCCTGTAATCAAGCAGAAGTTTGGGGTTGGGGTTGGGTTTTTGAAATTGGATGATTAGCCATTGGCAGTATGTCCTACCACTCTTTTACAATAAGAAGCAATTTCAGAATTGGACTGAAAGAAAAAATGTTTTACATCTTTCTGAAGGAAGCCAACAACTTTTGCCACCATCTCATCAGAGAGCTCCCAGAAACTCTTTTTCGCTCTGCCAGGTAAGTCACCTTTTTTTCATCATCCACCCTCTTCCCTTCTTGTGGTAGACCAGTGTCCTCTCTGCTTACACGGCATTTCTTTGATTGTTCACCGGTTGGCAACCAGATTTTATGAGCCATAGCTTTTTGGAGTTTATATAAGCACTTCACACAGGGCAGCTTTTCAGGGCCAGTGACCGTCACAGAGGATATTTTTATAAATGTGCAATTTTCAAAACTCTCTGAATAATTGGGAACAGTAGATTTGTGTGAAATTAATCAATGAGAGTTCACTATGTGCATAAGCGAGTCAAACCTGGCACAATTGGACGTCTGTGTGGCTTTTGTCATGCTACATATTGTTTTGTGATAGGTTGAAAAGAGTCTCTGTTTAAAACTTGGACAATAGTGGTGCCCGGATTTGGAGGGCCCTGCACATTCTGATGATGTACAATGTAGCAGCTCTGTGAAATTACCCCCTTGGTGTGTAGGTGCGGACTTTTTTCCCCTGACGGTGACACTTTGGCACATTTTTGGTCCCTTGTAGGCAACCCGGCCTCTGCCCTGGTTACCTTCAACCTCTTTGTCCTGCCAGCGCTGCGCAAGATGATGGGAGAACCCAGGCCAGACTTGACCAAGATCAAAGCAAGGGTAAGCCCAAGGCTACAGTCAGTCATAGTCTTCTTATTTTCTCCATCAAAAAAATCGCCACCTAAAGGTGTCACCATTAACGCTATCAAGCACAGCCAAAATCAAGCATAAGCCGATTAGTGGCGACCGAACCACCACCACAACACAGACCACAGTTACCATAATAAAAACTTGTCAATGGCTAATTTGAAGTTATCCAGGTTAGGAAGTCCATGGAATACGCATCCCGGTAACAATTGGCTTGCTCCCTCTCATTGCGAGACTTTAGAAAAGATGTCTTTACAATAGAGGCCATCAATGCCATGCTATTCACATGCATGTGTACATGGGCTGTGACAAGGGTCTTTTCCATTTAGATGCAATAAAAAATTACTACTAAGCCCTGGCTATAGCAGTTCCACAAAATGCTTCTGTCTGGCGCCCCCACTTCAGCAAATAAATATAGTTGACTTTTTGGGAAGGCTGCCATCTAAGGGCTGGATAGCTCAGGTGGTAAGAGCCCTGGTACATGTACGTTAAACCAGAGGTTTTAGGTTTCAAGTCCTGGTCCAGTCAAATTTTCTTTGCTATTTTTCAAAATCGCTCAAATGTTACCAGTCAGTGGTTTCTTTGTTTGATTGATTTTTTGAAGGATTTCCCTGCTAAGCAGATACCTGTATTTGTACTATCGAGCCACTTAAGCACCCAAATTTGCCAAAGCATGAAAAACCTTCCTGGATAGAATCAGGTTGCCACTTTTATTTCCTACAAAACAACCAACATTGAAACAACCAGTCAATACAACAAGCATCAAGTGAAATATGTTTGGCAATCTCAATTCAATGGTGGGAGTCATTTCTTGCTTCGCAGATTTTCATGCTTGAGACGGCTATTTTTTTTCTGAACATTTTGGCCGCTGCTCGTTTTGCCTTGCGGCGCCACCAGGTGACCGCCGACGTCCGGCTGGATCCCAGGCCGGAGTTCCAGAGGGCCCAGCTCTGCTGGGACGGGGCAGACCCCGTACCCGCGGCAGTTGTCACGGGCAGCCAGCTGAGCAGTCGCCTGCTGAGCATGGCCGAGGCCAACGCGCTCCTCATGCTGCCCCCTAGGACGGACGCGGTGACTGCGGTGAAGTGCGGTGACATCGTGGATGCTTACATCATTGGCCGACTGTGAGAAATAGGGAACGACAATCCCTTCTGATGAGCTCATGCGAGAATTCATTCATATCTGATTCAATAAAAAGGTGTAATACGCAAAAATGTTGCAAACTCCTTACCGACTCGAATCACCAAAATGCAAATCTCATCAATTTTAGAGGGCCAGATGGCAGGACCTTTCTCAAAGACCTTTCCGGAAGGTCATATTATTAGGATCAAAAGGTTCAGCCCTCTAAATTTACAAAAATAACAGGTGCTTCACAAAACCATGTGATGAGAAGAATATCTTCTCTTTTATACAAGATTGAATCATTCAATTGTTTATGTTTCCCGAAAGATTTTTCCCACCTCTCTGACTGAACATCAAAAGAAATTATTATTTTATGCAAACAAAAGAAAGAAAAGTGACTGAGAAGTGCTCATCAATTAATTGAAGACCAAAGAATATTTTCCAATAACAAAACTTGTAGCACTAGCAGTTAATTCAAATTGAAGCCTATACTCTATAGTAACACAAACATGATGCAGAAAACTGACTGACTTGAATGATCAAAATGCAAATCTCAAAACAATCACATGGCCTGGTTTGTTGACCCAGTAACTTTCTGCCTTTCAGGAAGGTCCTGCCAGGATTGAAACGTCAGGCCCTCCTTACTTTTTTTGTAAATCCAAGCTTCCCTAATTTTTTGAAAGGAAAAAAAACAAACAAATTCTACAGCATGATGAAACCCCATGCAGTTATATACTCTCTCCACAAATTTCTGCAACTTGCCAAACTCTTGGCCCGATGTTGCAATTCTAGTAGGAGCTTTTTCTACGGCAGAAAATGTTGAGGTAGGTCGTGCTCTGATCACCTGCTCTATTATAATGATCATAATAATCTAGCAGCCTTGAAAAGACAAGTCGACTATCTGTGAAGGCCTCCATCTAATGGCTGGATAGCTCAGATGGTATAAAGAGTGCTGGTTAGCAAAGCCAGAGGTCTCGGGTTCAAGTCCTGTTCCAGTCAAAGTTTTCTTTGTAATTTTTCAAAAAGCCTTTGATTTGTTCAGTTATGAGATTGTATGAGATTTGTAGTGCCAACGATGATGATTATTAATTAGATTTTGATTTGGTGATTATGGAGGGCCGGGAGGTGTTGCTCAAGTTTTAAGCTGGGCTATGTGACACCCCTTTACCCTTATTGAAGCATTTTCATTAAAATTTAGTCCGTCCTTCAAAGTATCTCCAGAGCCAAGCCATAAGCAAGCAGTACAATGCGGTTGGTCATTCAAGGTACTAATCGGTAAGAGTTTATCTTTTATGTTACTGGTCAACTAATTTAGCTTATTTTCTTCTAAAAAGTGTATAATTCCCACCATTGAGGCTGTCACGATCATCAAGTAAATATTGACTTTGCGAAATAAAAAAAAAGGGTTCTTGCAGTGAATAATTCAGTCATATTGTGTTTTGTGATTGATGGGTACGAAATGTTTACTTGTCACTGATGGAAATCAATCTCATTGGCTCGACTGTAAATGGCCGATTTCTCCCTCCTGGAAATGTGGGGTCAGATTTATCGTCAGACCAACTACAACTACAATGGGTCAGCGCAATAGCCACTGTGCAATGGCCAAGTGGTTTTACGATGTATCGTAAGGCTATGTGAGTTGAACATCTGGTGTGCACTTTCACTTTGCACTTTCTGGTGTGCACTAAACTCCCGATCTCCAATAATCCCTAATGTCTGTTATGACTAGGCCAGGACTTGAACCCTGGCCTATGGTTCGGCGACCACTTGCGCTTTTTCCCCAAGCATGAAGCCTGGAGGTAGATATAGGGTGCCCTGAGCTATCCAGCTCTTTCCCAAAAAATATCCAACTACTGGTATCTTTCCTGGAGTGGGGACGTCAGTCAGAACTATTGAAATACATTGCTAGTTGCCACAGCAGTTTGGGAATCGTGCAAACTGGATGCAGCATAATAGAGACTGAGGTTTCGCAAGCGAACGGACTGGCTGTACGGTTAGTGCAACGGATACGTCATCACTTATGACGTCATACGCTACATGTATATGGATAGCTCGCCGGCGTAAGAAAGACACGGGTAGGAACCTTCCATTCCAATTTCTAGTAAAATCGTCTTTACTTGTTTTGTTAATATGGATGGTGCAAATGAGTGATCGCTGAATAGACCCCTACGGCCCATTTTATAGTCTGAATGTAGGGTATCAAAACGTAGGTGCACGGTGTCAGAAATAGGCTTCATTTTAGACATGAAAACAAAACACGTTTCTCGTCCATGTTTTATGAAAGGGAGGAACCGTTAGTGCTCTGTTTTTAAAATGAAAGACAATTTCGCAAAGAGAACTGAAAATTTTACAGTGGATCATTAAGTGTTGTACCGGTATTGCTTTAACCGATGAATTTGTGGATTTCTTCAGTGTGTTTTTTACTGCACTTTTCAATCAAAAAATCCAGGCGGCCTCCAAAAAGGAAGTTGAACAATTACAGTAAAGTTGCGAACTCCCTGCTGACGACAATAACCAGAAATCTTGTATTCACATCTTAACTGACTGACCCTCAAAGGGGAGATACTAATATGTTTGTGTAAGACAATAATCCTCCATCCTCGGTATTCATTACAGAACTGATGCAGTCAGCACTGTGGATTAAGATTTGGCCGCGGTTTCCTGGAACCCCCATAAATAGCAACAATTAACAATGACTGATTCCGAGAGATTATCATTTTGCATTTTGTCAGGCAACGCTTAGGGCCTAATCCATTCTTTACTGTCCAGATGGTTTGTGAATAATGATAAGCCATGCAATTTTGTCCGCCCATGAATTTGAATTTGAATACGCGGAGTGAGCGGAACCCCAGGGTTATGCCTTCATATTGCATCCTAGTTATTAAGTGGATGTATATTCGACTTTGGGAGTCAAAGGCTAAATCTTGATCCTGCAAAATGTATGGCAAAATACCGAGGGCTTGCAAGTCATCATGAAGAATCCTTATCGACATAACATTAATCAATGGCACACATAATTTTTATAAAAACCTATAAAAATCATGAAAATCGATCTTACTTCATGTTGTTAGCCTAACCCCATAGACCGCCGTATCGCAATACCCACGGGGAAAAAAAACGTCACAGCTGTCTTCCAAGGCTCCATTTCCAAAATAATCATATCTTTTCCTGCTTCGTGGATGGATTGGCCAGTTCGTGAAAACGGCCAAGGAGTGCTAAACATTTCATCCTCCGACCGCCCGGTGAAAACCCCTGGGAGCTCGGGCCGCAACTCTGTTCCTCGACTCAAGATTGAATCGTTGCTCCCCGGCCCACCATCAAGTTTTGCGATCTCAGGCCCCGATAGGACCATTTCGACCGGCTATATTTTCTTCTTCTTTTTTGGTGGCCACTGGCAAGTGTCGCAAGTTGTCGGCCTCCCAGTGGTAAGTCGCGGTAAATATTCTATCAGTCGAATACAGCTGAAGCCAGCAGCAACAACAGTAGGCCTATAATGGACCTTTCCCATGAAATATGCAAATAAGAGCTGGCGCATGCGCTTTACTAAATTGGTGGGCAAACGAGTGCGCGTTGCGTGCAGGTTTCGAAATACGCGCGCAGGAGACGCTGAATAGCCAATGACCGTACACCAAACTGTTAGTGAGAAGGAACGCGCGCACGCCCGTGGAAAATTATGATTGGTTGGCAGCCCGCTTGCCCACCAATTTAGTTAAGCGCATGCGCTAGGTCTAATTTGCATATTGCATGGGAAAGGTCCATTATAGCCTACTTGTCTCATATTCTACGCAAGAAGACGAATTAGATCGAGGTATAGGCCTACCGATTTCATCATTCGTCCACATGGTGACTTTGGGCTGACAAACGATGCGTTTTCGCGGTCAAAGCCAAGAATTGGTATATCGACTATCATTCCGCTCAGATTTTACCTGGCAATCGTTGTACTCGATCATACTCATAACAAATGTGACCCGGCACAGCATAATGAGGAATAACTCCACTTTTGAGATTTTTAGGTTTTCTAATGATGTGAAAGAGTATACCATTAGCTTTCAAATAATATCAAAATATAATATCCTCTAATACTTAAAATTTCCGAAAAAAGAAAAAAAAAGAAAATTGATTTGTAATCGAATTGTGAAGATACTTTAACTTCAGGCGTTGTTTACTCAAAAAGTGTTTTGGTGGGATATTCCTCATGTCGTTGTGCCGGGTCACAAATTAGGCCTATAGGGGCCTACATTGCATAATGACCTGCAATCTCCGTGACGACGGGCCGAGTAGGCTACGCTGCGCGAAACGTCGAGTTACCGGCTCTTTTCATAATCACACCCATAATTCATTCATGTACTGGCAGTTAGGTGAGACTTGTATAGGGCCCACACGCAGGGCAATAAAGCAGACCAATCCAAACAGAAACAGCCCAGCCAATTTCTGGTTTTACCGCCAAACGCTCTCCTCGTTCACTTTCCTCTCAATGTCTCTCAGAATGCCTTTGTGAGATGCCTCTCAATGTCTCATCAATAGCCACCGACCTTCGGAATCCGGGCGGTTCGTAATAATTGCGCCTCCGTGAGTTTGCAACGCGTTGGCCAATCACAATGCTCGGAATCTGTCGACCCCATTGATCTCCATCTCTTTATTATGGAGATCAATGGTCGACCCAGCACGTCTTTAAAGGGTCGACATATTCCACGCATTGTGATTGGCCAACGCGTTGCAAACTCTTGAGGGCGCGCTATTGTGAATCGCCAGTATTGTATAATCTATACAATTGTACAGAGCACACAGAATTCTATAGAATCATACAGCATTGTACATTACAGTAAAATACAAAATTGAAAAACGGCCAGAATAACACACATTGCACATCGAATACATGACGTTAAATTCCATGAATTTAATACGTTTAATACAAGTTCAATAAAGTTGAGTATGATTTAAAATAGTACAGTCCACGAATTACAATGTTCTTCTGTTATTCTATTTTCGAAGGAGATGCCCGCTGATATCAGGGTTAGCTTGAGTTCATTTCGATGTTGGGATTTCGTAATTAAAAGGGAACATTGTTTTCATTAGGTTAATTGGGCGCATAGGCAGCGACAAGGTCGTTAGTATCAAGCCAAAGAGAAAGCCAGTGGGGGAATCATAACAACATCCTTAAAAAAAACAGGTCGAAAATGCACGCGAATCACGATCGTGCGCAGTGAACAAATTCAGTCACGCTCATCATGCGATCGTGATTCGCGTGCATTTTCGATCTGTTTTTTTTTTTCCAATAATCTTCGGACGCGTCCGAAGATTATTGAAAGTGAATCTGATGTCGATTGCGCAGGTGTGGTTAAACAGGGAGTTGCACTGATTCCTCGTTAGCCGGGGGAGCCGGATCTGGCATTTATACCTCTTCACGTTTCGCTGCAATTAGATAAATTAGCTTCGTGACTCCATGCCCCTCAATGATAACAACGCCTTTTTTTTCTTTTCTTTTTAAAGATACGCTCATCCTAACGATCGTTGAAAATCACAGCACGTTCAACACACGATTACAATTATACAAATGGATTTCCAAGAAGTCGATCACAGAGCGGGATGTCTCACGGGCGAGTGTATACCCGTGGAGGACGGAAACTAACGAGGTAGTGGGGGTAATAATTACATAGATGGACAAAGGAGGAAAGCTGGTGGATAACCATCCATCTTACCGCCTCTGTCTATCGCCTGGATCCATATTAATTTGACCCTATAGCATGCCCTCGCATAGAAAGGCTATAGTCTTGAATCGAACTAATTTTGTATAATTGATTTCGAAAGATTTGTATGTTTTTAGTCACTCTACTCATTTAAGAAGTTCTACTTTATGATTTCTTTCGGATGGATTTGTTTTAGAATTAACGTGTGTAAAGTTACATGTTATGCTTTCAAAACCGCATGTTTGGCGTAGCTATAGTGCAACGGTAACATTGAACATCTCAACTCAATTTTGTATGGAATCACTGCAAGCATTATACACAATAATATTTGATACATTTATCAATAGATTAATATAAAATCACATTTTAGATCGGAGGAAATTTCTACTCCACAGTATACTGCTTATGCCCCAACGAGCGTAACGTATAACCACTAATATTATTCATTACATTTGATCTTTACACGAAAATGGTTCACTTACACTCGACAGTTGTTCATATTTACAATAATAACATGACTTGACATTCAAACCTTATCAATTGTGACAGCCTATATATAGACATTCGTGTTAATCAAAGCACTACATTTCCATAAACTGCACTGTGCACGAACAATTCAGGGTGCATGTCAACCGGCTCTGATGTTGGGGGACCATGCAATTATTTTTGATGGAACTATAATTAGGGCTTAATTATAGTGACCGAGGCCGAACTCATGGAGCGACCACGAGTAGGGAGGGGGTGGCACGGTAGGGATTTTATTTTATATTTTCGTGCTTGTAACTTTGCCATTTAAATTTGCTGCATTTTATGCTGTAGCCTATTTGATCTACTTCCATGCGTCTTCGTGAGTAAGACTAAGAAATGGTATGTGTCTTAAATACAGTTCATAGTTCAGAGCTCATTAATAGTTTCTGTCATACTTCTGAATCCAAAAGTGTGTGTCGGGGACAAACGATATGATGTCTCACCTCTGTTGAAAGTGTGGGAGGCCATGTTCCCCGTTCATAACTTGTTGACACCAAATATCTTATATAGCGCGCAAAGCGCGCAAGACCACTCCGAGCAAGTACGCACTGGACGCAATTTTAGTAGGCTAAGCAACGGAATCTGTCGTCTGCTTTCGGTGCTCCGAAAATGAAGTGAGAGAGTCACAAACAATATAAAAGATACAACTTTAGATGCGTGAACAGAATGTGATAACTTTTGATGTGATGTGACCACGAAATGGAGAGAATGTGTGCGACTTTGCTTACTAAAATGGCGCCCAGTGCGTACTTCACCCGGATGCGTGTGATATCGCAAGAGTAGGCTATCTTGTGCGCTTCGCGCACTATCAGATCTTTGGTTGACACCCATATAATTATGTGCATAAACCACCAATTTAATGATATACATTACATGACAAACAGCACCATTATGCTTTCGTGCATGTATTATACAGTATACACTAAAACAGCTGAGACGAATTAGTGACAATGGATTATGTCCATCGTAATCTGTGCTAGGCCTCGTTTGCAGTGGAGCCGTTCCGATCATCATTGTCTCTCTAGTCAGCTTGGATGTTCCGAAGAACGCGTTTGTTCCAGAAGCAGATGATGCGCAGGAAGCTTCGTCTCATCCGGGGACCGGTGGCGACGTAGATGAAGGGGTTGATGGCGGAGTTGACCCACATCGCGTAGTAGACGCCGTTCCAGAGCACCCAGGTGCCCTCGATCTTGCCCATGATGTAGAGGAGCTGGACCACGCTGTAGGGGACCCAGCAGACGGTGAAGGTGCCCACGATCAGGGCCAGGGTCACGGCGGCCTTGCGGTGCTTCCTGTACGTCCGCCTCGCTTCTGTGGAGCAGGAGTTGGAATTAGGGACGGAGGGATTGGAGGGGTTGGAGGAGTTTGAGTGATGGGATGGGTTGGAGAGGTTGGAGGGATTGGAGGGGTTGGAGAGGTTGGAGAGGTTGGAGGGATTGGAGGGGTTGGAGAGGTTGGAGAGGTTGGAGGGATTGGAGGGATTGGAGGGATTGGAGGGATTGGATAGGTTGGAGGGATTGGAGGGATTGGAGGGATTGGAGGGATTGGAGGGATTGGAGGGATTGGAGGGATTGGAGGGATTGGAGGGATTGGAGGGATTGGATAGGTTGGAGGGGTTGGAGGGGTTGGAGAGGTTGGAGGGGTTGGAGAGGTTGTGGAGCTTGGAGTGGTTGGAGGGACTGGAAGGGTTGGAGGAGTTGGAGAGGTAGGAGGGGTTGGAGGGATTGGAGAGGTAGGAGGATTTGGTGAGGGCAGTGCCTTCGGGAGAAGGGGCGGAGGCCAAGGCTTGCACTGGTCGATGATGGGCGGGGTGCACCGCCGCCGTGCGCACTAGCCCCTTGGACCGCTTCAGGATGTTGGCGTACACGCTGAAGTTGAGGTAGGCCAGCGTGGACACGGGCAGCACGAAGGCCACCGCGATCTGGGCGACGTGGTAGGGCAGGATGTAGTACACGCCGAAGTCGCAGGTCACCGTGTAGTCGACGAGGCCGAGGGCCCTGGCGTTGACCCACAGGTCGTTTCCCAGCACGGGAATGGCGAAGACGAGAACGGAGACAGTCCAGGTGGCGGCGACCAGCACGCCGGCCAGCCTCCGGGTCTGGTACTTCATGTACTCCAGGTACTTGGTGACCAGCATGTAGCGGTCCAGGCTGATGAGTGTCACGGCAAAGGCGCCCTGCACGCAGGCGGCGCAGTCCATGATCGCCCGGAAGGTGCAAAGGCCGCGGCCGAACGGCCAGTTGCCGGCGTAGCGCCAGAGGTTGTTCAAGAAGACGGAGTTGAGGCCCACGCAGAGATCGGCGCTGGCCAGGTTCAGGATGTACACGTTGGCCGCCTTGGAGCGCAGATTCTTGTCTCTCAGGATGACCACGAAGACCAGGATGTTGCCGACCACGGCCAGAAAGCACATGAGCCAGACGACAGTCGAAATGACGATCTCGAGGGGCAGAGGATGGGAGAAGACACCGATGAGACTGTACTCGTAATGAGACGCAGACGAGGACTCCCCCGCCGAGTTGTTTGCTCTGGGAGTTGCCATCCTTTTCTTCGTATAGATATCGAGTGTTCACTCAAATCAGGCTCAAGTGGCTTAATTTTACATTCGCGTTAAAGTCCCAACTCGTAAGTTTCTATCAGAGCCTCAGTCTATATGCAAGTACTGCCAGAATCCCTACCGAAACTGGGCAGGGAAGATCAGCGAAATGCTGTCAATTCTGTGGGTCTGGGCATGTGACTCTAGCAGTAAGCCCGCCCCCTGCCCACGCAGCAAGTCAGACTCAAGGGCGGAGGTAGGCTGACCAATGGCAAACGCACGACCATAATTATTATAGTTTGGGGCCGCAATGAGGACGAAAGCTGCAGGGACTGGTGTCACGTTATTCCTGGGTGAGTTGCCAATGAATAAACATCAATCGTTGTTTTTGTCCCCTCCCCCTGTGGGTCGATCTATTGATGCTTTATTGCGCAAGGTATTTCTCGTGCTTAATGCGTGATTACTTGCGATATTGACCAATCAGCTGGTGCGTTGGTTTCATAATAAATATTATACAACAGATACCGTCTAATTTATACGGAGCGATTCAGCACCGATACATCCACACCCGTTTGAAACGAGCAGACCTTGAGCTCAGCGGTAGATGACCCTTAGCCTAACCCTCAAAGAGCCGGGTTATTTTGACCATCTCACAGCCGGGGGCGGATTCCGCCCCCCTCAGATCTTGGTCGTTGAACGATGGATTCAAAATAATGATATTTTGCAGGGTAATAGGGTATTAAATACTGAATTTGTGTAAAATTTCATTTGAAAAAAAATAGTGTTTTGTCTAATTATAGCTCATTGATTTTTTAAAATTCCATTTTTTTTTCTTTTTTATGTTTTTATTTTTCCCTATGTTTTTTATTGAATTTCCCCAATTTGCATAAAAAAATGATTTGGCATTGATAATGACACGAAGAACCAATAATTGCATGCAGCAATATCAATGAGTTAATTACGGAATTACGGTATGTCAAAGATTCCTGAAAAGAAATAACCTATGCACCTTGGATGCTATGGTTTTATGTAGTGTAAGTCAATGGAAACAAATCCGTCAAGCTATACCATGACCCTGAATAAATTTTACTGTCAGAGAACGGCACCACCAATTTAAATAAAATTGGTCAAAATTTGCCTAAGAAGATTGCAGAAAAAGTCATAAGGCCACAACACACCGAGACGCACAAAAACACCGAGACGCTATAAAAAAAATACAGGGGGCGGAATCCGCCCCCCCGGCTCTTTGAGGGTCACGTCATAGACCGTGTAAGTTGGCCACGAGAATGTACGTGTTACCGCGAGATTCCTGACATCCAGGCTCCTCGGATAGGAGGTAAAGCGTGGAGCGTCGAACGTTTTTGTTAGAATATTTTGTATCACGCCGATTGAAGCAGTAAAAACAATTAGAATTGTCTTATAGGAATAAAATATTAAAATACAATGTGTAAAGTACGTGATTTTGCACGTTTTACTGAGTTGAAATAAATTTCCGTTTTCACGTTTGAAACCGTAGAACCTATTCAACAAGAGGTGATAGTCGTGTTCCCAGACGAACGAACTTGTTACATAAGGCTTTTAAATGCATGTACCTACGTGTGTTGGCTAACGAAGTCGCGCGTTTTGTTTAGTGTACATGTACAGTACAAGTACAGTACAGGGCGCTTTTCTGGCCCGAATGCGAACCACACCAACTTCAGCGCGATACAAGCACTGAAGTAGTAATTCTCACGTCGCGTACCACAGTCAGGCCGTATTCGCAATACTGTACTGACAACCGGAAGATGAAGGTCAGGTTATATTTATTTGTTTTCACTGCCGTATTCTCATTTTTTGTAGGTTTGTTTTGCTCATTTTTATATTTTTAATAATTATACTTTAAAACCTGGGTTTTTAGTTGGAAAGAGACTTTCTTCATTATGTAACAATGTATTCAAATTTGGGCACTCATTAATCTCCTATAGCAGCCAGCGCGGATGTGCCCGGAAGTGTACGGTGACCCTTTTTTCACCACGAGAGGTTACACTGTCTATTCAGATAAGCCAACGGGGGATTGCCACGCAAGAGATGCTCGCTGTTTAGTTTAGTCCAAGCATACATTGTACACGCACGGCTGCCGGGAGAGCCAGGGACCGTATGGGCAGCAGAACGATCTAATCGCTGGTGATTTATGAATTGCCTCAACGTAATTAATTATTGGGGCATGGGGAAAGAGACAAGGACTGTAGATTTGTGCAAAGAATGAATGAGGCAAAGCCCAGCCTATTCATGCACGCATCATCTGACTTGAGAATTCTCTAATTAATGGCAATTTTTAAAAGTGCAACAAATCGATGATAAACTCGACTGGGAACTTTTGAACAAATAAAAACAAAATGGTATTAAAAGACAACTTTGACTGGACCGCGATTTGTGAACCCGAAACCTCTGGTTTTGCGTACCAGCAGTCTTCCCATATGCTCAGGCTATGGCAATCATTCTTATAGGACAGGTCATTGTGTGCACTCTTTGCTATATAGCCTTGATCAAGTCGTTGGGCGACGATTTAGAAATCTAAATCTTGGCTTCGCAAATTGTGTAGGCCTATGATGCTTTGCGTAATACCGTTGCGAGTGATATCCGACATGCAGCCCCCTCTCCGTTCATAGCTTGATGAGCGCGCCGTGTATGCTGCGTTCCCCCTTCCCGTAGCTTGCAATTGGTACACTGTAAAAACGGTGCTCACATCATGCACATGCATTATGAAGTACATAATGTGTATGTTGAGGCACGATACATGCGCATGAGGTGATGCTCACTTTTACGTTGTGCGCTAGCCTTTTCCTGTACATGATACTATACTCGCGTGCATGTCATGCAGGCGCGTGCGCGTATACTGGACGACTGCGTACACGCCCGTACGGACACAATGACATGTAGTAGTACTACATGTATGCACATTGTGGCTGAGGCGCGGTTTGCGAGCCGTGTACGGCTTGTATATCCGGCGTGGTAGTGCCGTTGTGCCGTAGATTGACGGTGCGTTTGGCCGATCCCCGTGCTCGGAGCCGTGTACCGGAGAGACCGCCTTGGACAATGCTAACCCTTTCCTCGTTCCATATTTTGTTTTTATACCTTTCCACCCGGTTGTGCAATCCTTTAGAACAGGTCAGTTTGCGTCAGACTTACTATACCCCTTTTACATAATCTCAAGGTCAATCTGTGCCAAACATCCCTACTTGCTATTAATTTATGTTTATCCATACAAAAGGTAAATAATTATGTGCCGGAATGTTTAACCTATACCCTCATTCCTAACCATAGTTTTTATTATTCATACTTTTTCCTGAAACATAATGCTTCTATAAATTTAAGGTCAAAGATCAAAGGCTGTAGAAAACGACACCCCGGTGCCTGGGGGAAAGACCGGTTTCAGTTTGTGATAATAATTTACAATAAATGTACATTCGTAAAAGAAAATATCTACATTAAGCCTGCTGTACGTTCTCCAAAAACATTTAGTTGAAAAAGAAGGCGTACATCATCCATGGCCTAAGCTTTGACAAAGCGATCGTGCCTGGTGATAAGAGCATGGTTTTACTCCCATATCCCGCCGTTCGGTTTCATAAGCCCACCGTAATTATTATACCATCCATCGCAAGACGATGAGCGATGCACAGCCATACGGCCTACCACAGCGTACGGCGGATTATCAATATTTGGTTCAATCAAGTTAGCATTAGCATCGTAAGGCTTTGTAGAATAGGTCCCGGATCTGCCCACGCGTGTAATCGTCATGTTGTTTCCTGTCAAGTTTCGATGGGAAATTATTCTGCTCTGAGATGTTAGACTACGGTAGTGGCCAACTTCACCAAGATTTGTTTTTCATCTTACTGATCTAACAACCCTCACATTACTCTGGATCAAGTGTCTTGACTGAGCTTGTCGTTTGAGGGAAAATTCGTTCGATACTCAGCCGTAAATCAGTGCCCCTACTTAGATACTCAGACTAGGGGGGGAAAGGGGAAAAAGCAGAATGTTCAAGCAGAATGCTATATGAATTAGCACTTGTGATGTACAGTTCCCATTGCCATGGAAACAATATGTCCGTTGTTATCAAAGGTGTACTGAGCACTGTATATACGCTTTCAGGAAAAGAACAAAAAAGATCTGTAACGCGTGGCGTTGGAAATTCTCGGGGGTGGGTGAAAAATGAGTGAAAAGGATCGCCCCTCTGTGAGATACAGTCGAGAACTATAATATTGCTGCATCATAGTTGTAACCCTGCTCGACGTAATAAGCACTATATGAATGCCCAGTGCTTTGCCCGACGCCTGATGAAAATAATTCAGGCAGCTTGGGTGGGTTTCGAACCCGTGACTCCTGTTTTCTAGTGCAGAGGTCTTAACCACTTGACCACCGAGCTGGTGGAGGAAGGCGGATTCGAATAATGTATATAGCGGCGGGTACCGCGTTGCATTATAGATATAACATGATGTTTGCGTCAAGGAGAATGTAATTCAATAAGGGTTTGCCCTGCTCGTCGTACACGTACTATACGACGTGATACATCGAGCAGAGCAAATCCTCATTGAATTTTTGCTGCGTACTTTGACAAGGCGAGGTTTTTTTTCTTTTAAGGACTGTCTGCACGGGAGGAAATCGCTCCCAAGATCTCATAGAAACTAAACAAAGCTCTTAGTGGTGTTTTGTTCGTTTAAGAGGCTCAGGACATGCCCAACAGTCTGACGGTACAGCGAAGAACAATGAGGCGTGTTTTCGTTTAACGGACTTTTTTTTTAAAGCCCCCAGAGTGAACGCCCTTTGAGGTCTCCACGTGGCTGTTTTGTTCGTTTTGCCCCGCGGATGGAGAAGAACATCCATGTCGATTTCTGAGCCACAAGAGGGCGCTATCACAAGCGAATTTGAACCCCACAGGGTACAGATCAAGCTCCCGTATAGACTGTAGTGCAACCATGGAGCTCCCTGGTGCAACCCTTCCCCTTTCTTTTTCTTTTTGTTGCCATTCTGAAAATAGATTGCACTTTCAATCTTCTTCTCTCAGATTCAACGAGGGGTTTCCATGATCTACGTAACAATCACTGAGTGCTCAGTGCTTTGCCTGATGTTTGGGCGAGATTCGAACCAGGGACTCCCGCTTTCTGGTGCATACGTCTTACGTCATTGAATGACATTCTCCTCTTCGCAATCATCATGTGATATTTCTGATCTCTCATAGTAACTGTTGTTCTGTGCCTGTCCAGGTGCAGAAGAAGACTATTGGTCGTCCCCCAACCCATGCAGCTAGGGTTTCGATTCTGAATTTGTCTCTGATTTCTTTCATCCTGTAAACATTATTCATGGAAAAAATAATAACTAACTCCCATTATTTCCGGCGTATCCGGTAAACCTAAGTATCGGCCAAACGATCCGGGCATAGACCTATGATTTATTGTTTTTGACGAACGTTTTCTTATAGTGCAAACCTCTAGAACTGCACTGGACACCACACTATACTGATAAGTACTAATCCTCTCCATCCCCGGTGGGACAATCAATGACGTCATTGCACTTGATCCTGTCTTTAGCGATGAACTGTGCCTGTCCCCGTGTTAGGGTCATCCCATGAAGCTCTGCCATCACTGCCCTTCGCCAGGTATAGTTTGGGCTCTTCCTGGTTTTCTCTGTCCAGGCATGGTGTCCAACGCATTGGACAGTTTGAGGGGAATAATCTTAGCTGATTCCCTTCCTGGAGTCTTATTGTTCAAGGCAAATTGCATGGGATTTTATCAAAAAGTATCCATGGATGCATAGGCCTATAATGGTGATTCACAGAATTCGCACTCGGCACTCCTGCTTTCTAGTGCAGACGACCATCGCGGTTGTACAGTTATTAAGACGTCTGCCCTAGAACGCGGTCGCGAGTTCAAATCCCGTCGACCGTAATACCTGATTTTTTTGTCAGCATGCAATCGGGCAAACACTGAGCATACAGTGTTTAATTAACAATGGAGTAGAGCAAACCCTTCATAAAGTACATTCTCTTCGGCTCAAAATCATACTATAATTATGTATATTATCTTTGACACATTAGTGACTTTTTACGGACGTACACTGAATTAAAAAAGGTATTGGGCAAAATCGTTCCCACAAACTCCCTGTCTTGATTCAAAAGATCCTCTGAGTTTTGATAGATTTTCACCAAGTAATTCAGCATTTGGGCACTCTTTATATAACGTAACCTTCATGGGGATAGTCTGGTGGCCGATATCGATCAAATTGTCAGTTAGATGATAATGTATCCCAACTCATAGTTTCACCGTGGTTTTCACGGTATAGTCGTCTGTGTCCATGGACTTTGCTCAGACATGGCGCCATTGAAGTCGGCGTGCGTGATTAACATGAACTGACATTAAAGTGATGATGTTCGCCACGTCTGGTCGGTGGAAGCAAAATGAACACGAACATTATGCTTAGGCCGAAAAGGCATAAAGTCGGGTTGTCGGCCAAAATAAATGATGCTTTTCATACGATTTGAAGGTTGGCACGCTGAATTTACAATGTAGAATGTTAGCGGAGACACTTTGTCAGTAATGCCTTTCCCTATTATTTATAGCATGAGTTTGGCTCTGAGAAGTTTATCCAGATGAGACAGAAAGGTATAATTATATGCACGGTTGGTTCACTATGTAGACTACTGGCGGTCTATCTATACTATAGTCTATCTATACTTGGCCGGTAAAAGTAACGCGGCTTTAGTCCAGTGGAAACGCGGCCTAAAGCCGCGTTTCCACTGGACTTATTTTGGTCAAAGTAACCGAGACGATGGTTACTTTTCCCATTTTAAGTCCAGTGGAAACGGCCCAGTTAAATTTCCCCTCGGTTACTTTAACCGAGCCGAATGGTTACTTTTACCGACCAACCTCTGCCCAGTAAAAGTGACCAGGTAAGTTTAACCGAGCCGATTAGTCCAGTGGAAACGCACCACTCGGTAAAACGCGACTCGGCGTACATGCACTGTGCCCAAATAATTTTTGACAGCTCGGTTACTTTAACCATCGTCTCGGTTGAATTGAGCGACTCAATAGTCTAAGTGGGAATCACCAAAGTAAATTCAGACGGTCGACAAATGAAAACAAATCAACATTTGAGGGGAAAGGTAAAATTTTAGGCCTATTTTGTCTTCTTTGTTAGTTGCTCTTTGGAAAAACTCGCACAAGAATGAGCATGGACTGAACTGATTTGCTCTTTATACACAAAATTCTATGAACTGTTTATTGAATCATATTCATCATTGGTTTAAATGAAATTTAAAAAAATTACAAAATGCATACTGTGGCTACCTGTGCACACTCATTTCTGCTTAGCTTGGTTACTCTCGGTTACTTTAACCATCGTGTCGGTTAAATTGACGGACTCAATAGCCCAAGTGGAAACGACGGTCTAATTTGACCATTGGAAATTTAACCATCGTCTCAGTTAAATTTTAGTCCAGTGGGGTTTGGGGGTGTGTTTTTTTTAGTTGATAACGTGTATTTATACAAGTTATATACGTTATACCTGAAGACAGTGACAACACGAATTGTGACCTTTGCATTAGAGGCCAAAACCGTTCATTTCGTTACAGATAATGAATCGATTTGCTTGTAACAAACCTATAATCGTGATCTGGCGTAGGTTCTTTCCCTCGATGTAATCAGGATTTTGATTTGATTGAGATGGCATGCTGACAAATTTATCATCGAACCAGACAAAACGTATCTGCGTCTCTGCCCTTGTCGGGACAAACGGTCGAGCACCTGAGCTGGGGAAGCAATCAAAGTTCAAAAAGATGTTGCTATGGTGATGGCTGGGGGTTAAAGGGGCGCCCGCGTCCTTGCTCGACAGGGTTTGGAGCAGGGTTTGAAAATGAGTCCAGATTCATGTGACAGGGGTTGTCACATTGTGTGCATGGCATGATGAGAAGTGCTTGAGGAAGATGCCTTGTATACTCGATCGTCTGCTTGCCTGGTCCCTCAATTTGCTTTTTGCATGCTTACTTTTTACGTGGTTGCTCGCATGCTTGCTGGACCAGGTCTAATTACCTGCCTGCTTGCTTATCATGTTTGCCTGCTGCATTGTTGACCTGTAAGCTCGCTTGTCTGCTTGCTTGCTCCTCTGAATGCATGCTTGCCTGTTTGTCTGTCAACTCATGTGCTTGTTATTGTGTTGGGGTGTTTGTTTGTTTGGTTGCTTGCTTTCTTGCTTGCTTACCGGCTTGTCTGCCTGGATGTACAGCTTGCTCCCCTGCTTGCTTGCTTTCTCCGCTTATCTGTCTTTATGTCTTCCGTCTTTCTTGGTCTTTCTCTGTCTATCTGTATATTTCTGTCTGTCTCTCTCCGTCTCTAATATTGCATTTTTTAATTTGTCTCTCTCTTCCTGTCTCTCTTGTTTTCTCTTTCTCTCTCTATCTCTATCTCTCTCTCTCTCTGTCTCTTTATGTCTCCTAGCCCTGTGTGTCTCTCTGTCTCACTATGTCTTTCGCTGTGTGTCCGTGTGTGTATCTCTGCTTATGTCACTCTGTCTCCCTCTGAGGGGATCATCAGCTATCGCGCGCACCTTTAAAGGTCATGTACACTTCTCCAAGCAAACTGCCAACCGAAGGCTATAATTAGTCTGTCTTTGTGGACCAATGGAAGGCGGGGGCGTCGGTCCGCTGGACGCTATATAAGGGCAGGGGCGGCCGAGCAAGGGCCTCTTCCACCGAACCGACTGGACGTCCTCCCTATTTCCACCAGACACACCGCAGGTATGTTTTAAAAGCCGCCCCGTATAGACCGGCGAAAGAATTCATGACACGGGCACTGGTCGGAAATGAACGGCCGAGGTCGCGGTATCATTTTAGAAGATACGGGATTTCCGGTTATTCATGGCGAGGGTTAGGGTAGCACGAACAGCGGTGACACCAAGAGTAAATCGCTTTGGTTTGTGCGGGTGTGAGACTAACCGTATTCTTCGAACCACAGGGAACTTGGTTCTTGCCACAATGGCACCAGCTCAACGACTGTTGGTTAAAATAATGATGCCCAACAGCGCACCATTCTGTATAACCTTGGTTAAATAATTATGTCAACTGGTGGCATCATTGGTCAATAGAGGTCACACGGTATCAGGTTGTTCCGTTGCGTCCTCGGGGTCTGTCGGTCGAAACCAATCACAAGCATCCAGTAAGATTCTGCCTTTGAAAAAGTTCCTGCTAGGACCGAAAAGCCGGGCATCATGGTTTCCTTTTTAGATTTACATTTTGAAAACAATAATTGACAAAGAAAACTTTGACTGGACCTGGACTTAAACCCGACACCTCTTGATTAACGTACCAGTGCTCTTCCCATCTGAGCTATCCAGCCCTTAGATTGTGGCCAATTCCCTATAATAGTCATCTAGTCTTTGCCGGGGTGGGGAAGAGACATTCACGTTTTGGTTATTTAAGTCAGTATGCAGTTTGCAAAATCATCAAAATTTTCTGATAAAACTGCGCCAGGTGTCGGGCAAACTATCATTTTTTGGGAAGGCCGAACATTCTTTACTGGCTGTTTAGGATTACATAAGTCTAGTCGGAGCTAGTCGGAGCAATCGAAGCTAGTCGGAGCAATCGAAGCTAGTCGGAGCAATCGAAGCTAGTCGGAGCAATCGAAGCTAGTCGAAGCAATCGAAGCTAGTCGGAGCAATCGAAGCTAGTCGGAGCAATCGAAGCTATAGTCGGAGCAGTCGAAGCTATAGTCGGAGCAATCGAAGCTATAGTCGGAGCAATCGAAGCTAGTCGGAGCAATCAAAGCTAGTCGAAGCAATCGAAGCTAGTCGAAGCAATCAAAGCTAGTCGGAGCAATCGAAGCTATAGTCGGAGCAATCGAAGCTAGTCGAATTAATCGAAGCTAGTCGGAGCAATCGACGCTATAGTCGGAGCAATCAAAGCTATAGTCGGAGCAATCGAAGCTATAGTCGGAGCAATCGAAGCTAGTCGATCGGAGCAATCGAAGCTAGTCGGAGCAATCGAAGCTAGTCGGAGCAATCAAAGCTAGTCGGAGCAATCGAAGCTAGTCGGAGCAATCAAAGCTAGTCGGAGCAATCGAAGCTAGTCGGAGCAATCGAAGCTAGTCGGAGCAATCGAAGCTAGTCGGGGCAATCGAAGCTAGTCGAAGCAATCGAAGCTAGTCGGACCAATCGAAGCTACAGTCGGAGCAATCGAAGCTATAGTCGAAGCAATCGAAGCTAGTCGGAGCAATCGAAGCTCGTCGAAGCAATCGAAGCTAGTCGGAGCAATCGAAGCTAGTCGGAGCAATCGAAAGTATATGCGAAACTAGGCGAAGCCAGTACAGGAACAATCGAAGTTAGTCGGGGCTAGCAATCGAAGGTAGTCGGAGCAATCGAAGGTATTCGTAGCTAGTCGAAGCCAGTCGAAGGTAGTCGTAGCTAGTCGAAGGTAGTCGAAGGTAGTCGTAGCTAGTCGAAGGTAGTCGTAGCTAGACGAAGCCAGTCGAAGGTAGTCGTAGCTAGTCGAAGGTAGTCGAAGGTAGTCGTAGCTAGACGAAGCCAGTCGAAGTCAGTCGAAGCCAGTCGAAGCATAAGGTCGAAGCAATCGAAACCTGCCAGCTTAAAGCTGGTCGAAGCGTGCAAGTCAAAGCTTAGGCCTAAGAGATTTGTGATTTGTTTTCTCTCTCCACTACAGCTTGCACGCACACAAAATCATCATGCCGGCCAACTTCAGCGGCAAGTGGATCTCGGGCAAGTCCGAGGGCTGGGTGGACTTCCTCAAGAAGTACAACGTGCCCGTGGAGAAGCTCCCCGCCGACCTGAAGCTGACGGAGCAGATCACGCAAGAGGGCGACAAGATCTGCATCCACACCAGCAACAACAAGGACAGCAAGGTGCGCGAGAATACCATCAACGTAGGCAGCAACCACACCGGCAACGTGG